>OU744364.1:21074971-21444896 GCA_916610255.1 Lasioglossum lativentre | reverse complement strand
CTCTCTTTCCCATAACTGCTCGTCCAACCTTAGACCATATATACTTATAGACCCGGCATAGGTATAGTATGTGTATAGGAAAGCCGAGAGTACAGTGAAGCAAATATGAGTGTAAAATGTGACGTCAGAAGATAATTCTTAAGATAATTTCAAAATGGCTGACACGGCGGACCAACGCAAATACCGACTGTAAATGTGACCGATTTATATATAAAAAACATTCTGTAACCTGTATAATATGCGAAAGTTGTTAATCTTCAGACTCAAATATCGATTCCTAAAATAGTTAATACATAATATACGATTATTACTTCATACTTCATTGTAATACGTTGAATAAACATTTGTACCTCAAATATACTTTATATATTGATCATTCTTTCATTTCAGATGATTCTTCCCGTGTAAGTACACAGTATACTTACACGGAGCGCCCGCCGACCTCCCCTCACCCCTCGTAAGCCAAGCGTAGGCACAATCCGTGGGTTACTGAGCATAGCTTATACATCTTTCGTAACTATGACGTCACACAGTACTTTCATCTTTGCTTCAAGAAAAAGTATCTATGCCGTGTCTATAGGTCTAAAAGTCAAACCATGGAAACCGAAATGGCGCCTGAAGCAACCGCGAGAATAAAGGTATTTCTTACACTGGGAGAGTTAGACACGTGCAACTTGATTTTTCTTGAAATGATATCACTACTTATTTATCAACGATAGAAACCCCTTGGAATTCACTACACCTATTTGTTATTTAATTTTATCAAGTAAAATGTATAATACTAAAGAGTAGGACGTACTACACCTATTGTTATTTAATTTTGCCAAGTAGAATGTACTGAAGCGCATCTCCTACTGCACTCATAAGTTATGTCCACAGAGAAGCAACATCGAGCAATTTTTTGACGCCTCTTGTTGCGAGAACATTAGCAAGAGGCTACAAAAAGTAGCTTGCTTCAGTGTGCACAGTGCACACAGCTTTACGCTTCATCTACCAATTTCTCTCATAAGTTTATAAAATCTTCGGTCTAATGACGAGACTGTTTGTCGACGGTCGCCTAACAGCATCAAGCTCGTCGCTGGAGGAACTTTTGGGGCAAGCTAATATTTTTCTCCAAGTTGAAAAGGACGCGGAAAAGATTTCGCGGGCGAAGTAGAAAGGAGGAAGTCGACGGTGGAGATCATGAAAAGTTGGTGATGCTCGTTTCGGTTCCGTGGGTCGCGACGACAGCGATCCTCGATCCATTATTAGGAGGCTGGCGCCAGGACTACGCGTCCTGCTCGATGGTTTACGAGGACACGGAAGAGGATGCTGCTGCTGCTGCTGCAGCACACGCTCGAGGGAACCGTCGTCGTCGTCTGATATCTCTCTCTCTCACTCTCTCCCTCTCCCCTCCCCCCCCCTCTCTCTCTCTCTCTCTCTCTCGGCCGAGGAAAAACAAAAGCGCGGGGTTCGGGCGTGTTCGCTCGATATTCAGACTAATGATATTCGGTTTCGTTGGGACTAGTCACGCGAACGCTACAAGCCATGGGACAAAGAGATCGTCTCTGATTTCCCTCGGATACACTGCCCTCTCCCTTCACCCCACCGCCATCTTCCCCTCTGTCGTTCCATTAATGAAACCTGTCGCGTCTCACACCGATCGACGGAAAATATTATTACCTTGCCGCGAGACGAGATGTTGCTCTTAATTTCAAAAATTAACTCGCTGCTTTCTTCGTTCTATTAGAAAATACACGAGTTCCAGTGGGCTGTTTTTTATGGCTAGACTGTGACGCTTTGTACTATATTTTCTCTGCACCAAATGAAAGACATTGGAGGCAGATAGACGTGTAATTCTTTTCATAGTAAAAAAGGTTAAAAATAATAAATTGATATTCTGTTATTTTAATTGTAACTGAGGAGCTTTATGCTATATTTTTCTATATTATACTATGTTGGAGGACATTAGGTTCTTTTTTCGATAATTTCAAAGGTTGAAGATAATATATTGATATTCTTCTGTTACGTTATAATAATTTCTTTGTACTATATTTTTTCTGCATCAAAATTGAAAGATATTGGAGGCAGATAAACATATGATTCTTTTCTTAATAAATTTAAAGGTTGAAGATAATATATTGACATTTGTCTGTTATTTTAATTGTAACTCTGGAGCTTTATACAATCTTTTTTTATTGGAAGTATGTACTAAATTTTCAATTGGGAGACATTAGGTTTTTTTTGAAAAATAATTTTAATAGGTCGAAGATAATATACTGATGTTTTCAGTTACGTTATAATAATTTCAGATGTGGATGTTTGCGCGAAAGCAAATTGTTCTGTGTCAATTGC
The DNA here is from genome assembly GCA_916610255.1 of Lasioglossum lativentre. Classification (NCBI taxonomy): domain Eukaryota; kingdom Metazoa; phylum Arthropoda; class Insecta; order Hymenoptera; family Halictidae; genus Lasioglossum; species Lasioglossum lativentre. The sequence continues at coordinate 21,442,562 of OU744364.1, read as the reverse complement.
TGAAGATAGGAGGCGGATGGACATTTAATTCATTGTTTTAATTTTTCTGAAGTTCCGCTCGCTCGTTGTCATCAATTCTTTTTGTCGATAAACGACGATGAATTAGAGCAGTGGGTCACGTGTCCGTGTACAACGGGCTACTTCTACTCCTGCTGATATATAGCGAAATCATTAATTCTAATAACGAGAGGCGTGCATGAGCTACGCTTGCACGTAAAGTAAACGAAAAGTGGTCGGCCAGAGAACTTGTTAAGAAATGGTTATACTTTATGAAAATGGGTCGAGTTCAAATGGTCGTAACTCTGGCAAAAATGAGCGTATTGATGTCATTGAAAAGGCATTTGGAAGTGCAGAATCTGTACTTTCAGATGCCTGTTCAAAATTGTAGTGGTGTTGATTTTCAAAAATAGTTATAACAAAAGAAAGAATACCTTTGGAATTTTTTAAAATTCTGGTCTACTTTGTAATGTTGTGCGGAGTGATCGAAACTTTTTAAGGAAGCTACATTTATACCAATCGAAAGCGGCTACTTTTCTCTGTAAAATGAGTCTAAATTCGTTGTTGTACGATTTTTCTAAACCGAGTTATTCAACTTCAAAGCAAAAATCGTCCCTTGAGCTTCAATTGGTTATAGTTAGCTAAGAAATCATCGTAGATCATTAAAGAAAGAAGCGTTGGAAAGATCAGTATTTCCTCTTGAAAATGTATATACCACGTAACATCATTAATAACGCGATGCAAAGTAACAGATGGAAATGATAATGCCCTGCCACCGCGTGTCGTTTATCGTAAGTAGAAAGGGTCGTGCAGTGGTCGGACGCGGTGCAATTACTCACTCGGTACGCGGACACGACGCAACGTTGTCCGGAGAAATTAGTCATTATAAATCGATTGTTCTTAATCTTTTAATTCTGAACTTTCATTTGAAAATTGTGGGTCTGCTTCTATAATTAAGATTAATTAATGACGAGTACATTCGTCAAACACAAACTAAACGTCGCTACTATTTCAATTAATTATAACAAAATGGTAAATACTACGAGCTAGATAATTTTAAGAACCAACGATTTGTTTATTAAAAAATTCATTAATGTAGTAATCAAATAATACAACTTAGATACAAACGAAGAAATAATTTAAACCAAAAAATGCAACAACTTGCACAAGAAAAAACATCATAAATAAATAAAAATCGAGCTGGTTTCAACACAAAACACGAGATCTGCTTTGTCCCTTTGTCGTTCGTCACTAAAACAAAAAGAAGCGATGGGTTACCATGGTAACGAGCACTCGCAATTTCCGTTGCCGCGAGATAACAGTGGAGAATAAAGAGAGAGAACAACGAGAGAAAGAAAGAGAGTGGGAGTGGGAAGACTCGAATTGTTCGCATGATTCGAGATAATATTCTTTGTAGAGGCAAGATCGGCGCGACGATGTTCGATATTGCAATTCCATTGGGTTTCCGTTTTGCCACGCTTCCGTCGACGGATTACTTTAGCGGCGAGGTAATGTCGTTTCCTTTTCTATCCGGATAGTCCGCGGGACGACACCGGCTCGAATTCCGATATCGATCGACGTTAATCGAAGGAACGTTCTTCCGGATTTACGGGAAACATCGCAATGGAATCCTTGGAATCGTTGGTCGATAATTATTCAGTCGCTGCGAGCGGAACTCTATTCGGAAAACATGAAACCGACGATATTAACGCTTGCAAATAGACGGAGGATCTGTGCACTTTAAAGAAAGATGGACGAGTGACGTAAAGACTATCGTGACGGTAAGATGTATATCTATTAAAGTGATTAAGAGACGAAGAATTTTTATTTAGCTTCTATATCTCTCGAAGATGAGCAATTTATTCAATCAAATAACTTTGTTTTTAAATTAAACATAACAATACAGGTTCCTCTCATTTTCTGGTTAAAATGAGCCCAAACACGATACCACTTGTATCATATTTCCTCGTTTAATCCGTGATACAGTATAACCTCGATTATCCGAACTAATCAGACAATTACCTAGATACATTGCTAGATTAAATATTTATCGATTTGCACAATAAACCATATTGTGCATGAATCTCTTTAAAAAAAACATGTGAAACACATATTTGAATAATGACATCATCGGTTCGGATAATAGAGGTTTTACCAAATCGTGGATTAGACGAGTAAATACGGCCCGAACTGTACCGTGCTTGGTCTCTTTTTACTCAGAAAAAGGTCAGGAATATGTCAGTAATAGAGTCATAAAAAATTAATTGAGCACAACAAAGTTACGTTTAAAAATTCGTTTACCTCGCAGCACTATACAAATTAATATATCTCGTTATTACTGCAAATGGAAGTAGGCAACCAATAACTGAAAACCTTGCAAAAATCATCTCGACGAAGAACACGCGATTTTCGCTGCTCGAAGATCACCGACTGATATTTTCGGGGAAGTTTCATCCTGGGAAGGGTTAAAAGCTTAAATCGGGGAAGTTTGTTTGTTCCTCGGAGTCGAACGAAGAGCGCAGTGGTCGCAGTCGGTTCGGAAAGGAGGAATTCCGAGCGGTTAACGGGTAAAGAGTTAAAGGATCCGCGGAATTTCGAACGAGGAGAGAGAGAGAGAGAGAGAGAGAGAGAGAGAGAGAGAGAGAGAGAGAGAGAGAGAGAGAGAAAGTTTCAAGCCCGCGGATATTACCGGCATTATTCGGGCTGGGAATCGATTCGGGGCCTGCCCTCTTCGGACTCCTTCCCCGTTGCCTATCTCGATGCTCGAACGATGTTTCTCTTCCTTCTTTTTTTTTTCGCCGTCCATTATTCGCCGTTCCATTTATCCGAGCGGATAAATGGCCGACTTCTCTCCGGCGATCAAAAGCAGACCACCAGCCAGACAGCCCCACGATTTCTTTCTCTTTTTCTTTCGGCGAATGCGTCTCCGGCGCGGCGCGGCGGGAAACGTTGTTTTCGGACGAGGCGATCGATCGGGAAACACGGCACACTCGCGATATCTGTGCACCACTATGCCAGCTACAGTTCCGTCTTTAGCCGCGGCCTTTTCTCTTCCCGCAATCTCTCTTCCCATCGTTTGATTCTTCCTTTTTCGCTTTCAAGGCTTGCGCGATATCCTCCGACCGATCGCGTGCTATTATCTACACTATTGAATTCGCAAGCTCTTGAATTCGCAATCTGTAGCGATCCATGTAGAACAGGTCTCGGAATTATGTGCTCGCGTGGTGGCCCTAGTTCTCGAGGCAGCTCAGGCGCGTACCATACAGTGTTACAATGTAAGTCTCGGTGATGCGAACAGCTACGTCCAAACTTCCCGTTCTTACCAATTTGCCAAGCACGTCTAAACGTGCGGGAAATTCAAGTTATCCCACATGTTAATACAATTTGGAAAATACAATTAAAAACTATTTTTTTTTATCTTCCGAATTTATTTTCCAAAATTTTCTGGAGCTGTTGTCCGAAATTATCGTGCGACATAGTGGAATAGGTCTACAGTTGATACCACTGACAAAAAAAAAGCTCATTGACAATAATACCTCGACGGTAATTTGGAAATCTATTGTTACGGGTGTCGCCCTAATGCACCACGAATAGCTCCTATGGTACGCGGCTGAGGAGTTCCGAGCACTGCGGGCCGTCACGGGGAGCGAGACGCTCGGCCGGGTCAAATGTGCGTAGCCTTCGAAAACCGGCCGTCGCGAGCACAGAATTCCGAGGCCTGATGTAGAACATTGATTTTTGTACATCAGTTCGGATAACAGAGGTTTCACTTTATCGTGAATTAATCGAGTAAATATGACCCAAACAATATCGTGTTTGATCTCATTTTAAGCAGACAAGTGTGACGAACGAGTTGCTAAAAGTTCTGCCAAAAAATAATTAAAAACAAAAGAGTTATGTTAATAAATTGGTATGGTCTCGGACTATTATCGTAACATGACGACTTCAATCGTATATTATTCACAGTAGACAAAACTGTTCCGAGCGAAAGTTGCATAGCTTCGGGAAACTCATAAAATACAGTAATCGTTTTATTGTCACATCGGTTTTTTTTTATCGAGATATGAAAGGCACCTTCGTGTTTTTAATAGGAACGTCTAATATTTCTCAATGAATTCGAATGGAGCGTGGAATATTGCGCCAGAGGTGGTTCCTAAATGGCGGATAGAACTGAAGTGGATGTATTTATAAAATCGAGATTGATTTTCTGTGCACAAACTCTGGAATCATGATCGCGGTGTCGTTCGCCGAGCGAACGTGTTAAAGTGGTTCGGCTCTCCCGGAGAGTTCGAAAACGGCGTCGCTTTTCAATGAATCTCCGAGTATTTTTGTAGTCGAGTGTATCTTCGAGGAAGAGGAAAACGATATACAGTGGCGACTTGGCTCGTCGGTGACACACATGTGGAAGTTTGTCGAAAAAGGTGCCGGGTAGAATGTGGCGTGGGTGTGCGATGGTCGAGTGCGCGTTCCTCGCGAGCCGCAAGGGCATCATCCACTTGGCCCGCGAGATGAGAGAGAGAGAGAGAGAGAGAGAGAGAGAGAGGCTGAGCGAGTCATCGATGTGTCACAAGTGTCTCTTTCAGGGGAGAAACGTTAATTCTGCAGATTCGGGGCTGGGATATCATCCCGAATGCTCTCGGCTTCGTGACCTAGAGTACCAACTATTTTTAAAGGCTTCTTCCCCGTTCTATCCGGTTCGTGGAGCCGCGCGCGACCGATTCGTCTTCGTTCACTATTACTCCCTCCCTCTTTCTCTTTCTCTCTCTTTCCCTCTCATTCTCTGTTCATCTCCTCTCTTTCCCGCTTTATTTACGCCCGGATTTATCACGCAATTTTCACGTTCCTATACTGGAAACGCGAGCCTAATGCTTCCACGCTGATGTGTTTTTCTATCCTTGTCCCGATTCCACACCCTCGATCTTCGTTTCAGAGCCCCGGCCCTTTCTTTTTCGGCGATTTCGATCCGAGTCTCTATGCTTGATCTTCGTTTTTGTCGATAATAGAGACCATCTTCACGGGACTGTTCCCTTCTTAGCGATTTTTGTATAGTTTTATGATTTTCGATGTTTCATCTTTGTTTTCTTTGATCGAAGAGTCCACTATCTTCTCGGACGAAGATAGCTATACTTTAACCATTCAACCCTGAAATGATACCCAGCGGTCTCGCATGACCTCAACAAACTTTCTACATACTAATTTTCACTATTCCACAACTGCAAATATGAAGTTTGTTTAACCCCTTTCGAACATTTAGGGATTTCAGTCTTGAATTACATACTTAAGTCCCAGTAAGTTTTTACAAAATTTTTAAAATCCCCAGTATGATATTTCATAATGAGTATTAAACATGGCGCCACTCAAGGGACAAAATACAGGGTGCACCACGAAACGTGATTGTACCAAATTTTTTTGTCAATCCTTTTTTCCCAGTTATCAAGGTCACCTTCAGATTTTAATAGGTAAACCTACAATTTGTTTACACCCATCTTTTAGGGGATACTGAGACAAATTCGGCAAGCATCTTAACAAATATTTTTTTCTGAATTTAAAACGATCAAAAAAGTCTAAAAAAGTATTGCTTGTGGACACCATTTTGAGTGTCGATTAAATGAAGGTAAATGATATTGTTGTAATGTTTCTTTGATTTGGATGAAGGAAAAATACTCTTTATGGTGCTCCTAAAGATGGGTGTAAAAAATTGTAGGTTTACCTATAAAAAACTGAAGGTGACCTTGCTAACTCTGGAAAAAAGGGTTGACAAAAAATTTGGTACAATCATCTTAAAGCTCTCATTGAACCATGTTAGCTAACAAAATTTTCATTCGAATCGCTAGCAGGAAAATAATCTAAGCTGATCACGCTTCGTGATGCACCCTGTATACTTCTTCTTGAATCCCTCTTTCCTCATTTACTTTTTCGAAGTATTTTTGATAAAATGAGACCCACGGAACGAGATGAGTGAATATGATTTTTCTGTAGAACGCTATGTAACGCCGCGTGGCCAACGCGACGCTAAGGAGGGATGGCGAGAGGGTGGGAAGGGAGGGGAGGGGAGAGCAGTATTCTCTGGAATAAATTGCTCGAGAGTACAATACTTAGAATTCGAACGACGCAGTTTTGGATCAAAGGGACGATTCGTAGCGAGGTTCGAGCGAACAATTCGAGTTCGTTCTATTTCGACACGATAGATAAGAGGAGTTCGACTATCTTGACGGGTGCCCGGACATGTGTCTAGGAGTAAAAATATCTCGAGTACGGCTTCGGGAAGAAGCTCCAATCGAAGCTGCTCCGCGGGTGCCGCATAGTGACCGATCGTTCGTTCGTTTTGTTTTGTCTTCTCTTGACAGAGTTAACGTTACCCAGGGGATCCGTCGTCTGAATTCGGAATTGACGGAGGTGTCGCATCGAATTCCCATCTTGGTCCCCTTTATGAGAAAACGGATTCCATCGAGCAATTTTTCAGTATCATACGTGCACGTGTTTTCATCTATCAACGAGTTCAGATTCGAGCTCGAACTCCAACTCGTACTCTGGAAACTAGTTTGTTCCAAACTCAGGCTATTTCGAGGAATTTAGAACATTTTCATGGAAATTGATACGTTTAGAGTTCAGACATAACAGTAGAGCTGCCGCAAAACTAAAACTGATTATCGTATTAACACTAAACCTATCGAGCCTTAAAAGTAACTAGTACATATTCCCTTATAAAAATTGACAAGATTGATTTTATTTAGATTTTGTGCTGTCCCTATTGTAATACGTGCTTTACTAAAGATATCTATACAATAATTTCTTATGAAGTCATTTTTATTATTCCAATAATTTTGTGAAATAAAAATCTGGAACTGGTCATTTTGACTTGGTGGTGGTGGGTTTAGTGTTAACAAAACCGAGGCGGACATTTTTGCAAATGAAAATGTCGCTTCAAATGATCTCAAGAACCGCCCCTTTCAAGGAACTTGAACATTTTTGGGGCATCCTGTGTAACAAACTGGACGCGGCCAGGAGCAATCCATATTTTGTAATTCTAAATAAATTATTTTTAACCAGTCTTGCAGAATAAAATATATTCAAATATTGTCACTATATCTACGCGCCATATGACTATTTTTTTTCGATCAAAGTCTACGAGACTGTAAACGCGTTAAAAAGGTCATTTCATCGAGCTATCTCGCATCTCGAAGTTCAAAAAGGCGAGTCACGTTCGCACGCATACAACTCGGATGCATCATCGATGAAATTCAGTTCGAGGAATCGTTCGCTGTACAACTTCAGCTAGACGTATTCTAAAGCTCGACAAGAGATCTAAAAGGGGCGTGCAACGAGCAAGGAGAACGCGAGGAATATGCTGGGAACATTTCAATGGGAACAGTTGCGTTGCGAATCTTGCCTACCGAATTGCGATCGACTATTCAGCCTCGAATCGAGCTGAATTAACGCTGAATCCACCGAGCAATAACAATTAATGGAAAAATTTCCCTTAGAAAAATTACGAAAATGAGTTTACCGAATGCATTTTTATAATTTCAATAATTGGATGATACTAAATCGATCATTTCGAGAAAACATCCCCAATGTTTGCACAAAATCATGGCAATTTATTGCATAAAACCGTATCTTAAATGAACAAAAATTCTATCAGAATGAATGTTAGATTTTGGATTTTTGAGCACAATAAAAATTGTCACTCGATTATTGTCATTATATTATTGTCATTATAATGTCAAATTATATTGACATTATACTTTTAAAAAATGCAACAAAAATGAACAGCGATGTTCCCAGAGATGAAAAACTAGAATACCCCCTTAAACGTGTACAGCGCGGCTGTAAATGAATTTTTGAACCTGAACAGGAGATCACAACGCCAAATTACGATCGCCACGCGCCAGTCAATGCAGCAGTGTCGAAACACGATCAATTTCGCGTGGCATTTTGTTCCTCGAATCGCGGGCGCTCGTGCTGCAGATGCGCGAATTGTATCGCACCGCGGCGATCAATTCGCACATCCGCTCTTTCAGCGCGACAGCCGAGTTTCCGTTTTCCCGGGTGTCGCGAATCGTCGATAGATTTTTACCGATTAATCGGAGCCCGTCCTTCGACGAGAACGTTTGACGGATCGAGCGAAACGTGTCGCTTGCGGGCTTTCACACGGAATTTTAAGGACTCTCGAAACGGAATTATCGCTGGTGATCAACTAGGAATTAGCACGTTCGCCGACAACCTTTTCCGATCCCGTGTCGACCGAACTGTTACGTCTTTAAATATACAGGGTGGGCTGGAAATCGTAGCACAGCCGGGCAGGGGGTGATTATTTACAAAAAGATAAGAAAAAATTTGGCGTTTTTTTCTCATCCGAAACTTTTTTTTTCGAGAACATCGAGTTTGAGAATTATTAGATAGGGATCCTAATTATAATATTTGTATAAGATAGGAATACTAAAGCACGCGTACATGATGGATCTTTTACTCGATTTTCTCGATAACGTGGCCCCAAACGAAAAAATGTTATTCCTTCTTTTTCGACTTATTTGTAAACGTCGAACCACCCTTCGTCCGGTTGTACTACGATTTCCGTCCCACCTTGTATAACCGGCTCCAAAACCCTGCCACCCTCTCCCTTTTATTCGTTGAGCAGTTTCTAGCCATTGGTAGAATATTTCAAATTGGATAAAGGATCTTTATGCAGATTTACATTTTCATACAGGAAGATGAAAGTTTTAAGCAACGTATTAGGTGTACAAATTACTTCGTGGCTCTCAGAATCAATTTATTTCTTTGAATGAAAATAGACACGATTTGTGGAAGTCGTTACAGTGTGTATCGATTCGTTGTTAATGAGAAGTGATCTGGGTTAATGGCAAAATAAAAACAGCTTCTTCTTTGCTTGGACTGCTCATAAATTGAATTTATTATTTCTTATTCCTAATGAATAGAATCAAAATAAGAGATCAATTATTCTATAGGTTTTCTATACGATTATTTCAACTATGTACTGTTCCTCTAAACAACTCGAGAAGAAAAATTGAGATTCACACTAAACCTACGAAGCATTAAAAGTATCGGTAAATGTTGCCTTACAAAAATGGCAACACTAAATTTATTGAGATTACCCATAATTTTTCATATAAAATTAATGGTTGGAGAAGGAAATTTATTCCATTAGTTTCCACAAATAAATTTTTATGCTTTCAATAATTGCAATAATAAACGCCGGTCATTTGACCGTGGTAGGTTCAGTGTTAATGTCACAATAAGAAGACGGCACCCTGTAAAAATTTTTCCTAGTTCTTTATTTCGATTGTCTGTAAATAAACAAGAAATTTATGAAGAGGGTAATTCATTCGTGCATCCAACAGATGACATAACCTTCCGTTTGATCGTTGTCACTCTGCACAAATATACATAGAATAGAATGAAGCTGTATTACGTTTGACTGATATCTACGTTTCATGCATTCTCCAATATTTCTTCTATTGTGCAACGCGATTGTGTATATTTTATAAATGGATCTTTCGTTATCGTCTTTGCCGGTTCATGAACTACGGGGCCTCTAGGCATTCACGTGAAATCGCGTGGGTGAAACTTTTTTCCTCCGTCCATTGTACCATACGACGCGTTTATTCTCGTTTTACTATTCTCCAAGCCTTCCGTTATAAATATTTTATCCCGTCGCGCGCGATAACGAGATTATTATTACCTGTCCCAGTGATCGGACGGAGACAAAATCACGGAAACGAGAAAAATAAGATCGAGACAGATTGAGAGTACGTAGGAGCAAAAGGAAAGTGCGTATTTCACAAACGATCGGCCTTCTTTCATCGTGTCGATAAAGGACTCTGCGACGCTGAAATATTAATATCGGCATAGAAAATCGGCTCGCATTAACGGACAATAGAATTACGTAGGATGCATTGCGCCGGAAACGTTGCTCCTCCGTCTTCTCTCTCACCCTTTGTACGGTTTCTCCTCACTCACTTCTTCTTCTTCTTCTTCTCCCTCTCTCTCTCTCTCTCTCTCTCTCTCTCTCTCTCTCTCTCTCTCTCTCTCTCTCTCTCTCGTTCGTACGGTATTTCGTCCCCTTTCGACCCTGCAGCTTTCACCGAGGCACTGGTTCTACGAGCGACATGTTTTCCCTATTCTTTTGCGGCACGCCACTCATTGTCAAAGTTTACTCTCTACCACGCACTGTTAAATTGAACATGCACGTGCGGTTGTCGAATGCTTAAGACAAACGAGAGTTCTCAACGTGTTGCAATTGTCAGTCTGCATCAAAGACACTTTGGAAAGGAACATCTGCAAAATGATTTTGCAAAGCACAAAATTTTGTAAAAAGACACTTTCCTGACAATAGTAAAATTTTTCAATTTTTATTAGAAGGTACTGAAGACTATCCAAACAATTATAAGATCGTCAATAATATAATTTTTCAAAGCCTAGTACCTTATTAAAAATTCATTTCGATGACCATCGTAAAATTGAATTTTTATTCCAAGCTCCTGAGAAAATGTCAAACAACTGGAGAAACATTTATAAATTAATTTCGTAAAGCCTAACTAATAGTGTTGGTCCCTTGGTAATATTAATTTTGTTGACCGTCGTAAAATCTTTGAGAATCTGTGTAATAGAGCTAAACGGTCTCAACAAACTGCATGTAGCAAAAATTTTTTAAATATGTCTAATAAGGGACATTACCCAAGTCTAACACGACGATTTCTATGAAATTTATACAGGATATAGTTTGTTGAAAACTATTTGATACGTATTTCTTTTTAGCTGCTGACATTCATGTTAAGGGGGTGAAAATTCAAAGTTGGAGGTGAAAACCCTATTTTTGCTAATATCTCGGGAACTAGAGGATCCCTGACAATAATTTTTTTAATGTGTGTGTTTTCGATTGAAGAATGTAGTCGTATAAAAAGATTTTAGAAAAAGTTATTAGTTTAAACAATATTTAAGAAATTCAACGTTTTCTTGCAATATTTCTTATTCATTGTTTATCGATATACAGGGTGTCAATTAAGTCCCGGGACGGCTGAATATTTTCTCATGTAAGGTATTTTTGAAAAAGGTCAAGGTCATTTCTGAAGTAATTTTCAACGAGGAATACAACGGTGACCTTCAATTTGACCTTGAGCTTGACCTTCAAGGTCATTTCAAGGTTAGGTTAGGTTTTTTAAATGGAAACCCCCTTTTTTGACACCTGCAATCGAAAGAGCGGGAAATTTTACGTTTAGATATGTACTAAGTCATTGGTAGTGTTTGATCTTGAGGGTCACTCTAAGGTCATTTAAACTCGAGCAAGGTCTGGATATCTTTTGGAATAGATGGTTTTCAGTTTTTTTTTAACGACCAAAACTAATAACTTTAACAAGGCGTATTTAGTAGTGACCTTGACCTTTTTCAAAAATACCTTACATGAGAAAATATTCAGCCGTCCCGGGACTTAATTGACACCCTGTATATGGAATTTTGTGTACGTAATCTATGGACCAAATTTTTTGTTTTGTCACTTAACAATAATTATTTAACATCTAACATTTTGCGATCGCGCGAGGGGAGAACTGTTTGGACTTGTTTCGTAAATGATAAATCAATCTTTTACAACATTTGTAAAAGGGGTGTCGAAGGTACTAATTTGACGCGGTACTAATCGCCACTGCTTCGTGAGCACTATTTTCACCCTTAGATATAGATCATTGCAGATAAAAAAATGCAGTGTCAAATATTTTTCAACAAACTATATCCTGCATAAATTGTATTAAAATCGGCATGTTACTCTTGGGTAATGTCCCTTGTAAGATAAAATAAATTGAAACAGTCTCCAATCCGACCAATTTCTAATTTATAAATGAAGGAGCCAAATGGTCTCAACAAATTGTGATAAAAATTTGTTAGTGTTTCTAAAACAGAATGGATTGAAACAGTTTCCTATCTAGACCATGTCTAAATCGTCAGTTCTCAAAATTGTAATTAACAGAAGCCAAATAGCGTCGGTGTCAGGAATCCTTGTCGGAGTCAGCCTCTCCAGTAATCTAAATAGCAATCGGCCATCGTCCTTAATCGAAACGGACGATCCTCGGCTACTGGATTATCGTAGCAAGACTGATTACTACCGGCAATGATGTCGACAGCCGGCGGGAATAATTTCTGAAGGGTGTTTAACGAACCCACAAGATCGTCTTCGCGAACAGCGTACAATAAAACGGTGCAACGAGTCCAAACACCGTGTTCATTTCGCTTTTCGATCGATCGGGAGAGTCTTTGCCGAGTCTGTACCGAGCCAACGTATCGATTAGAATTACCATGTTCAACGAATGGAATGCTTTTACTCGATTAACTCGTGCGCGGAAAATGCTCGGCGATGGTGAAACTGAACAAAGATGATTTAATCTTTAGTCTCCGTTTCCTGTTCCTTCACTGTACTTCCCGGCCTGTGCGATTGTAAATCTCGTCTAGCAAAGGACGCTGTTACTTTGTTTTATTTTAGTGAATCTATCATTGATTTTTCGGATCAGTTCCGCACGCGATGAATTATACTTGTGCGACGGTGCACTTTTAGCTTAAAACATCATGGCAGAGCTTCAAATATCTTTAAACTGTGGATGTTTGTGCAAAATAAAAATTCGGACACTCTTAAAAAGACGATAACGTTTTTAATATTCCACCATACAACTTGGATTTTTTCTGAGAAGTTAGAACAATCGGTTTTGTTTCGTAATGTGAAAATAATTTTTGAGAAAATGCAATTGGTCGGAATTGCAGAGAAAATACTAAAAGTTATATTTTACAACTTTTTTATGTGGGCTCATATTGAAAATGTAGACAACACGATTCGTAGATCTGTATCAATTAAACATATTCTGAAAATTTTATTAAAATCGGTCAACGTTGCAACGAGCTACAAACGTTTAAAGATGGTAGAAATCGCAATTTTTCAAGATTTTCGGCCTCTAACTGCAATAAATCTAAGGATTCGTATATCTTTCAATGCCTGTCGTTTTTCCCACATCAACCAATTTCGATAAAACTTTTACAATGCATATAATTGATACAGATTTACAAAACATATTTTTTAAATTTTCAATATAGACCCACATAAAAAAGTTGTAAACTGCAACTTTTAGTATTTTCTCTACAATTCCGACCAATTGCAATTTTCGAAAAAATTTCTTGTCACATCGTGTAGTAAATTACTTGCTGTAACTTCTCCAAAAAAGTTCAAATCGTATGGTGCAATATCAAAAAAGTTATCGTTTTTTTAAGAGCGTCCGAATATTAATGGGAGTCACTGTATGTAAAAGTAACTGTGCATTCTGAAAATTCTTTCACTCTGTCGTATTTCATCGATTCATTTTTGTCACGAACGCATAAAATCCGTCTAGTCATAACTTTCTAATGGAGATCTATGTTTACGATTTTTGGATTGTTCATTGATAGATTTATACGTCGAAAAATTCATCAAATATTCCACTGGATCGGCTGTTTCTTTTTATGGAATTTTTTATTCTGCTGATATGTTGTTCTATAGTTTTGGCGCGTATTCAGCATCCTCAATAGAGGATCTCTGCAGTTGGGAACGATGAAAAAGTTGATGGCAAGATATCGTTCGCTTTATTAGCCGTGCAGTTGTCCGGCGCGCCAGTTAACGTGGAGCAACGTTAGCAAATTTGAGCCACCCGATCGTTTCGAATGGCGTGTAAATACGAGCCATAAAAATGTCTGAGTCCAGTTTTTATGGTTCAGCCCGAGTCGCTCGATCATAGGCGGACATTTATCGCGGCCGATTTCTTCAAGGCGTTAATTTTATCGTAGGCTCATTCCGCGATCCTCTAATCTTCTTGATTATCCTCTCCACTAGCTAGACAAATTAACTTCACTTACCGAAGACCGACGAATTTTCTAATTTCCGGAAAAGCTTTGGAAAATTCAATAAAATCGAAGTAATTTAATTAACCCTCGCACCCTCTTCGAAATAGTTGCATGAAAGAACCTAGGATAAAATTCACCCATTTTTGTTTTACACTTGAAATCAACAAATGGACACCAAAACTGGAAAGACAGAATTTATCGTAGTGATTATTCCTTTAACCCTTCTGCACTTTTCCTAACAAAAGGATACAAACAAACATGAATTTTCTCCAGAATAATGGCGTAAAAATTCATTTCTAAACCGAATGACAAAATAATGTCCTAAGTCTATTTATTGAATAATTTTCTTTTAATCCGTCCACAAGGAACGTCCAACTCACGATAAAATTGCACAGATCTTTTTATTGCATTTTATAAAAATACAAATTACTGATGCTACCGGCAAACGTGGAAAGAATGACAAAAAAATTGTTTTGAATAAGGATCCCAGAGGAAAGGATTATTGTTATTCGAGGCAACTTATTGGTTTTCCACTTGTTCGCGATTCTATTTTTTTTAATTTGAAAGGACTATTAACTCGTCACCAGCGAGTAAAGCGTTTAACCGTGTCGTCTGCGGGTTCGCAGAATCGATCTTTGATCGAGGTAAAAGCGAACACGCTATTGGAAGAGCAGAGCAGAAATTCGTTTGGGAATTCGTGTGGCTCTTAGCATTTGTTTGCGTGGTGCTCTTCGTGATCGGAACCTCTGAATGCGTCTTTAACGTGGGAAACAACAGTGCCGGTCTGTTTTCGGACGGCTTCGCCTTTCGTTGCGAGGGTCCTCGTTTACTATCACTAGACCGCGTGCTTGCAATTAATTCGAGAACTGCCGAACATACAAGTGAGACTTCTTAAATGTTTTATCAACATCGCACGGTTCCCAGGAACTGCGAATTTAAAAATAATTTCGAACGAAAATAAAACGAACCTATCGTAAGGTACGATGTGTCAGATTTAATTTGAGCCTTCGTTCGTACATAGCCTCGAAGAATCTTCTTAAAATCAAGTAATTTGCTCCAAGTTGCTAACCTGGATTTCTTAATTTTTCAATATCATTTCGTATTTATTTTCAAACCAAAGTAACTCTATCATAAATTTCCAACTTTTGCCTCTAATTTAAGGTCTCGAAAGTCAAAGAATTCCTATGGGAACACATTCTAAAATTGATTCGAAGTATCCTCTTAAAATCGATACAATTTTGTCGGATTTTATCAATTTTTCCACATGATTTCGTATTTCCTTTTAAACCTAAGTGCCCCTAATACGAAGTGGAATCTTCCACCTTTAATTTAAGCCTTCGGGAGTCAAAATATTCCTACAGGAACATATTCCAAAATTGACTCAAAGTATCCTCTTAAAATGTATTCAATTTGGTCGGATTTTAGCAATTTTTCAACATGGTTTCGTATTTCCTTTTAATCCTAAGTGTCCTTATTATAAAATTGCATCTTCCACCTTTACCTTAAGCCCTCGGGAGTTAAAAAATTCCTACGGGAACACATTCCAAAATTTACTCAAATCCTTCAAAATCATATAAAATTGATCTGAGCAGATGATCTTGTATAATTAATTTTTCTACATGTTTCGGTATTTTCTTCGCAGCCTAAGTGCCTAAAATGCTAATACCGCTAAGCTAACACTAAGCCTAATACTCCCAGAATGCCTGGCTGCTAAAACACAATCTTCCCCTGGTTGATTTCACTTGAGCGAGCAACTGTTGTTCGTCGTGGTGATTCGTCGAGCGGAAAAAACTGCTCTCGCTTTCGAATTCTTCTGTTGATCGGAATCGATTCGGGAAGTTCGTCGTCCACACCGGAAGTTCCTCAGGAACAGACGTCGTTGTCCCGGGTCGACCCGGTTCTCCTCGGACCGAAATCGCGGACCAATCCCGTGGAAATTCAGGTCGATAGATAATGAGGTTTCGCCTCGGATTCCCAGCCGGCATTCCAAGGCATTCCGCCAGGAGCGTTGCCTTTACGAAGTGTAAATTACCCAGACGAACGCGATCGTGTAAAGAAATTAATTCTGTCCTTGTCTTGTGAGAAACTAGAGTCTTTCTCTCTTCGCGAAACACCCGCGAATCCCCCGTTGTTTTCCCCGACGACGATTACCTCTGCGTTTCGACGATCCGTAGCAATTTATCATCGAAATAGCCCCGGAGAAACTATGCGTACAACTATGAATCGACTAGACATTGTGACGCGCGACGCTGCCTTCGAAAACTAATACATACATACATATAACGCGCTATTAGTCCTGCTAAATGCGTTGTCCTGTGCTCGAAACTACGAACGTTGCAGCGTAGTCGCAAACAGAACAACGATTAACAAGTTCACTCGCATTAAAGCTGACAGATCGTATGAAAGTTCCTATCGAAAAATCAAGAAACCCAAATTGATAGTTCGAACGAAAATGATCGAATTTTATGACGTACAGTATACAGTGACTCCCATTAAGGGGCTGTGCGTACCCAACTACCACCACCACCCTTCCCACTCACACATCGATAGATCCGCATATACGTATACGAAATGCAAGGGTTTACGGCAAAAGAAACTGACGCCTCAATATTGCAATTAGAAGTTCAGACCCGGTCGATTATGTTTCCAAAGAGTTCTGGCCAGGGTCGTTCAGAGCCCAAATTTCATATTTTTACGTTGTTGAAGAGTAATTTGCAATAATCGGCAGCGCTGACTTGTGACAAAATGTATTCTGCCGATTATTGCAAATTACTCTTCAACAACGTAAAAATATGAAATTTGGGCTCTGAACGACCCTGGCCAGGACTCTTAGGAAACATAATCGACCGGGTCTGAACTTCTAATTGCAATATTCAGGCGTCAGTTTCTTTTGCCGTAAACCCTTGCATTTCGTATACGTATATGCGGATCTATCGATGTGTGAGTGGGAAGGGTGGTGGTGGTAGTTGGGTACGCAAAGCCCCTTAATATTCGGAAGCTCTTAATAAAACGATAACTTTTTTGATATTGCACCTGATTTGAACTTTTGTGAGAAGTTAGAGCAATTAATTTACTACATGATGTGAAAAGAAATTTTTTCAAAAATTTGCAATTGGTCGGAATTGTAGAGAAAATACTAAAAATTGCATTTTACAATTTTTTTGCATTTATATGCACTGTAAAAGTTTCATCGAAATCGGTTGATGTGGGAAAAAACAACAGGCATTGAAAGATATATGAATCCTTAGATTTATTGCAGTTACAGGCCGAAAATCGTGAAAAATTGCAATTTCTACCATGTTTAAACTTTGTAGCTCGTTGCAACGTCGACCGATTTTAATGTAATTTTCAGAATATGTTTAATTAATACAGATCTACGAAACCTGTTTTCTACATTTTCTATATGAGCCCACATAAAAAAGTTGTAAAACATAACTTTTAGTATTTTCTCTGCAATTCCGACCAATTGCATTTTTTCCAAAAATTCTTTTCACGTTACGTAACAAAACCGATTCTCCTAACTTCTCAAAAAAATCCAAGTTGTATGGTCGAATATTAGAAACGTTATCGTCTTTTTAAGAGTGTCCGAATATTAGTGGGAGTCACTGTATCTTCGAGTCCTTTTCGAAATGTTGAGAGAATTACCCAACGTTCAAGGAGTGGAATTAAAGCTGAAAGGTCGTACCTCGCGATCGGTTCGCTTTAGTTTAAAAGGAGATAGGAAATCATGCGAAAAAATTGAGAGATCCACGGTCGAAAGACCGCAGCGCGGTTTCCCGGGAAAATTCCCGTGGTCCCCCGATTACCGAACACCGAAACAGGCCTCGTCGAAACTTTGTTTTTCGAAGCGGATACTGAAAAAAAGACCACGATCCGTGGCGAAACAAATGAACAGGCAGCTGCGCCGACCCGATAGACACGAAGCTCGATCGAATTCCATTAGTTCGTTCGTTTATTAAACCTAATAAAGCCGGAGCAAGTTGCTCGCGGGAGCGGCGCGGCGCAGCGTTCAACCCGAAAGTCAAACTCGTTTCGTTCGAAGCGGAAGCCCCGCCCTTAGGCGTTCTTTTCCGAAACGCGAGCAAACAGTATGCACCGGAGCGACGCATATTCTTCCGGAGGGCGAGCGGTAGAATTAAACACCGTTACACACCGTGTGAAAATTTCTAGGAACGGTAAGCCATCCGTTAATGAGAGTTCGTGCCTTGTAGTTCCTCTCTCGACGAGCCATACGTCCCTTACGATCTCTAATATCCCGAGCCCAGAAATTAATCCCACAGGAAAATAAACGAGCGAGCGAACACCGGTCCCACCGGGTTAAACTATCACGCGACTTTTATTATTATTACGGCGAGGCGGCTGCATGTTATATCGTCAAGAGACCCTCCTTTATCCGAACGCATCGGCTCCTGGCAACAGATTGGGTCCACAAAGTCGAAATTTCATGGGTTATTTCATAAAAACCAGGAAGAGGAACAAATTCAATTTATCAACTAGAAAATTCCTTATGGTAAGCATTATTCATGTTTTCTTATATTTCAAAATGTGTACACACTATAACTGCACGAAGAAGTCATCAAACTTATCAAACAATGTATTGGGTTGGCAAGAAAGTAATTTCGGTATTTTAAGGTGAAATAAATCCCAATTTTTTAAACAAACAATGAACTTTAATCAATAAAATATTTTCCATTTTGTTCGATGGTCTTTTACCATCTTTCTAACATGCATTACCATCTTGGTAACATGACGACGATTTCATTCAATTATGGCTGTCATTTGGTCATCATCAACTTGAGTTGGTTGACCAGAACGTGGGTCGTCTTTAAGTGAAAAATCTTCAGAACGGAATTTTTTACACCAATTCTGATACGTGCATTCTGTTAACCAATCAACACCATAAACTTCACATATCACTTTGTGAGCCTCAGCAGCTTTTTTGCCTTTACGGAAATAAAAAAGCAATATGTATCGATGATTGTATACAAAATTACTGTGCAATTTGCTTCTAAAGTAACCTAAAAATTACAGTTACCAAATGACAGAAAGAAAAAAATCATAACCTTAACAGAAGTCATTGAAAAAAAACATAACACTATCTATCAGTGAAAACTGAAATTAGTTTCTTGCCAAACCAATATTTAATAAAACTACCTACATTTGGGTGGCCAGCTAAATTGGCAATTCATCGCGCTTTACGACAAAAGAGCTCTCGAGCGGATTTCTGAAGACTGGAATCGAGAAAATCGTTTGCGAACGAGGAGTCGAACGCGAGAGGCGTTACTCGCGGCGATCAATCTTATTTTCGTCGAAAGCTGGCGGAAGGAGACCTTGTTTCGGAGAAGTCTGGACGAGAGAGAAACGGGGACACCGGGATATCCGGCGACTCCGCGATAAAATTGGAAACGCCGTGGCAAGGTTCCGCGGAAAAATTCCTGCGGCCCCCACAATTACCGAATACATACGAGCGCACGCTCCCTAGAAAATTTGTCCTTTCAAGAGTAAGCGGAGAGAAAATTAACTCGAGTACTAAGAGTAAGCGGACAAAAACTCGATATTAAGCGGATGCTTCGAGTTAATTTTAGAATACATTCCCCAATAAATTTTTTGACTTTCGAGAGCTTAAATTAAAGGCGACAGATGGCACTTTACGATAGAGTTGATTTGGTTTGAAGGAAACAGTACGAAATCATGTGGAAAAATTTATAAAATTCGACAAAATTGAATCGATTTTAAGAGGACATTTTGAGTCAATTTTCGAATATTTTCTCATAGGAATATTTGGACTCCCGACGGCTTAAGGTAAAGGTGGAAGATGCAATTTTATAATAAGGGCACTTAGGTTTAAAAGGAAATACGAAATGATATGAAAAAATTTATATATAAAATCCGACAAAATTGAACCGATTTTAAGAGAATAGTGTGAGTCAATTTTCGAATATGTTCCCGTACGAATTTTTTGGCTTTCGAGAGCTTAAATTAAAGGCGACAGATGGCACTTTACGATAGAGTTGCTTTGGTTTCAAGGAAAAAGTACGAAACCGTATTGAAAAATGAAGAAATCCAGTTTAGAAATTTTGGGGAAAATTCCTTTATTTTCAAAGGATTTTTCAAGACAATTTTATCATATGTTCCCGTACGAATTTTTTTACATTCGAAATCTTAAATGACAGATGACAAATGGCACTTTAGGATAGAGTTATTTTGATTTGAAGGAAACAGTACAAAATCATATTGAAAAATGGAGGGATCCAGGTTGGCAAACTTAGGTGGAAATTCCTTTATTTTCAAAGGATTCGAGTCGATTTTATATGTTCCCGTATGAATTTTTTTACATTTGAGAGCACGACTTAAATGACATGAATGTGTTGCTTAATATCCAGATTTTAGAAGAAACATCAATTGTTTATTTTCAGACTTCATTATTTTAGAATGTAGAATACGTGTCCAACCAAATAGACACTCGCTATTTAATAACACGAATGTATTCGTTAATATCTTGACCTTAGAGTAGAGGATATTTGTCTATTTCAATTCTGAAGGTGAAACAGAGCCAGTACAGTGTACGGAGACGTTGTCCTCGAAGGGCTAACATCCCGGACACCATAAATCCCGTCGGATAGACAGATACACGGCGAGGATGAGCCCCGGCTGTCCGAGAGCAGCTAGTTCTGCGAGGACTTCTCGCAGATTGCGCCCGTAAAAGTCACAGCCGATGACAGACGAGGCAAAGGAAGATTGAAATTCGAAGAGGCCCGTGCGCGTGCCACGTCTCCGCCTCGTTCGAACGAGAAAAAACCAGCATGTCCTGTGTCGTCCTCGATGTAGATGGTCGTTCGAAGGAAAATGCCTGACAAAATTGAAGGATCGTCTCTCTCTCAGATCCCTTGGAGAAGCTGTGTGTGTGTGTAAGTGTGTACGTGTGCTGCTACGAGGAGTATCCTCGTTCCGTGGAAGCGCGCGCGCATTAACTTCGATCCTCCGTACAACGGCAATAAAGGAAGAACACGTTGCCCTTTTAATGGCATTTAGCTATTGTCTCTTTACGCCCGGAATTAACGACCGGGATTCCGAGAGCGTGGCAGCAACCCTTTCCAATTAACCTTCGCTGTCTCCGATCGGCCACGATTTTCTGATCTTGGTTTTCAACCCACAAACTTGACCTTTAAGGGGGTTGGACCTCCCCTAGAATACCCTAGAATACCCTAGAAATCTGGGCGAAACATGGGTATACGCGGTACGGGTTTTCGTCCTTATATGAGCATATTTTTCGATGGACAACAGCTCATTCGAAAGAGGAAGGTTCAATGAAGGGGCCTCAGTCCCTTTGTTATATGAAATTATGCATATATTTTATAATATAAGTGTTAGAAGTAAGCCAAAATTGATGATGTTCAGCCATGTAATCCAAGCCATTTTTATGCCATTGGATGAGTTTTCTGGATGCTCCCTTCACTGAACCTTCGTCTTTCAAATGAGCCCTTGTCCAGCGAAAAATATGCTCATATGTATAAGGACGAAAACCCGTACCGTGCAAACTCATGTTTCGCCCAGATTTCTAGGATATTCTAGAGGGGGTCCTACCCCCTTAATGAGGGGTTTTCGTGTCACTGGTCCAAATAATCAATTTTTTAAAAATTATATTTTTTTAAAGTATTGACCCTCATGGGGAATATAGGCTTCTCTGATGCAAATTTAGTAGACATACCTATAGCTTCCCACAAAACAGAAGAGAGAACAAGTAGTGTCGCAAGATATTTGTTGAAATTGAATAAAATTTAATTTTTTGCTTCAGCAATTTCAATAGCGTCGAAATAGTGTAACAATGTTTTTCAAATAAAATTCGCAATCGAGTCACCTAATTTGAACGATAATGGCGGGCGTGTTAATCTTTCGAAAAATTCTAGACCACCAACAGCGCCGGAATAAAAATTTCATCTCGATCTCCTTCGTTATTTATCAATCGACAAACGATGTTCGGCGTCAAAACTGGCCTTTAAGAAAGAACAGCACGAGGAGGTAACCCTAAACGTTTTTTCGTTGGCACGAGTCAATCAACGCGGAGATTACACGGAGGATGTTTCTCTCGAAGCCAAACAGTTATTTCTCTTGATTCTCTCTTTCTCGTTGATCGTGATCCAACGGATCGTGTAGAATCGAAAGAAGGCGAGATCCAGTTTCCGCTTCGGCGGGAAGCGAGAATGGGGGCTTGGTCTCGGC
Source organism: Lasioglossum lativentre (assembly GCA_916610255.1). Taxonomy (NCBI): domain Eukaryota; kingdom Metazoa; phylum Arthropoda; class Insecta; order Hymenoptera; family Halictidae; genus Lasioglossum; species Lasioglossum lativentre. The sequence continues at coordinate 21,420,473 of OU744364.1, read as the reverse complement.
TGTACTCGGGGTTAGGCGATATATCGGGGTAGTAAACCCAGCGGGACCATAAAGAGGGGATCGAGAAAGGGTATGCGGTCAGTGGGAGGGCGACAACTCGGTCAGTGTTATGCGAAACAGCCTCCTTCGACCCTTATAAGGCGCCACTATTTCCGAAAACAAAGTGTTTTCGACGGTTTTGCCATAAAGTTTGATGATCCACTTGGAAATTTAGAAAGTTGTGCAAGTTTAGGGGTATGTAGAGCAGATGAACTATTATGCGATTTTCTCGGTGCTAGAACTCGTTGTACGGGGCGAAAATTTACCTCTGAAAATTCGGCTATTTTATTACTCCACTTTGCTGCTCGTAACCAACCTTTTTCTCCTGACAGCAAAAGAAAATTGAGTTCTCGAAGATCGAAATAATCTAAGTGTAGGATCTAAAAGAAAGGGTTTAAATTGGAGCAGTAGAAAAAATGTAGACTGAGAAGTGCTGACAACTTGTAAGAACTCTATCCATCCCAAAACCATGAAGATCATTCGCTGGTGCTAATACAATTCTCTAGCTACCTGAAATTATTCAGCTAACCAAAATTCCCTAGTTAATTAAAATTCTGTAGGTAACTAGAACGTAGTTCACACGTTTGTAACGAGTCTCGATCCTGAAGTGAAACACGAGATCTCGGACTTACCACATATCTTGCAAGAGACCGAGTGAAGTTGTTGAAGACCGAGTGCGTTTCGTATCACGTGAGCCGGGCGTATCCGCTCGTCATATCCGCGTTGATGCGCCAGGAACAGTCCTTTCTCCTTAATCGTCTCTCTCTCTCTCTCTCTCTCTCTCTCTCTCTCTCTCTCTCTCTCTCTCTCTCTCTCTCTCTCTCTCTCTCTCTCTCTCTCTCTCACTCGCTCTCTCACTCGCTCTCTCGCTCTCTCGCTCTCTCGCTCTCTCGCTCTCTCGCTCTTTTGTTCCTCCTCACACTTTTCCCTCGCTCTCCTCTTACTGGTTTCGCGATGCACCACGGAAAATACACTTTCTACACCTCGGCCCTCTACGCTTCTACATTTTCTTTCTATTTGCTTTCTGTTCTCTCGCAGTGTCAGCACAGAGAATATTCTTCTTGTTTCTTTGGGTACCAGCACTTTCTACACCTCGGCCTTCTACGCTTCCTCTTCTTGAACGTAGTTCTACCTCTGGCAATGTCAACGCAAAGAATATTCTTGTTTCTCTGGTTAGCTGCACTTTCTGTACCACACTCTTTGCGTCCCTTCTCTTCTGTTTTCTTTCTCTTCTTCGAGTGTCGCAAAGAAGATAATTCTTCTTTGGCTTCTCAACAATGAATCAACGTAATCGTAATCGTCAACAGTAGAGAAGAACGCACTTTGTAGACTTTAGTCTTTGGATTTTCTTCTTTCAAAATCGTTTTCTGCACCTTTATCATCATTATCCTTCGAGTCTCAGTGCGAAGAGAATTCTTCTTGTTTCGATGTACGTCAATCGGCACTGTAGCCGCAGTAGGGGAAGAAGCACCGTCTATGTCTCGTTCAGCTTTGGACTTCTTCTTCTACAGCGTCTCCTCTCTTCTCTGTATTTTCTACGAGTCTGGCCATAAAGAATATTCTTTCTTCAGTTTCTCTTTGAGCCTACCAGCAAGGAATAAACATCGTCGTGATCACTGTATCACCAACAGCAGACGACGCACTTTTTACTCGTCGTTCTTCTTCAGGTTTCCTCTTCTATAACGTCTGCTGTCTTTCTCTTTCTATTTTCTTTGAGCCTGTCCGCAAATAAAATTCCTTCTTCAGTTTCTCTGCACGTCTCCAAGGAACCAATATAATCGCGATCAGTATCTCAGCAGCAGAAAACGCACTTTCTACACCTCGTGGACTCTTTCTTTCTACTTTCCCCTCGAATTTCACCGTAAATAAAATTCCTTCTTCAATTTCTTTGCACGTCTACCATCAATGAATCAACATAGTCGTCTTCACTATACCAGCAACAATAGAAAACGCATTCCCTACAACTCGTAGTCAATTATATTCTTCTTCAGCAACGTTTTCTTCCTCTTTCTCTCGATTCTCTTCGAATTTCACCGTAAATAAAATTCCTCCTCCAATTTCTATCTACGTTTACCATCGAAGCAACATAGTCGTCTTCACTATACCAGCAACAGTAGAAAATGCATTCTGTACACCTTGTAGTCAATGATATTCTTCTTCAGCAACGTTCTCTTCCTCTTTCTCTCGATTCTCTTCGAATCTCACCGCAAAGAAAATTCCTCCTCGAATTTCTCTATAGGTTTACCATCGAAGAATCAACATAGTCGTCTTCACTATACCAGCAACAGCAGAAAACGCATTCTCTACACCTTGCAGTCAATGAAATTCTTCTTCAGCAACGTTCTCTTCCTCTTTCTCTCGATTCTCTTCGAATCTCACAACAAAGAAAATTCCTCGTCACTATACCAGCAACATAAAAAGATGCAATGTTTATACCTTGTACCTTATGTTTCCATCCTTCTGCAACGTTTGCTTTCTCTGTTTTTCTATTTTCTTCAAATCCCACCGCGAAGAAAATTCTTCCTCCAGTTTCTCTATAATCCCACCATCAAGGTACTAGCATAATCGTGTTCATCATACCGGCAACATAAAGGAACCCACTCCCTACACCTCGTACCCCACGTTGCCCTTCTTCAGCAACGTCTTCTTCCTTTTTACCACGTTTTTTTCACCTAATCTCCCGAAATCTGACCGCAAAGAAAATTCTTCCTCCACCGTCTCCAACACTCCTACCATCAACGAACCATCACGCTGGCTTCATCACTATACCAGCAGCAAAGGCACAACCATGATAGAAACCACTATCCAAGGGATACACACCACTACCAAGAACCCGGCAACCACGCAGAGGCACACGCACACGCACAAACGCACGCACGTACACATCTGCCAGGGGGGCCGAGGATCGGTCTCTACCACCGCCACGATATTCCCACCACCACTCCTTCTCGCCTTGTGTTTAAACTTATAAATAGATATCTGGGTGCGTTCGATTATATTTATATGTACGCGCGCCGTCCACCTGTGTGCGACCGTACCCATCTCTGTGTATGCGTAACCGTGTACCTTCGAGTGCGTGTGCACCGAGTACAGACGCTCTTCACACCCTCCCGCCGTTTCCACGAACGCGAAAAATCGTGTGCGAAACCGCGCTCGCATTACTCATGGTACACCTAGTTACGCGGCACGATCTTACGCCTTTTCCCCTCTCCGAGCCCCTTTGCGTGCCTCCCAGAAACGCACGCGATTCATCGATCCGATCGTTCGACGACCGAACCTCCCTAAGATCGCATCGCAAGCGGCTCCAGAGATTTTTCGATCTGAGATTACAAAGTTTGGTTATTGGTAGACTGTGGATTTTATGCATTTATGACAAAAATTAGTAGATTAGATGGAGAATGGTAAAAACTTCAAAGGGACCACTAAAAATTGCCACAATATTGTTTAAAGTAATTTTTACATCACTATATTTGTATTTAAGAAATTGATGAAAATTTAAAGACGAGTAATAAATATCATATGCCCAACAGGAAATACATCGTACCATTGGAAATATTCTAGGCCAGAAGGAATGTCTTGGTTCTGGAGTTAACACAGCTTCGAATGCGCAGTGTTAAAAATACTGCTGTATTGTTTTCAACTCTATAAAATGACTCGGAAGTGAAACAAATGTTTATGTAGCTCCCGTGGCGTGCACGTAATACAAACAAGTTTTATTTTGCATAAAAGTCCGCAGTTTAGTCGATAGTATATATTGCGGATTATATGCATTTATGACAAAAATTAAAAGGTTTAATACAAAAGCGAGAAGACATTAGATTAGTTCATGATTCATTGATCCGACCGTTTGATGACCGAACCCCACCTAAGATCCCGGCGCGATTGATTCCAATGATTTTTTATTCGAACTTTTCTTATCCATACATTTACGTAAGAATTGAATTGTAGATTAGTAGACTATGGATTTTATACATTTATGACGAAAATAGAGTATCCACATAGAATGCGAACTTCGAAGAAGTAATCCTTTTTCAAAATCATAGTACTCAAATGTTTTAACTATGTGCATTAGACTCGTGAATAAGTGTAATACAAAAGTGAAAATACATTAGATTAGTTGATGATTCGTAGCGATATTCCTATTCGAGCTTCTCGCGTTTACACATGTATTAAGAGTTGAGTTGTTAGGACATTAGACTGCGGATTTTGTGCATTTATAGCAGAGGCGAGTGGGTGAAATACATAGGAAATACTGAAACATCAGAACAATTGGAGAACATTCATCTTATTAAAATTGTTAAGAGAAGAAGTGCATTTTTATTGAACTCTTGCTTCTCGTAATTAATGAAGACTATTTTTATTTTGCATAAAGATACGCAGTCGAATTATTTGTATATTCTTTCTGTCTAGCTCTTTCGAGCTAGGCTAGTTCATTAACTGGTCGAACACAGTTCATTCGATTTTTCCCTTAAGCCAGCTCCAGAAAAATTGAAAGAACTTCTTGATCAACCTCATGTGTATATAAGCTGTATGTCTCTTTCGGTCTCTCTAGCTCCGGCCAGAAGTGAGTTCGTCAGTCGCTCCGACACAGTTGATTCGATTTTTCCTTTAAGCTAGCTCCAGAAAAATTGAACAACCTTTTCGGTCAACAATATATCTATAGTGTAGTCTTCTAACTTTCATTCCGTCTAGCTCTCTCCAGGTAGACCACAATTGTTCACCAGTTCATTCGATTTTTCCCTTAAGCTAGCCCTAGAAAGACCGATGACCCTTTCTGATCAATCTAATGTATATTCTATCTTCCTCTGTTTCGTCTGGTTTGGTCTCTCTGTGCGGGTTGGTCGGTGCACGAGGGCGGATTAGAGCGGGTTGTCCGCGGAAAAGAGGCGTCGTCGAAATCAATCGTGGTGTGTCTGTGTGCTTACCTGCTCGCTGCGTGCATATCTTCGCTCTCGTGCTGCTCCGCGGTCTCGTCTCGTGTCCAACGCAACAACTCACTCGCGCGATGCTATGGAGCGTAACTCTCGGTTCACCCGCGGGGACAACGACTGTTCGAGCCTCCGTCTGGTCCCTTCCTCCTCCTCCTCCTCCTCCACCTACGTCTCCTCGCTGCCTCCTCCTCGGGTCCTCCCGTACCGTCTCGAGCCTCCGTGTCCCACGGACGTGATCCACACCACCGTACGCTCTTACCCGTCCTCTTGGTCCTCCTCGTTCTCGCCCTTACGGGACACGAACATGCTTTGCCTCCCGCAAAATTGTTCGAAAACCTCTCTACGAACGCTCCTCTCCCCCGCTGTTCCGTCCGCGGACACGTACAACCACACACGGCCCGACCGGAAGAGCTCTCTCGCCCGGAAAACCACGAACAAATTTTCCACCGCCGAAATTCCCCGTTGTTTCCGTTATCCGTTCGACGGGGAACGAAAGAGAGGTTCTCGACGGTGGTTACGGATTCTGTCGGAATGGTTTTCCCGAGGTTTCTCTTATTTTTTCCTCGAGCTTTTTTTTCCGGAGCTACTATGTAACAGCCTCGGTGACGACGACGACCACGACGACGGCAACAGCGACGGCACACGACACGTTCGACTCGACGATATGCCGCCGGCTCGACGCCAGCGACGCCTGGCGTCCCGACGCCCACCCCCCTCCATTCGAACGTCGAGAAATGCGTGCACTGCGCACGACGAGCTCAGGAACTCTGGAGATGGATGGAACGGGGATTTTCGGGTTTTTAATCGAACTCGAAGTCGCAAGTATATATATATATATATATAGTTTTTTTTAAATTATTCTATAGCTGGTGAATTGAGTTTGACTCTGGAATTCCGGTTTGGAGATTGTCTTTTTCATCCATAATGTTGGAACTTTTTGTGTTCCTTGAGCGTATTGTGATAGATCTTGTATTATGAGGGTGGAAGGATCTGGGTCCATTATGACCCATTGTTTGAAGGGCATTGTCTAGGTGCATGGTTCCTGGTGATTGATTTCAATTAGTGATTGTTCAACCCTCCATATACGACGTCTTTGCACCATACTGACTGTGAACAGGATTTCCAAATTGGTTACACAACGTCAGACTATTAGGTAGGATACGCTTCCAAGTATTACTGTGTACTTTCTAGAGTTTCAAGGTGGTTATGAAAAATATCAGAATTAGATCTTCTGCAGCAAATTATGGTAATATTTGGAAGATTGTACAATGTTAATTGTACAAAAAGAAATTGTCAGTCGCACGAGAACCCTGAAGGGTTAATTGGGTACAATAAGAGAATCAATGGATCTGGATAAAACATCATTAAAAATATATTATATCTGTACGATCATCGAAATTGTCAGCCTTCTGTAATTACAAGGATGACACTTTGAAACACTTTTTTCTGAATAAATATTCAATCTTAATTTTGAAAAGTGATGTATTTCAATACGCACCATAAAGTATAGTCTAGTCACTTATACTCTAAAATCAAGAAGAAAAGCAGCAATTTTATGTAAATATTTGCACAAGAAGATCCGGGTCAATGAAGACTCCCTAATGGATGCACTTCTTTCGCTGACCGTCGTGCAAACGCTAATGTGGTCACGTGACGGTACTCGTCATAGTTTTCGAAAGGTTAAAACGTGACTATTCCCCTAACCGTTCCGTTTACATACAGCTCAAAGTACTTTAACGCTACCCAATTGTTTCCGACATTATCCTTAAAAAAATATAATAAATCAAACTTCCATAATATTAGAAAAAAGTGTGGCCCTACAAAGACATATATTTTTACCTAAAAATTCTGAGTTATGGGAATTCGTTTTTACGCGAAAATTAAGTCATACACGAGTAGACGTGTCAAATGCCATCGATTTTTACCGTAGTTGACAATTCGAATTTGGTCCGCCTTTTGACGGTTTAAACTACTGTACGGCGCGGCGTCGCGTCATACGCCGATATACAGAAAGCTATTGGACGCGCCACAGTCTCTCATTTTAATTGAAATTTCTCGGTTCGATGGTCCTCTCGTCTGTTATGCGAACGCTCGAATTCTCATGCGCGTTCACGTGTCATCGCTAAATGAGATAACGAACGTTCAACGAGGAAGAATCGCATATACATAGAACTCTGATGAACATCGAAAACCGTTTCCCGAAATGCGACGAGCGTCTTACTCTAGCCAAACTGATGAAACGATCAAAATAAGGGGACCAAAATCACGGGAAATCTAGCATGCACGCGATTCGAGCGCATCCTTGTTTACGCGTGCATGCAGGTGTCAAACGAGTCATTTACCTTATGCAGAATACATATATATATATATATATATATATATATATATATATATATATATATATATATATATATATATATATATGTATGCACCTGTGCACGCGTATCTATTTATACGATCGATCGGTTGGCAAGATTATTCCTCTTTTGAAAAGCAACAGCGATACCGAAACTTATATCTCTATTTCTGTGTGGGGGAACGAAAATAGAACTATATCACATTAATTAAAACTATGTAAAATCCTGTATCGCATCCCAAAGTGTAATTCTTCAAATCTCCAACTTGTTTTTTTAATTATTTATTTATACCGGTCGCATCAACATTTAGGTCCTTAGCGACCACTAGAATTTCTACATATGAATACAAAAATCGAAACCTTAAAAATAGTTATAATTACATATTGTTACACGTCAAATGCACTGGAAAGACGGACTCCACCGCGCGGGTAAATCAAAAGTGTTTTGTTTCTTTATTAAGAATAAAGTTGAATCGGCTCTGATATGCATAACTCTTTATAATTAATTCATCTGAAAATAAACGATATTTCTTACATACATATCTAAGTAGTAATTTTGTAATAAATCGGCACAAGTGGCGCCATCTTGGAAATAGAGTGCCACCTAGCATCCCGTAGGATAGCATGGTAAAACAGTGTAGACCGAAGTGTCCTCTTCGATTATCAAAGGAATACGTTGATTCTCGAATTGTTCGTCATCGTAACAAGCATTGTTTCGCAATTCGGAACGTTTTGCGAGGGCTTTTGCAGCATTTTTTTCGTGGGATACCGACGACAAGCGTGATCTATAATTAACAACGCATCAGTCTACCCGTAGAACCTTATTCTATTCTTAAACCGTTCCGCCGAAGAAAAGATAAGCCGGGGTTGCCGAGGGCCTGTGTTTTATTTATACAACATTCTCTGTCTGGCTATATTTATATATGTACTGAGAAAGCAACGACTTTAAAACAGTGTGCAAATAAGTCAGATCGTCCACGAGTCTCCGAGTTTTCGGACGAGAGCAACCTAACCCGATCGCAAACGGTCACGATTTTTCTAGCGTTCGTCGACGGAAGTAATTAATTAAATGGTAAAAAAAAAAAATATATTTTATATATATATATGTCTGGTACGACTGGCAAGTGTGCTATTCTTTCGCAGTGATCCTCTGCGAAAGCCATTCTGCATTCTGCATCGTGTCTCTGCTATAGAAGAACCTCCGTCTCGTATAGTCTATGGTTTCTCCCTGTACAACGTCTCAATTTACGAAAACAATCGTAGTTTATGAAAAAATCATTTAACAAACGCAACCGTTAACCTAACCTAAATCTACAGGGCACGGCGATCGAGGAGAATAAACATCATAAATCCCCATAGAAAAATTCGGTATCGTGCTACATATTTCGAACCGATACGGACACCGATTGTACCGTTGAAAGGAACAAAGGTATTCGCACAATTTTTCGTGGATCGTCGGTGTTCAAGGACTTTCTCGACGCCAATGATTCCGCGCGGAGAAGCTGTCCGAAAAAATAAATAAAAAATTTAGGAATCTAGAGAGCAGGGGAATGGTTTGGTTTTCGGATTCTCGATGAAATAGCGTTAATGTTAGTAATGAAACGATCACCGGAAACGGTCTGGAATTTCCGGCGTCGGCCGTTGAATCTGCGAGCGTGATTGGTGTTCGGGAACTGGCCCGAGAGGAATCGACGAATCGCGTCGCGCGAATAGAGGCTTAGAGGGAATCGGAAACTGTTGCTGACTCTCTTTCTTTCGGTCGTAAGCCGGCACCGGTTCACCATAAGAACCGACTGTGACGCGTGCCAACAGCTCCGAAATTATTCTGGTGGCCAGTATACCGTTGCTTTCGCCGATCTCGCCCGCTCGCACAGTCCGCTCTCGCTATTTCCCGACGTGGTTTCGAACGCGGTAAGTTCCACAAAAGCGAAACACGATGGCGGCGGTTGACTGTTACCAGAATCAAGCCCAGGCCGAAGGGACCGGGCAACAGTCGCAAAACCAACAGCAGCAGTCTCAGCAACAATCAGGCCAGCAGCAACAGCCCCAGCAACAGCAACAGGCGACCGCCGGGATCCCGGGAAAGGACGACGAACGTAAACTGTTCGTCGGCGGCCTGTCGCGTAACACCACCGACATGGAATTGAGAGCTCATTTCGGCAAGTTCGGAGAGATCGAGAGCATCACCGTCAAGATTGACCCATACACCGGCGTCTCCAGGGGGTTCGCGTTCATGGTATTCACCAACCCCAAGACCATCGACAAACTTCTCGCCTCCGGTGATCACTACATCAATAAACGAAAGGTCGGTCGTATTTCCATTTTTTTTCCCCACTCTCGAAACGTTTCCGAGCAATTTCTGCTCTCACCAAAAGCCTAATTATAATTCCAAAGAGTAAACTGCGGATTTTGTACAGAAATAGCTGAACTATAACACAGGAGCATGATTAGAAGAATTTAAGAACACCAATATGTTAAGGGAACAAACAAATTTGGCTTCTGTTCTTTGTAATCGGAGCATCTTGTTTCGCGTAAAGATCCGCAGGCTCTTACCAAGCCTTTGTACAATGATTGTACTTGAATCTCTCGTGGTGTACGCAGAATATACGCAATGGGCACTTAATAGCTTTAAATGTGTAAATAATTGAAATCGTATACCTTCTAATGTATCGGATAAATTGTTATTACAGATATCATGAAAGCGAAGCAAGACGGTTATGTCTGGATATCATCTGGCAGTCTCAGGATTAATGTGTCAATATTGTAAATGTTGTATGCCGATCATACTTACAAGACAATACATTTCATTTTCTTAAATACTGATTTGGGACAGATATTATTAATGTGGCATTGAAATTTTCTTTCAGTTAATCCTTTGACTGCAGAGCGCTTGAAGGAAATGTAAATTTGAGCAAAACATGCCAATCGAGTGGTGCAGCAGATGCAACAAACAATATTATAAAGAATGAGCAAGAAATGTATAAGGATTACAGATACAACACAAACAAAGCAATGTGTATCATCAAGCTTTTGTTGCAAAGTAAACATATCAAAATTAGTTTGTTTGGTCTAAAAGAGTATCTTGTATTAGACTATCTCGTACACACTCAAAGGATCGACAGTTTTGATATAGTACTTCTTGATAGTACTCTCTATTCATTAAAGGCATCGTTCAGAATAAATATTGTCAAAATCCAGATAGGAGATGTGTGTTTATCATTCGCTCATAGAACAAATGTTGCACACACGATATACATGTTTTATCAAAGTGTTTGCCTCTTATATTGTTCATTAAATATGAACTTCTTAAGAAAAATAATGTCAATATGATAAATAGACTGCGGATATTTATGCAAAATAATATTTGCATCAATTGCAAAGAAGAATTCATTTTAGAAGATTCTTTCCTTCTTTGGTAATCAGCATTTTTAAATTCGTTTAATCTTTTCACTGTTTTAAACCAAACTAGTTTGTTTCTGTCATAAATGCATCAAATTCGCAGTCTAGTGATAAACAAGCTTTTATTATATATTTACAGTGTTGGACTCTTTTATGTTCTTCTTGCATGTATGATAATTAATATCCTACATTGTGCACATTATTAACACATTCAAATTGCCAGAAAATCACTTCTACTCAACAGGAATTAATCCTAGGGACTTTGGGGTCCTAGGATGTAGATACATAACTTTAAAACAAAATACCTACAGCTACTATTCTACATGGATAATTACAAATTTGTATATAATCATTGTACAAAAGCTCATTGAAATCAAGGACACTTGTGGTCCTTTCTTTCTTGGACAATCTCTTTCTCTCTTTGTCATTAAATGAACAATCTTCTTTTTTCAGGTTGATCCTAAACGAGTGAGCAAGAAACCTCAGTACGGCAAAATTTTTGTGGGTGGTCTCACTCCTGAGATCACGGACGAAGACATCAAGGCCTACTTCGGACAATACGGGACAATCGTAGAACTGCAAGCTCCGTTTGATAAAGTGAAGAACCAGAGGAAAGGTTTCTGCTTCATCACGTTTGACTCGAAAGAAGTTGTATATAAGCTATTGAAGACACCGAAGCAAACGATAAATGGGAAGGAAGTGGACGTCAAGAAGGTAAAAGTAAATCTGGACACGAGAAACCAAGGTTTCTGGGGGCCTGGTTACGGGTACGGTTATGGTGGCGGTTACGGCTACATTCCTGAGTATTGTAACGGTTATCAAGGCGGCTACGACGATATGTACGCAAATTTCGATTACGAGAGTTACGACGACTACGGTAATATGGGCTACGGTGCCCAAGGCAAACCACGAGGAAACGGTCAGGGACCACGTCAGTTTCAGAGACATCAACCCTACTAATAAAAACAGAGGGTATATGAATCTTACACACTCGAAACTTGGTGATAAAGCAAGAACATAGTAAGGAGTAGACCAATGTTATTTAGATACAGTCCGAGACTGCGATCGGGAATTTGGGACGAAAGAGCTTATAGGGTCCTTGCAAAACCCGTATTCGAGCCCCGAATGCCCTAATCTTTATACGTATGTACATTCGATTGTACAGTTTCTAAAGAAGGAACAAATTTTTTCATTGATCAGTTGAAGTAGTCGAATAGTGATTTGTTGAGTCAAAAGGAATCGCATCTTTCTTTTTGCGTGCGCACGTTTTTCTCATGTATCTCACACACAAATACACATACACACACACATACACAAATCAGACTACAAAAGAGAATGTTCAAATATTTTTTACAAATGTTGAATTTTCCTATGAAGATTGAAACACTTTATCCTACATGTACGTGGAGCAAAGTATGAGGAGACAGTAACTAATAGCGACCCCATGAAAAGAAACAAATTCAAGATTGATTTACTCCTGGTTTCTTGTTATTCATGATTCATAATACTAACAATGTATATCTTTTAATTTAATACTCTAATTATTCTTTAGCATATTAAGTTGCATTACTAAAGTATTGTTTATTATATGCTTGGTGTTACTCTTATTATTAAATGAAAAAAAAAACAATTATGAACTCGACGCAGCGTCGTTAACGGTAGAATCAATTACATCGATAAACAGATTTCAGTTTTTCGGAAACCACTACGTCAGTTAGAAATAATCGAATAGATACTAAAAAAAAGAAATTACCATTCATGGACCAATGGTTCGTACTCCTAATTAAACGTACTTCTTCCTCATAAATTTATAACATAAACGTATTATCTATTATCATCTAATTGTTTATATTTTAAAAGTAAGGCTTGTAACTTATATGAATCATAAGGTATCATGATGAGAGACATATGCATCTTCGTATGTAATATGTATATGCGTGTACACATACATAATGATGTATATGCGTATGAGTTAGTATATAATAAAAAAAAAAGTAGCGATTAAGAGAAAGATAAAAATATTTCAAAATAAATATAATTAAAATATGAACGTCCTGGGTAGATATGCGAAGAGTACGCGAGTGGTAGAGGATGGTTACAAAATATTTTCAAGACAACATTGGAAGAGCAATAATTATTATATAGATATAGCACGCGGTTTCTTTGATAATTTTATTATTTCACATTTTTAGTATCTATTTTCTGTTTGCTTGATGTTTTAATTACAACCAAATTAAAGAATGAAAAAAAATTGCTTGCGAAAATTTCATTGGAAACGATCTACTCTTGGAGAATGTTGTTGCTTGCACTCGTGTACTCCTTTATGTGGAAGACATACAAATATGGCAAAAAATAATTGTGTCTTGTTAACGCGAACAAAACGATTCGTAAACACTGAATCAACAGAATGTTTAAGGCAATGGAAACGATTGTGAGAAAAAAATAATGGCAAATCATTTATAATTTAGTCTACTATGACATTTCTTTCGCATTTGCTCTGAATAGCAGTTCCTGTCTGGTATAGAAAGACTGCTCTTCACATCGCGAGAAGACTGTTATTATGTAGAATATCATGCGATACGATACATACTTAGGGAATTTGACAGCCAATAGAACTTGTGATTTTTCTCGACTAAAGAAGACGATGAAAAAAAAGAAAAGAAAAAAGAACGATTGAAAACGACAACACGATTATAACAAATGTAGATACCGGCATTACGAGAACTACATTTAGGTACATCGAAATTATATTATACACAAGGCTGATAAGGCTTTAAACATTCAAGTTTTTCTCAGATGTTACAAAAGTATCGACAGTTTGGCTTAAATACGATTAAAATAAAAAAGCACATAACGCAATGACTAGCGAAAACTGTTCTCTGATGAAAGATTTTAAGCCAAGCTAATTGAGCTTTTGAAATTAAATCTGTATACTATGTATACCATATTTGCTGCGTGTGGAAAAAATATATATATACACATATATATATGTTTATATATATACATATATATATATATAAAAAAGAGAACAGAGTGTGAAATTAAAGGAAATAACACAAATATTTTGTTACTATTGATTACTATTCGCCTGTTTCACCCATGACACAGTGTATATTTTAATTATAACAAAAAATAAAATATTCATTATTCGAAAAATACTATGTGACATCCTTGTTTTAATCAAATCTTTGACTCCAAAATTGAAATTAGAACAAAGTTTCATTGAGCTTCAATTTAATACGCATTATGAACGTTTTCGGTACCGCTTTAATTTGTATTTAATTCGTTAGATTTCAATTTGATTTTGTTTTTCGTTTCCCGAGTGTATTTGTATTATGTTACGAAAAAATCAATTAACGTTTAGTAATCATACATATACGGATCTATATTTAATGTGTATCAGCCAGCACATGTTTTAAAGTGAATCAATTCACGTATTAATGCTTCTCTAGATTGTAAAAACTATAATTGAAATAAATTCGATAATTTGTATTCTAGAATGTTTTACAAACGTTGAAACAGTTGGTAATTTATTTACACATGAAGATATCACGGAATGTACGATACAATTTATAAAATACATTGAATTTATTGGTACGCATTCAAATTAATTATCCCCATTCTGATTACTTTTAGAGGGTATCTCTAATTAAAATGAAAACGTTTTCATCAGCATGTTATAAAATATTGATTTCGATCACCGGTAGAATATTGAAGAGTTTAGAAAGACTCTCATAATTTGAAAGGCCCCAAAAGAGTTACTCCAGATAGCTCAAGGTAGCACAAAGTAGTGTTGATTGAACGTCTTCCCCTTTTTATTGAAGTTATTGCTCTTTAATTATTCATTTCATTTGAATCTACCGGCCACAAATAATTCTTCCCACTTTGACCATAAGATTCAATGCAAATTCCGGCAAGCTCAAATTCCTGCTGCCTAAATTCTGAGAATAGCGCCATTCCTCGTAGCCGCAAAACGCTCAAACTGATAGCCAAATTTATCGACAGAGGAATTTCTTCATAGATTAAGATGGTAACGCCATCTGCATCAAAATTTTAATCTCGGCGATGGCATAGACTTTAGATCAGTATAGATACTCCATGCAATGCATTTTTCTGTCTACGGTTCTGAATTACCGACTCTGTAGAAAATGCCCTAGTACGACAGTGGAATCTATCGAATGATCGAAATGAAACGATCAGCTAAATAGTGAACTATATACATGACGTTGCAACACAAAAGGTGTGTATCTGAGAACGCTAGATTTTACAACGTTGTCAGTCTCTATGAGCCAGCACCGACGAGATATAGAATAGACCTATCATCTTATGGGACTTCGTGTCTCATGTTCTGAAATACCGACTGTTCAAAAAACCGGAGGTTTTGGTATGCCCTCTACGATTTAGAGTGGTGAGTTTAGGAATTATGTCGAATTTCAGATTTCGAAGGCGCAGTTGCCAAATCACATCCGAAAATATTTGTCGCGTGGTTGCCAATTTACTGTTATGTACTACCGTGTAATGCACAGCGCGTATTTCTGCTATTTTCCATGTTACAGTCACAATTCTGGAAAAGTAAACGAAACGAGTCGAGTCAGTCAATACATGATTAATTCCACCTGAATATTTCATCTCTCTTTAAATATAATGCTTCCTGTTTCTGTAATCATTTTAAAGCTGAATAAATGCTTTTTTGATTTATATAAATAAACTGTACCGTTATTTATTGATAGCAAACAAAATAATTATTGTTATCAAAAATAGTGTTGAAAATAGAATTACCTATTTAACGCTATTTTTATCTTAAAATTTATTCATATAAACTGTTGTTGGTTTCTTTGAACCTTCTGCTATAAAATACATAAGTTTGAAAAGGACGGAAAAATATTCAGAAGATCAGTTAATAAAAAATTTTAAGGACAAGTTATGTTATTGTTAAGTTGGTTTCGTTACAAGTTGTAGCGTGTCTGTTATCATATGCGTTAATATTAAATATACAATTAATTATTAGTCCTTTTTCAAGTATTTTCATAAGTTATATGCAAGAATTTACATTAATTATAAACAATAATTAAATGTGTAATAAATATGTATTAAATTCTGTCTATGTATAGTATATTGATCTGACTTGTCATTATATTGCAAAAGCATAGAGGAGTTCAGATTTATATAGTTGATCTTTTACCATTATATTATTTTTATCAGTTTTGAAACAATAATCACTGTATTATTTTATGAAATTAGCAATTACATTTTTATTCGTTGTCTGCAATTAAAAGATCACTAACTAATATGAAACAGGGGATGAAATAAATAGTACCATTTTATGTATAAAACATATTTATTAAATAAAGTAATATGTAGGATTCAAAAACTAGAGACAGTGTCAAGGAAAGAAATAATATATTGATACATATGTACTATTTAAACCAACTAGATTAAACATTAAAATAATTAATTTAAGGTTCATAAAATCGTTTTTCTCGAATATCTTTTAAACTATATATTTACTGCGTCCAAAAAAATGTTCAACAAAACATGTTGATCTGGACAGGCTGCGTATTTTATATCGTTTTACTTTTTTTCGTAAAACACACGGTTTCCGAAAAATTGAAAAAAACCTTGGACCCAAATCCAACCATTTTTTCTGAAAGGAATTGGAAGAACATCTGATAAACAAAATAAAACAGATTGACCCGGGCGGGATTCGAACATGGTCCAAAAAGTCATCAGCGGTTCCGCAGTCCGAGACCATAGCCACTGCACAAAAATTTTTCTCTATACAAAATTTTCAAAGATGTTAATCTAATTCTACTATCAAATTTTCATGTACAAGGTGGAGAAAAAAGAACACATTTTCTGTTATAACTAATATTCTTTATTTTTACAGTTGATCGTGGTGAGATGAGATGAAGGTCCGTGGCAGGAATGCGGTGACGTAGGTACGAATGCGCAGCCGATTGGATCAGAGTGGAAGGGGACGCCTCGCTTCACACGCATTTTCTTCTCTAACCGAAATATTGGTTAGATCCATGACTATTTAGAGCGCTCACACATACTATATTGTATCTGATTGTATGCATGGATATAGGAATATAGGGATGGAGCGTGTCGCTGCGGGGTTGGCAAATTTAGGGACGGGGACGAGGTAAAATTGACGCCTAATTTTCATTGGCTGTGTCCGGGCGCAAGCGCAGTACGTCATTATGTATGCAGCGATAACCTGTGAACATCGAGCATTTTGGAGCATCCTTGCCAAAAAGCCATTCATCCAGGTTGGACGATATCAATGTATCCTTCATCGCGTTATTTAATTTGCTTACAATGAGCAAACGTCTAGTTTGAGACTCATCTCGTTGTAAATCTACCAACAATCTGCTCACATCACTTAGGGTAGTAACTAGCGACAGCTTATTTGGTATGTTACCCTTCAGTACATCACCTAGCATTGGGCCCAATGCTGCCAAACAAACAGATACTTTCTGTTGTTTTTCTACAATTTTTTTATCCCTTGAGATAAGTGGATCCAACAGGGTAGCTTGTATTTGTGGATTTAGTTTTGGGGGCTCCATTGTTACACAATTCTCCGGTATCGGATACTTCCTCGTTAACTCTTTCTTCTCTTCTTCCGGAAGCCCCTGCCTCAGAATATCTGCCCATCTAATGGCAATATCATCGAGAATTGGAGATGCCATTGTCCTTGCTGGATCCAAACGCTTTCCTATAGCTTCCAGTAATTCAGGAGCCAGTGATTGTTTCTCCGGACCCTGTAGCTGAGGTTCCTGAATGACCTCCGCAGGTCTAATCTCCTCTACAGCTGGCTGATCCTGTAAGATTTCTGGTCCTTGTAAAGAACCAGAATCCGAATGTCTTGTTGATAGTAAATTTTCCAAAGGAAATAGTAGTCTCTTGTTAAATATTGTAAAACGAACAAAACGCTGTAATAAAGATTACATATATATAAGCCTATTATGTGCAAAAACTTATTGTACCCTATTTTTAATTGTATTATTGGAAAAAATATATAACATTTATTTTATCCTTATTAATTATTAAATATATAACACCTCTTCGTTTTATAAACATAATGACTTTAAAATATAAATTATTTAAAATTAGTATGTTCTTTAATTCATGTTACACGTTTTAATTTCTTTTCTATATTCTCTAATTTTAGTTTTCTTTAATCCCTCCTCCTAGAATTTTTTTCAGACTACAGATTTATTAATTATTTGAAATTGTACATAAACATGAAATATGTAACGACTAATTGCATAAAATCAAAAAGTGTAGAAGATTTCTACTTTCTATTTCACTTTTAATCATTTAACAACGTTCGTTACAATATTTGGGACATAATTCGTATCGCGAGTGTCATACGTTATTATAGGACAAAGGGTTAACTATCACTTTTCTATTTTCAACTTGTCAGATATATGTAAGCCTGTAAGCAATCTGTAAACATATTTCATACTTGGCGGTACAGAGTAATGTTAAATGTTACCCTGCCTCCTCCTCAATCCTGAACACCCCCCTTGCCATTGATGCTAGCTCATGCTCCATCCCTTAGACCATATATACTTATAGACCCGGCATAGGTATAGTATGTGCATACAATGCCGTGTTCCGAGATTAAAAAATATCTGGTGCCCACATGTCACGGAACGAGATAATTCAAAATGGAGGATAGTGTATGAGACGAAGCACCTGGCTGTTGCGGTATATGTATATTGTTCTTACTATTCTTTTTTTAAATAAAATAAGTTGTGAAGAAGTAAATACAGATTTTATATTATCAACTTCTACATTAAAATTTAACTTTTTCCAAATTATAATCGACAAAACGAGTTAGGCATATTTAAAATAATAAGAGTAAAGTAAAAATGAACGAGTAATAAAATAAAATACATGTATATATGTATATTACAGTTACAGTTTCCATAAATATTTATACAGAATGAGATGCGATGACGATTCCCCTTTCCCCTCTCCAACTTCAGCTTCGTGGTACTATAGCACTTTGCCCACATAAATCGTCTGCTAGCCGGTTTAATCTTGGAACATGGCAGACTTATCTGCACCGGGTCTATAGGTATATATGGTCTAAGCTCCATCCCTATATTCCTATATCCATGATTGTATGTAGCGTGTGACGTCAAACGTAAATATTGGGACTACGGGAGCGTCTGCGTAAGACACGGACCTTGGCGTAAAAGGTGCGGATAGGCCAGGATCAGTGGCCAGGATAGGCGGACCAAGGCGGACCTATAGTGATAGACTCCTCTAACTCTAATCTTCTCCTATCACCACGAAACATATACAATATAGAACAAAATAGAATCCATTATAAGTCTATGATATAATCAATATAATCTAGAATATGCAGTATTCAGGTCTTGGGTCTTGTTAATACCACCGACTAGAATAGCATCTCGTCGGTGCCCGACAGAAAAGCCCATGAGATGCAATGTCTGTACTGTTGAGTGCTGACAAGAAGAGCCCTGGCAGGAATGCGGTGACGTAGGCAAGAATGCACACCCGATTGGTTGGCTTGGAAGGGGCTTGGCTTGGCTCACACGCAATTTCGGCTAGAGCGTTCTATTGGCCGAAGCAGTCACACACACTACTCGAGTAAATACGGGAATCCTACTATTATGCGTCGTGTGACGTAAGCAGTCGAAACGGCGTGATCACGCGGCCACTACGGGAGCGTCAGAGGTGGGGATGGGCGGAGCTAGCTGGAGACCCCTCTTGCCTCTGTGCCCCCCCGGGGACCTTCTTGTCAGCACTCAACAGTACTTATCTGGTCTGTGGTAGTAGTTGTAGCAGTTCTTGCATTCCACGACAGATGGCGATACCATCTTATTCTAGTGTCTGAGTTGCTCTGTCGATAACATTCAGCTACCAGTTTGAGCATTTTCCCGCTACATGGAATAGCGCTATTTTGAGATTTTCCAAAGCAGACAATTTATGCCGGAATTTACATTGAATCTTATGACTAACTCGGCAAGAATCATTCGCGCCACTACACAAGATGGACTGTACCTGACTGTACCTAATATAATTATTCTTTTAATTACTCTGCATTATTTAAATGAATTCCCCTACGAAATTATAGTTTGTAAAGCTATTATAATCAAGTTAAAAATACAAAATTATCCCTCACTGCGAAACTTAACAAATCTCGTAGAAAAACTTCTAAACTAATTCGTCGAGCTCGTTCGAACGCTAATGAATTATATGGTAAGTTATTCTAATCAGGGAAATGACATTGACAGAAATAATACACAATTATAGTCAGCGTGTCGTCACGCTTTCCTTTTATTTAAATGGGATGCACGGGCACGGGATGCCTGAACGTAGAACACACAACAATGTTTTTACCGACGGCTATTGATGCTTCAGTAATCTCTCCGCTTTCAGGCAGGAGTAGATCAGCATTTTTGACAGTTCGAACGAGGCCTACCGGACCACTTTTTTTCAGTGGAATTGCGTACAAAGCTTGCATTTTTTATCGAACAATTGTTCACAATGCATTCGACCTTATGAAATTCTCAATGTAAAACTGAACTCGTGAACAAGGTAAAGAATCCCTACGAAACGGTTTCTCGTTCGACGTACGTGTTTTTCACGAACCGAAGCATCGTTCGATGACTTCGTGTTCGCATACGGACAAAACGAATTAGATCAAATGTTAATCTGTAAGTAGAAACGGTCTTGGCGTTGCGGCAAAGTAACTGTTATTTACTTTTAGGTAGGTTAGGTAGTTCTCAGAAAGGTGTGCCTGATCAGAGCTCGATCTTTGAAACAATGTTGCGACGGTCTTCGAAGATACTGAGGCTCATCAACAACATTGGTCGCTACAACAACGACTGTCTGTACATTTTTCAAGTAGGATACGTGAAAAGATGCGCTAGCACCTCGATAACGTGCAATTACAGCACAAGATACATACAGATTATAACCAACTCTCTCGGTTCAAAAAAAGGGGGACAGGCGAATGACCAGAGATGGATTCTCATTCCAATGTCCAGGTCGATTTCTGTTTTCACAAAAACACAGAAAGACGAGTCCGGCACTATAGTTCAAAAGCCAGAGGAGCCGGAGCAGAGGATAATCGAGCTAAAAGAGGAGAATTTAGGTCAATTAAAGGAGAGAAAACTAAGCGTGGAACCTGTTTCCGCGAGCGACGATCAAACTAAGAAGGAGAAGCCACAGGATGTCGCAGTGGAAGGTACAGAAGTAGCTGCAGCAAAGAAAGGTTTTATTTTTTATTTTTGTCATGCGTTTCTCCAGGGTCTGTTAGTTTGTTTCTTTCAGTCATTGCATTCTTTGTGCTGAAGTATATCTAATTTTTAGCCAAGAAGAAGAAAGTGGAAAGAGGTACATCGTCCCTAGAACGTAATTTTATTACACCAGTAAGAGCCATGTCTGATTTTTTATTAAAGCCGTCCGACCTAGAAAATCTGCCAAAGACCAAGAGAAGATCACCTTACGAATTTGAACCACCGATCACTGTCTATTGGAGAAAAGATGTTGAAGCCAAGTAAGTTAAAGGTTTACTTGGAATCTATAATCACCTCCGATAATGTTCAGCGAGTTTTACTTTTAGAGCTTTGGAAGTTTGGGGATCGAGAGAGGCCTTGATGAAGGAGCTTCTTAAGAAAGAGCTTACACAGAAAGCCTATCAGCAAAGTAAGGTTTATTGTCTTTTCGTCTGTTATTCCTAATTAAAAGTAACATTTCCTAATGTCCCTTGTTGGAATCTGTAAAAAACGATTTGACATAGAATAATCTTCGTTGTTGGAAGACGTCTTTCCATCTTACAGGGTTTATAAACGCATTTGTTAATACGGTATAAATGTATGCTTGATAAATTCTTTGGTATAAACATTGCTGCCTGCTTTTCGTCCTAGATGTATTTACTGTGAAACGGAGACTGAGAGATTATAGGCGAGAAATGGGTAGCAAGACTGAGTTTATCCAAGAACAGGAAGGACTTTTTGGGAGATCCGGCAAAGTAGTTCTAACTGCGATCGCGATGTAAGCCTCGTCTTTTCGATCGATCCTGATATCACCTGCCTGCTTGAATAATCGATTCCTTTCTTCCCCAGCAACGCGTGCAATTTTATATGTAAACTATGCGCTTGGGTATTCACTGGTTCGCACAGCATGTTCGCGGAGTGCGTGCACTCCGCCGCGGATACTTGCAACCAATTAATATTAGCTTATGGTATTCACAAATCGGTACAGGTGAGTTTCCACAATATTCCTTAACGTCGTGCAATCTAAACGTTTATTATATTCAATTTAATAAATTTATTATGTACAATTTTTAAGAACCCAATAGACTGGAGTAACTGTACATTAAAATAACATTCTATACATTTTAATTGTATCATTACACATGCATTGCATCATTAAAAATGTTTCAGAACCCTAATCCAGATCACCCATACGGCTACACGAATATGAAGTACGTTTCCTCTCTGATATCCGGCGTTGGTATTTTCTGTGTGGGTGCTGGTCTATCCTTTTACCATGGGATCCATGGTCTTTTCAATCCTATGCCGGTGGAGCCGTTTTATTGGGCTTACTGTGTGCTAGCTGGCTCTTTGGTATCCGAAGGAGCAACTTTGTTAGTTGCTATCCAATCGATAAAAAAAGGAGCGGAAGAGAAACGACGAACATTCAAAGAATATGTTTTGGCGGGGCAAGATCCTTCTGTGAACGTTGTTCTTCTGGAGGACTTTGCATCCGTAAATATTTAATAACTGTGCAAAGTAATCGTCAATAATAATCTTCAAACGGTATTTCTCGGAACCCTTGAGCCTCCTGAGTTAAAGTCAAAATTTAAAACAATTGTTGAAGGTGAAACTTGAAGAGTCAAAAATTTAAAATGGCTAATTTGTCTCGATGTTTCCGTGAATCAACAAAGTTTGAGGATCACCCCTGCAGCATATAGATTATTTTAATTATTTTTCAACAGGTGGTCGGTATTACCACCGCAGCAATTTGTATGAGTCTGACTTCCTACACCGGAAATCCCATGTACGACGCCACTGGGTCCATCTTGGGCGGTTTCCTGCTCGGAGGTGTAGCAGCTTTTATAATTAACACGAACACAGCAGCCCTAATCGGCAGGAGCATATCCCATGACGATCTCGACAAGATCAATACCGAGTTAGAGTCGGATATCATGGTAATGTTCCCCTATGTATGTTACCATCACCTCGGACACTGATGTTCCTCTATTAATTGAGCGTATATTAGGTGCGAGCTATTTATGACGTTAAAGGTATCGACATGGGCAATAACTTAGTTCGATACAAGGCCGAAATCGATTTCGACGGAAGGGAATTGACCAGATCGTATTTGGACAAAAACGATCTCGCTGCGATGTTGAAGGTAGGCGAAATATTTACAGAATGTTTCTTTCCCTACGTAGCGTCGTAGTTTTAGCCGGATAATCTATAGTCTTTCTCCTATCCCCACCATTTTACTATAGCTCAGTTAGCAAAGGCCGAGATTAAATTGCTTCGGAGCGTCTTTTGAGTCGCGCTTATGTTACGGAGGGAAACCTATAGTATTTTAAAGAATCGAGGTTTCAGACTTTGCATTTTCAGGAAGTGAAATCCATGAAGAACATCGACGAATTGGAAACGTTCATGTTGAAGAACGGTGAGGGAATCGTCGACATGGTTGGCGGCGAGATAGATAGAATGGAGCTCAAACTGAAGGTATTAATAAATTATATTATCAACTCATTCTTCAGCAATTACAATTTTAATTTTACAATTACAGAAGAAGCATCCGGAGATACGGCACTGCGACCTGGAGATCTTGTAAACCCGCCTTCGTACGGGTATACGGAGGTGGTACGAGTTCTGCTGTAAATACTGTGTAATAATAATCATGGCGTGCGACGCGTTTCTGTATAATTTTATTTATATGAAAATAGGGAATGTGTTTAGACAGGCGGGGAAAGAAATAAAGCGAATAGGTGCGAGTCACGTTTCTTGTAATACTAGTGTCAACTAGTCTCTGCGTTCCATTTAAATAATAACGTCTCTAGTCCCATTCTAAAATCAATTTCTAAACCAAACCCTTTGAGCTTCCAAAGAAGTCGCAAGATAAACGGTATCGCTCGACTAGCGAGCATCAAGGTGTCAGGTCGTCCATTAATCTATAAGAGACTTTGCAACACGAGTGCCTTTGCAGCAACGTATCGGTCAACACAGCGGCTTGAAACCCAAGAGACATCGATTTACGAGCCCGTCAGGTTGCGTTGGATTATCGATTCTTTCCCATCGCGAACAACAAACGGTTGCTATGGTCGGTTTCCGGCTATTTACGAGGGTAGCAGCGCCAGAGCCTCGCGTTCCCCGAGTAGGGCGTCAGATATGAGCTGGCCTAATCACGGTGTGGATAGAATCGAACGATTTTTCGCAATCGGAGAAACTGTTAGATGAGTCGACCGTCAGAAAGAGATTCGCGACGATGGAGCACCGCTTCGCGTGCAAGGAAATCCAGTTCCGGATCCTCGACGCCTATCGAAGAACCTACGTACGTGAAGAACACAAGCACACCATTGAGGAACAGGTGGTCCGACTCGGAGGAGATCAACAGGTCCTTGCGAATTCAGCGAGACGTCGACGAGGAGACGCCAGAGGACTCTGACGAGGAATCGGGAAAATCTAGAGGACGCAAAGGCTCGCTAGCGCAAGCTAAGGGGTCGTTGAGGCGTCAAAATGATCGGGAGAGGGTCCCTCAAAGGCGCAGAGGAAGACACGAGTCTAGGAAAAGGCAGAAAAGAGACAGAAGCCCGGAAGAGTCTCCTGAAGAGGAGCGGAAGGTGTCATCTTCCTCCAGCAAACAATATGCTGAAGACGATGGGGATCGTTTGAAGAGGAAGTATGAAGGTAAATGATTGCACATAAGCTCACTGAATAGATCTGCTTTCTATTATTATGTCCTGCATTGAGGGAAGTCTCAGGATAATTTGTAGAAGCTTCATATTGGGCTCCTGAATGTTGGAATTAATTTTTTAGAAAGTGTAATAGACTGTAATAGACTGTCTCTCGAAAAATATGATAAGTGTAAAATGTACAGATAGGATTAGTACATGTCTAGCATTAGCGTGCATAGTCCTGATTTTATAATTATGTCCTGGATTGAAGGTAGCTCAAGATTAACTTATACAAAGCAAGTAAAAGGTGCGAGAGACCTCAAACGTGTGTTTTATGTAAAAACGTGTTTCTAGACGTTGCAATGAATTTTTTAAATACTTCAAAATGTCTTTCCTAATATTCTGGCTTTGTAATTATATACTATACTTACTACTGTCGCCAAGTCGGCATAATTGGTGACATCAGGACTGTATCTCATTTCCAACTGTGCAAACGAATGATGTAATTAATTGCCTAATAAAAGTACATATTCCTCCTCAACATTTAAGACTTTGATACACAATATATTAGGTCAGTGTAAAAGTTCGTGCCCGATTTCGCATTAAAATAGCACAAAGATTCGGTCACGAACTTTTGCACTGACCTAATGCTTTCCTGAGCAAAACACATTTTTAGTATTCTAACAGACTGTAGTAAAAGCAAACAAAAGTTCTTGGCAACATAATCAATTGTGTACGAATTACCTCAGGTTGTTGTTCTTAAAATACAATGGCTGTAGATTAGAGAGGATTGCTTAGCGCAATAAAGCGAGGTACACAACGCGGATTTTGTCGCTCAGGGGAGGACGAGCTGCCAATTACCGAGATCTTGAAGAGGAGCCAAGAGAACGCACGCACGAAATACGAGCACCAGCTGCCGCTTCCGGAACTGACCACGGATAAGATCTATGTTCAGCACCGGGGCGGTTTCAGCGCCCTGAAAATTAGGTCGAGAGACTCTCGGTCAGGGCAGAAGCTCGAACCAGCCGGGGACAATGAAGAGAAACGAGATTCGCCGCCGATAACCATTGCTATCGCGGTTCAACAGCTTTGGAAGAGCGCGGGACTCGTGTTTCAAGGTCTCCTGGGTGGCATGGCACTCATGCACTTTATAATGGCAAGTCTACGTCATAGAAAGTCCCTAAAACAACATTTACATTGAATTAAATTTAATCTTTCAGCTGCAAGTGTGCTTCGATGCGTCCATGGAGTTCGTTAAGGACCATTCGATGATCTGCGAGATTTATACTAACATCTTTTCTTTCCTGATAACCCTCTGCATCGTCTCCACTCTCGATAAGTACGATCTATGATATCTTGAGACCATGAATAGTCTTTCCTCTCTATAAGCGCGTGAATCATGTAATTCAGTCGAAATCCCAAAATTAATATGCTTATGGCCGATAGCAAGATGACAGCACCGAGCTATCGTAATCCTCAATTTAGGGCGATCAGTCACGCGGCTGTAGAGAGGCAATATCGCGAAATTAATTTTATAGGAAAATTTAATATTATTGAGGGGTGATATTGAATTTATATGAAGAAATTAGTTTTGAGATTATCCAAGTTTTGCTACTTCTGCCAGATTCGACTTGGCACGACTCGACGTCAATCACCTGCGAGAGATCTATGTCGACTACAGCAAAACCGTGATCGCCGTGCCATTGTACCTGACCGTCTTCTGTCTTCATCAAGCTTGCTCCAGGACCGACAATCTGCTAGCCTCGGCGCATTATTATAATTCGAACTTCAGCATTTGGGACAACGTGAGTGACTCGGGACACTTTTTAAACCTGCAATGAGTTTATTGATTTTTGTCGCAGGTGACGGATGTTCAGAGTGTTTTGGATGATTTGAACAGTTGGCAGAGGGTGTCGATGTCGAAAGACATTCTCGCGGTGTTTGCATGGTTGTTTGTTTCTTTGGGCACCAAGGATGACGCGTTTCTGATTCATCTGCAGTCCATGGAGAAGTATGCTGGCAACGGTGACCAGTCTAGAGAATAAATCATTATTTATCATGCTCGTCATTGATGCAATTTATCTTGCAATTCATTTTGTATTTTTTATTATTGTGAGAATTGTATATTCGATGAATGATCAATCGACGCGTCAATGATGTAATTCAAATCTTTGTTCAGGTGAGGAAGCTTGTGATGTGCGGTTTTAGTTTTTATTCGTAACAGAATAGGGAGTACAATATTTATAAAGTTCTTCTAGACTCTAACAGATAATACACGTACATGTAATACCAATGAAGACAATAACATTAAGAATAAAATATAACATATGGCGCGATCGTACGATAGTAAAATATGCTCTTAGACTTCGTCCCGAGCGGGGTGCTGAGTTGAGTCGACGATTGCGACTGGAAATTCTCGATCTACTTTATCCTTGAAACGTGTAAAATATTTCTTCGCGTTCACAACGTGATTACGCAAAGTATTGACTATTCGATCATTCTTGAACGTTGTGTTCTTTCTTACACCACTATCCTAAGCCATTCGTTCGCCGTATCGTGTGCCAGAGATTTGCAGAATTTCATTCGGGCGGAGTACGGCGAAAGTTAATAATATTTTTTTCATGTCGTGAACGTTCAGGAACGTGGCGTTTGTGAATTTGCAAACTCGAGTTGTCACCGACGCAATCGTCGACGGAACGGGCCCGTCGCTCTCGTTGCACGACAAACTCGTCATAAATAATGTGCGAAGGCTCGTATTAACCTGCGAAGCAACAGATAAATATATAAATACTGTACGTACATTTACAACGCGAAACGCTTTTTCTCCCCGCGAATATACATAACCGACGGTTTAAAATATCTCTGGACCTTAACAACGCTATTAATTTCATCAAGGCACTGTTTACAGTTCTCGATCGATTCGGAGTCGTTTTCTCCGCTACCCGTCCGCGTGGATCGACGATCCTCGTTTCGTCGGCCAAACGATCCGTAAGATTGGTTCCGGGTGTCCGTTCGAACAAACGCAGACGGGAAAATGGGAGACGGCGAAGAAAAAAAAACGAAACGTTTGGAAAGACGGGAATCGTCGGACGCGGACGGGTGCAGATTATTTCTCGTTTGTTCGCTCGATCGATCGGATTTCTATCTTTGTGTGTGTTTTTTTCTTTTCGTCTTTCTATTTTTCGTGAAAAAATCCGGGACGATTCGGTGGTCCGTTTTCCGGCAAATGGGGATCAGTCCCTGGGGAACAGAGTCGCGGTTAGATCACGATCTACAGTCGTAACAGCCAAGGATTCTTTTGGGCGAGGCGTGATTAAGGTAAGTTAATGGCAATGAAGTAAACTCCAATTATAATAACAAACAATTCTTCGCTTCTCCTGGAACACATATTTTGTTCGCTTGCATTGCAAGTGTGCGCGATATATTTTAATACTGCGTTGATAGGCTAGGATAAATCAGTAATTCGAAAATAACTTACATTAATGCCCGGCTGTGTTTATCAAGAACTAGACCAATTGTTGGTAAAAGTAATAAATAAGTTTATAATATCGTCTACATAATACTTACAATTAGCAACATCCAACAGCGAACACATAACGATCGCGCAACGCCACGACGATTTCTCAGCGATTGACGTCAGAGTGGCGTCATCGGTCGTTATGGTATTCACTCGTTGGAAGTGTCGCGAACTGACACTGTAGTGCCAAAGATCTACGGAATTTATACTGCACCACAACGTCTGCTTGGTCGTGGCATAACCGGAACAGGGTGATCATGCAAAAGTAAAAAATTTCTGAATCACAAGAAATCACTAGACAACCGATCTTTACGCATTTATGACAAAAATGAGGTGCAATTGAAAACAGTAGAAACATTAGAAGAGTATAAAATACAGTGATATTATTTTCAACCTATTAAACATATTGAGAAAGAAACTAAATTTCTGTTTCACTTCAGTTTGTTGCAATTCAGGTAGAAAATTTTGCATAAAGATCCGGTGTCTGGAAATTACCCTCAAAGAATAGCCAACTTTTAATTCCGGGCCAGCATGCGATAAAAAAATCTCACTGTACAAATTAACAATTCCGCTTGTTCTCGACGTCGACAACACTGCCACTCTTCCTCCCACGCAGTTTATTGCTGTGCATCCCGTTAGAGAACGCTTCGCCCATATCTCGGCCACGACCTGCTCCCCTAATCTACAGTTTTAGAAACGTTTGTGCGCGGACTCGTGACGGCAGTATACAAAGAGACAGCTTAATTTGTACAGGCGATCCGTGGTCGCTAGTAAAACCGAGTGCGGTTCACTCGTCGCGAATACATTCCTCCAAAAGAGACCGGGTCCTGGAGAAAATCTCGAATGTTTCTCCATGTAGGGTCTCGGTTCGACGGTCCCCCGAAATTTCGTGTGAGCGCGTCGGTAGGGGAACCTTGAGAACCTTTTCATCTAAATTCGTCATGGGCGTGGATCCCACGATAGGGACATTATAGTGTCTTCGAGAACTGGGAGCCTGGATTCGCTGGATTCGCTGGATTCGAGCGGGGGAGTGGAGGGCTTTCTTTTTTCCCGTGGAATTGGCCCTCTTCCTCGACGCGGGAGGAGACAAAGACTTCCGGGGCCGCGGTGGAGGGTGATACGGAAACTCGCGCAAATTTCTCATTGATCCCCAGGGACTCAGATTATCGAGTCCTTCTACTTGTCCCTGGGGTTCTCGCGAAATATCGCGGCACAGATTGAGGGAGGATACTCTTTGAAGTGTTCCGCGGCTGCACGCACTCTCTCTCTCTCGCTCTCAGACCCCGTTTGCAGCCCGGTTCTCCCCCGTCGAACACCTTTGTGCGCTGCTACGGGGTAGGACGGGAAAGAATCGAGCCGCCACTCTTGCAGTCTAGCTCTTTGTGACGCGGAGGAAGAGTCAGGAACGGAGGATATCCTGCACACTGGGCCAGAGAGCATGATTCTCCATTGCACCTGGATGACGTCCCCTCCTCTCCCTTCCGCGGCGACGATCAAACGGCTCCCGTGTCGTTCTGCATGTATCTGCACCACGAGCGGCTGTTGTTGTTGTTCTCGCGGACTTGAAGTAAACCTCAGTCGTCGAAGTCGTGCCTTAGTTTTATGTAGAGGCACGAGCCAAGAACGATCCCGAACAGCTCCAGCACCGACAGACCAAGACCCACGGCGCCAAGAATGATCAGATGGTCTTTCGTCGTCTCCAGGAACTTGTAGATGCAACCCTGAGGAACAAAAATCATCAATAGACCTGGCAAAGCTCAGCTAATTCGCGGGTAGTCTTAGTTTTGGCCTGTGCAGCCTTCTGGGAGCTGAACGATTCAAACGGTATCGTGTTTGGCCTCATTTTAAGTCTGGCCTCGAAATTATGTGCTCGCGACGACCGGTTTTCGAAGGCTACGCCCCACAGTGGGCCATTTCGATGAATTTTGTTTCAAAATTAAAGAACTTTCGATAGAAATGAGATAGAGCAATGATTTTTTTTTAAATTAAAGCTGAAACATTGCAGAATATGGGATAAATAGTGAGATTATGGTTCGAACGTTTTTTAACCTTGAAAATATTTGTTAAACTTGTAGAATTTCAAGAAAATTGTGGTTTATCGAATACCACGCGCGGATAGATTTTTTTTTGACAGGCCATATATCATTTCCCATAGATTTTGTCACGCTGATTCCAAATCTGGTCGAAAAATTTGTCTACCACTTCAGGATTTTGAAAACAATCGATTTTTGTTGAAAAACTAATGAAATTTGAATAGTGGTTACTAATATTGTTTTTGAGGAATAAATAGGGTCATTTAGTCGTATACTAGAAATACATAGAAATGGCCCACTGTGCGCCCCCTTGACCTGGCCGAGCGTCTCGCTCCCCGTAGCGGCCCACAGTGCTCGGAACTCCTCAGGCGCGTACCATAGGATTTTCCACGTTGCCGTCGAGGTACTATTGTCAATGCGCTTTTTTTTGTCTGTGGTATCCTCTGTATGCCTATTTTACTATGTCGCACGATAATTTCGGACAACCGGTGCAGAAAATAAATTTGGAAAATAAATTCGGAACATAAATTTTTAAAATATTTTTTAATTGTATTGTGCAAATTGTATTAATATGTGGGATAACTTGATTTTCGCGCACGTTTAGACGTGTTTGGACATAGCTGGACGGAAAGTTTGGACGTAGCTGTTCGCATCGCCGA
Organism: Lasioglossum lativentre; assembly: GCA_916610255.1. Lineage (NCBI taxonomy): Eukaryota > Metazoa > Arthropoda > Insecta > Hymenoptera > Halictidae > Lasioglossum > Lasioglossum lativentre. The sequence goes on along the minus strand of OU744364.1, from coordinate 21,389,633 downwards.
CACTTACATTGTAACACTCTGCGGCAGTGGTGGGCACAGTAGGGGCCCCTGAGTTGCTTGCTTCTCCCACCAACCTCGTCTGTTATGGAGGGACGTATGAGGGGGGAAACGAAGGCACTGGAAGGCACGAGGCACCGATGCGCAATGAAGGTGTGCGCTCGCTGATATACAGAGGGTGAATTCGATAAAGCAGGACACCTAAATATCTCCGTTACTTTTCGTTGTACAAAAAAACTTCGTAGGACAAAGTTACACTGTTTGAAGGGCCACATAACGGTGAAGGGCATATAACGGTGTAAGGGAAAAAATAATTTCAAGGTCATTTTTATGAGATTTCAAGGTTATCGATGTTTTTTTAAATGGAATGATATATTTTCGTTAACGTAATGTTGTAGCTGACAAAATAACGAATTTGTGCATGTAACACAATATGACCTTCAAATGACCTTCAACCCAGAAAAATGGTATAAATAAAATTCAACGTGTAAGATTCATTTGATGTATTTCTGTTACGGCAAATGTTCAAAAATATTCGCTTGAGCTGCTATACATTCAAATGTATCGCAATACACAACATAATAACAGATTCGGTGTTGACAGGAGGACAATTATGATATACCTTCACCTATACGTTCGTACAGAATCGTGTTTATCCACTACTAATTACTCAGAAGACCTTCTTGCTATCAGATTTCCACAGTTTCTAAGATTTCTCGATCAGTTTATCGATGAACGTTTCACAATGCGTTACTCGAAGAAAGATAAGATTGATATGATTTTAATTTATGGAGAAAGTCGACAGTGTTTAAGAGAAGCCGTGCAGTTGTACAAGGACCGATTTCCTAATCGTAATTGTCCATCAGTTTCCGTTTACTCCAATTTGTTAAATAAATTCCGTGAAACTGGTAGTGTCGAAAATAAAAAACGTACAAAGGTGAGGACTGTAAGGAATGAAGCAAACACAATTAATGTTCTGGCAGCAGTGAATAGAAACCCTCGTGCTAGTACGAGGCAAATCGCACGAGGAAGTGGCATTAGTCAAAAATGTGTAGTGCAAATACTCCAGGAACACAAATTTCACCCCTTTCACCTATCAATTCATCAAGAACTTCATGGTAGAGACTTTGTAAATCGTGTAAACTTTTGCCAGTGGGGATTGAGACAATTGATAAACGATGGAGCATTTTTTAATAATGTATTATTTACCAATGCAGCTTCGTTTACAAATCACGGGCCAATAAATTTAAAAAACCTGCATTATTGGTTATCTGAAAATCCGCGGTGGTTACGGACAGTCGACAAACAAAGACCATGGTCCGTCAATGTTTGGTGCGGAATTTTAGATAACCAAATAATTGGGCCTCACTTTATTACCGGAACATTAAATGCAGAAAAATACATTGCATTTTTACGAGAATCGTTACCAATTCTCCTGGAAAATACACCCTTGAACATTCGTGAAAATATGTGGTATCAACATGACGGATGTCCGGCCCATTCTTCCCGTGTCGTAACACAATTCTTAAATAACAAGTTTCCAAATCGTTGGATTGGACGTAACGGACCCGTATTATGGCCAGCTCGCTCACCAGACCTTACACCCCTTGATTTTTATCTATGGGGAAAACTGAAAGACGATGTTTATAGTGAACCACCAACGACTATAGACAACATGAAAGAAAGAATCGTCCAGGCTTGTGCGTCGATTTCCTCAGAAATGAATTACGCAGCAGTACGTTCTGTAACTTCACGGCTGAATGAATGTATAGCAGCTCAAGGGAATATTTTTGAACATTTGGCGTAACAGAAATACATCAAATGAATCTTACACGTTGAATTTTATTTATACCATTTTTCTGGGTTGAAGGTCATTTGAAGGTCATATTGTGTTACATGCACGAATTCGTTATTTTGTCAGCTACAACATTACGTTAACGAAAATTTATCATTCCATTTAAAAAAAACATCGATAACCTTGAAATCTCATAAATATGACCTTGAAATTATTTTTTCCCTTACACCGTTATATGTGGCCCTTCAAACAGTGTAACTTTGTCCTACGAAGTTTTTTTGTACAACGAAAAGTAACGGAGATATTTAGGTGTCTTGCTTTATCGAATTCACCCTGTATATATCAGTGTGTGCGCTGCACAAAAGAGTAGTTGGTGGGGGAAGCTTCGCGGATCCTTCTTGACTGCGGCAGTCAAAAATTCCCATCACTGCTCTATGGTATGCGCCACGAGAACTAGGGCCGCCACGGGGAGCGAGACGCGCGGCCCGGTCGAGGGGGCGTAGTCTTCGAAAACCGGCCGTCCCGAGAACATAATTTCGAGGCCTGTTTTAAGCGATTAAAAACAAAAATGTTTAACAATGTCTTCATCCCGAAGTTTCCATACATAACAAGACATTGCAGTACCATCGTCCAAAGATCATTTTCCGAGGCAAAGCGCGACACTTTCCGAAGAGCACAAACAATTAGTAGCGAAGAGACGCCAGTAAATGGACATGTGAGACTCAGGTAGCCCACGCTAGGGTTAAAAGCAGCCCATTAACGGGTCCTTGGTCGGCAAAGCGTTAACTTCTGGCGGAACATCAACGAGCGTAACAGCGCGAAAATTGATTTTCCTTTTCTCGGGGAAAAGGGGGGAAAGATGAGAGTTTTTTTCCCGAGGATCTATCGAAACTCGCGACAAACGGCGGGTCGACACCGGGTCTAATGGAACCCGGTGTGTCTCGAGTACTCGCTTTTCCATTAGTCGGCTGCGCATCGATCCCCGGTAGCAGGTTCTCGCGCGCAATGAAATCAAGAGGCTTCGATAACGAGGCTCCTTTTTCTCGGCATCGTCCCTCGTGTTTACGGGCGCCATTGAATCGCGAGCGGCGTCGTTATCCGGCGGCCCTCGACGAATTAAATTGGAACAAATAAACGGCTCCTCGAAACTGAACTGAACTGAACGACGACGACGAAGATCCGGGGGGGGGGGGGGAGGGCAAGAGGAGAAAAGGGGTACGGGGGAATCGATAAATACCGTGTAATGGATGTTCGACGGGTGATCCCTCCTCCCGCAGAGGTGCGTCGGAGTCTTGCAACAGCTATCCGGGACGAGACTGAAGTCCTTAAGGACGTTCTCGTCCTTGTGCCACTCGCTCACCAGCCAGTCCTCGAATCTCAGGGCTCCGCAGCATTTGAACTGAAAATTTAACGAGGGAGACACCGGTCGTCAGTCTGGTCTGTTCTCGCGGTCGATGGAGAACCGGCGAATTCGTAACCGGAAACGATCCGAGGTTGCAGAGTTTGGGGATCGAGTCGGTAATACCCCCAAATACATGTCTACGATGTACCTCTTTATCTCAAACAGCTGAAACGATGATATCTAACAACTTACAGACGTGTTCTTCGAGTGGTAACGTTCGTATTTAACAAGCTATAAAATTGTATATTTATCAACATTTCTACTAGATGTACGTGGTCCACAATCGTTTTTGTTGGCGAAAGTCCTAGCTACATAGCCATGACGTACACTCTCGTTTGAAATAGCTGTAACGATGATGCTCGACAAGCTATAAAATTTTACGTTTCACAGCATTTCTATTGTACATACGTGGGTTAAAAATCGTTCTTCTTGGCGAAAGCCCTAGGTACATGTCCTTGCTGTACGTCCTCATTTACAATTGCAGTAACGTTCGTATTTAACAAGCCATAAAATTGTACATTTTTCAACATTTCTACTAGATGTACGTGGCCCACAATCGTTCTTGTTGGCGAAAGCCCTAGCTATATGGCTTTGATGTACATTCTCGTTTAAAATAGCTGTAACGATGATGCTTGACCAGCTATAAAATTTTCCGTTTGACAATATCTCTATTGTACATACGTGGGTCAAAAATCGTTCTTGTTAGCGAAAGCCCTAGCTACATGTCCTTGATGTGCATCCTCATTTACAATTGCAGTAACGTTCGTATTTAACAAGCTATAAAATTGGACATTTCTCAACATTTCTACTACATGTACGTGGCACACAGTCGTTCTTGTTGGCGAAAGCCCTAGCAATATGGCCTCGATGTACACTCTCGTTTAAAGTAACTGTAACGATGATGCTCGACAAGGTATACAATTTTTATGTTTCCCAACAGTTCTATTGTACATTCGTGGGTCAAAAATCGTTCTTGTTGGCGAATGCCCTATCTACTGATCCCAATGCGCATTCCCACACCAAATTCCCGCGGCCTTGTCATTTAACAAGCCATATCCATCGAAAGCCGTCCGACCAAGGGAACAAAATAGCACAACATTCTCAGTTTATGATCTCGATCCTCGAATCGACTTGCGAATTGGGACAGCCCTGCGTCGCGGCCTAGCACTTGCAACAGCCATAGTCGTAAAGATGCTCGGGTATCGCGAGTGTTCGTCCGTTTGCGAGTCACGTACACTTTCGTCCAGAGCCTCTTAAAGGCTTTATCGTCCTCTCTTGCAAACTTGATCGATCCCTCCGCGAGCTGCCGCCTCGGACCGGGCCAGCAGCTCGAGCGAAACAGTTTAAGAAGACATCTGTTCGCAATTCGTGCTTATCGGTGCCGGCGTTCCACCTCCCCGCGTGGCTCGTTCTCTTTATTTCTCACGGTATCTTTGAACGGCGAGGGAGGTTCTCGTCGTTAAATTCCGCTCGGCGCGGAATAGCTGCGGGCTGGCTAGCAGTTCGCCTAGCGTTCGCCTCGCGTTCGCGATATCGCCTTGCCATTTTTCTTTATGCCGGGGCGCGTTGCGAGCACTCCGCGAAAGCAAATCATCGTTATCGCGGGCGGAAAATGCTCCCGGCTCGGCCCGTGTAAATCGATTAACTCCGAGGCTCCTTCATCGATCCGTTTCCTTCCCGAAGAGCACAAGGGAAATGCGACTTCCAGATACCGTATCCCGAGTTGTAACGACCAACGGGATTCCCTTTTCGGCTATCTAATACACTGTATTTCTCCGATCCTCATCCTGCACACCCTCCGTTCCTCGAAAAAGTAAATCGAACGTTTAACCTGTTAACCGGAGAAACGATTTCACCTAGCAAAGTTTCTCTTTTCTTTTATACCATTAAACGATTGATACGACAGTTTTCGATAATAAAGTACGACGACGCGACGCTGGGAAATCCTGGTGTTTTATCGGAGGGTGATGTGTTTGAACTTTCAGGAGTCTCTGGAATTATGTGTCGCCATTTTGATGGCCCCGTCGAGATTCTCCGCGAGATCCAAGATGGCGGCTGCCGTGGAGAACAACAGATTTCTAGTGATTTACAGTGTTTCTTAGTCGTGGAAACGGCTCTGAACGATCGAATTTTGTTATTTGTTACTTTGTTTGTTACGTGGGTGGCTTCAGATATGTATATCAAGGACATGTATCTAGGGCTTTCGCCAACAAAAATTATTTCAAGTTTCGTATATAAAACGAGGGGTTGCTAATTGACCCTTAGCTCCATCTAATGATTTATAAAATCTCTGCTCAACTTCGTGTAGACAACATCCTCAGTCCTTCGAGTAGCGCTTTCGCCAACAAAACCCATTTCACACCCGAAACGAAGACAATTAAACCCCATTCCTGAGGAATCTACTAGAGTCTCCCTCTTCGGGATCATTCGTAGAACCTCTCTCTCCAGCATCGAAGGTCGTAGACAGCATCTCGAGCCCTTCAAGTAGAACTTTCGCTAGCAAACACTGGTTGCGAGACTCGCAGACGAAATCAAGATGGTTAAAGTCTTGTTTCGCGAGAGCCAAGGTGTTAGAGTGGCCTCTTGATGGCGTATGAAAGTATCCGAGGGTCCAGACGAAAGCCTCGGCTCTCCGTTTAACGACTTCATGCTCGATTTGCTGAAATAATGACGGCGTCCCGTGCGCGCGCGAAGTACAATTCCTCTTTCGGGCCGAGCAGAACCCTTCTCTACGGTCTGGGTTGGACGCGATTGTTTGCTCGGTTGTTGCACTCACCTCCATCTGCATTTGATCGATCGCCGTTGTTTCCCTGATCCACACGGAGTAGTTCTCGAGGAAGGTGCGATTTAGATTCATCTTGAGCTCGGGGCCGACCTGTTCCTCGTAGAGCCGCGCCAGCGCACCGACTCCCGCTTCCAGAACGAACACCAGCATCACCACGAACACGTACTGCGCAGAAAATGAATGCGGGATTAGCGGAAATCGGGGGAATGGATCGAGTCCTCGGGCCCGGACGACGCGTCGCGTCGCGACGACCGAATCGATCCTCTTTCCTTCCCTCGCGAACAGCGAGCCCAGATTCGCAAGATTACCGTCCTCTTTTTTCACGAAACCTGACGAAGCCCTGCATCTGATTGCAAATTCTTTTGAGCTCGGTTTCAATGCATGATTTAAACGGTTGCGTACTCAACGGTGGAAATACGAGTGAATGCAATTCTTTATTTTAACGCTCAGCTCGAGGATGCTTTCGTGAGAAATGAACAGGTTAATTCAATACCGAGCTTCGAGATATTTACAAGAGAAATTAATGAGTACATTTATTTATTCGAGCATAGATTCCAACAGAAAATCCACAGAATCGAAATAGATTCAATTTTGATATTTTTTTATGACAAGGGCACAGCGTAAAAGATTTAACATTAGCCCTTTGAGAACGAACATTTTTTTATGAGTTTTCTATGAAATTTTTTCTATGAAACAAGATTATGAACTGAAAATCTGAATTATAGAGACATATGAATATTGATAAATTATATTGGTTTAATGAAACGATATTGTGTTGAATGAAAGTGTATTTTGTATTATTTGAAAATAATCTAGAGATAATACGTGCACATTTTTGTAACAGATGCTTACTTTGTTCAATGAAATATTTGTATGTCTTTGAAAAGAATCCAGAAGAGCATTTTCAGTTCCTTTTCCAATTTCCTTAGACTCTGCCTACAGTTTCTTTGACCACAGCGAGTGCAATTTTCGCTTCTATAAACGGAGAGCGATTTCCAACGAAAATAATCCATCAGGATGTTAATTACTAGCCTACGTAGCTTAAACAAAATAAAAATGCCCAGAGTCGATTTTAAAAGGAACTGTACCTTCCTCCTTTAAATTCCTTTAATGTCTTCACAAATTAGCATTTCAGCTAATTATTTCTCCTACGAATGCATAAAATTTACAGTCTGCTAATGGCTTAGCGTCCAAAGCATTTCAAAGAACTGTTCTTCAAAGAATTTTTAAGAGGAAATTTCGTGGAGGATATATGGCTTTCGATGTGCTGTACAAAATGAAAATCTACCTATTTTTAAAAATTCCTCTAATGACTGCACAGTATAGTAGTTTCACTATTCGTTTTTGCCCCAAATGCATAAAAACCACAGCTAATTGCTAATCGTACAAAGCGTTTCAAAGGACTATTTTTCAAAGAAGTTTCCAGAAATGGTTTCGTAGAAGATTTATAGCGTCCGATTTAGTGCAAAAATGGAAATGTATCTCCGCCTTCAAATTCTGCTAATGTGTCCACAATTCCGTACTCCAACAATTCGAAGGGCCTTTTATCAAATAGGTTTTAAAAAAGAAGTTTTGTAGCAGATTTATAACGTTCGTTGTAGTGTAAAAATCAAAATACCTCTCTTCTTTCAGATTCCTCTAATAAGTCCACAAGTTCGTGTACCAATTATTCATTTGGGGGAGGATGATCGATTTAGGGACTAATTGCATGCAGCTTCAAGTTTCGCGGTTAATAGAATTTACAAGCCGCGGGCTAACGAGAGGTCTGGTAACAAGTTGCAAAGCGGATGCAACAAAATCTCGGCCGCATGATCGGGAAACGGTGGGGGGGGGGGGGGGGGGGGGGCAACGTCGATGATCCGCGCGGCGTAAAATGCGGGCGCAAAGTGCGCTGGAATAATTAGGAAGTTGCTCTCTCGCGAGGAGCCCGGCCCGACCCGGCCCGGTCCGGCTTGGGCGCGCGTTAAACCTGCAAAACGCCGCGCGAAGCGTTTTAGAATTTTCATGAATATAAATCCGGAACGCGTCGGCAAGCTTGCCGCATGAATATTCAAACGTGCCGGAGCCTCGGAGAGAGGTCCGATCGCTCGGACGAGGAACTTCCCCCACGGGGATGGGGGCCGTGAGAGACCGGGATTTTGGAAGAAACCAAATCAATTCTTCACGAGCACCGAGCGGTGCTTAAACTTTGCTCCCTCTCGCTGCTTGCTCGGAAAAATTATCGCGAGGAGGTTAATTGTCGTTATAGAAAAAGAAAAGTGAATTGCTCTCGGTTCAGCATATTTGTAAATCCTGGGGCTCTACAATCGTTAAGCTGTGGCTAGTTAGTAGTCAGTATATACTGAAATCATTTATTAACCCTTAGCACTCAAGTGGTGACTCAGAGTCACCATTAAAAGTTGCTGTACTATTATTTACATTATTGTTTACATTAGTAAATATTAAACAATTTTCTGGAATAATAATATCGGCGCCAAGTTCGATCAAATTTTACCCTAAATTATAGCTAATATGTAGTAAACATCCGAATCGAAACGTTTGAGTTTACTATTAATAATAAACAATTAAGTATTGATATTATATCAATTTCATATCCATAAAATGAAAAAAATCATAATGAAATTATTCTAGGTCGGAAGAAATGTTTAATTTTCGAGTTAAAAGAGCTCCGACTGCAAAGGATTAAGGACTGTGAATTATGAACAATTTATGAGATGAAAAGTGAGATTGCCTGAAATTGATGGCTCTCAATAGGAATACCCTTTTGAATCATCTTGTTATTATATAATATTAATTTATTTATTATATTTTATCATTTGTTATTTATGTTCACTGCCACGTAAGTCTATCAAATCTATATTTCACTGCCATTGTGGTCTCTTGTACGAAGTACCATTTTTCCATTTTTTATGAAAATCAGGACAAGGGAGAATTTATTGAAATTTTTTCGACTTGCGGGAGTTGAATAGTAGAACGAAGATTTATTAAATATCCACGGTGCAGTGCGAAGATTCCCGCCTATTGTCTTGTAATAAAGGAAAACGGTTTGCGGCACCAATTCCGCAGGATCCCAGACGATTCCAGCAGAAAATCGATTTATTTGCATTGTCCTGGGATATCGGCTGTGATTCCAGCGACCGCAGTCAGTGTCCATGATCGACCGTCTATTCGCTGTCAGCGGTCCCGTCCAATTCAAAACTGTCAATTGTCGTTCCCGGCCGGATGCTGCGGCCGCTGTAATGTACGTATCGCGCTTGTTCTGCGTCCGATTTAAATTGGTCAACGCGTGTCTCGCAATTTCCCCGCGATATTACTCGACGACTCATCCTGCACTCGTTACTTCTCCAATCGATCTCGCAATCCTACCAATCGATACGAGTAAGAGTGAAGTAAAAGTGAAAATAAGCAGTTAGAAACATAATAAATGGGATCGATCAATTGTTAATTAATTAATAGCAAATTTTCAATTTATCACTTATTTAACTTCAATGTTTCGGTCTTGTTCCAGACCATTCTCAAGAAACAATTGCGTCTGTAAATTAATTGTTTGTTATACTAATGCGTTCTAAGTTAAAAATAGTTTAGGACCACCAATACTTACTTGCTATATGCAAGGTGAACAAACATTTTTAACAAAAAGAGGGAATTTTTAAATTTATGAAACCGGTGAAAACACGTGCAAGTTCCATGTCAGTAGACCAAAACACTGAGACAAGCTGTGTAACATTTGAAAATGACCCCTTCTCATTCATCGATGTATGTATTCAGAGCCGCCGCGTGCGGTTGTGCAAGTGTGCGCCGCACACGGGCGCATCGCCCTGGGGGCACGAGAGGGCGCCGAGGGGGCGCCGAAGTATCAAAATAAAAATTTTTTGAACTGAAATTAAAAAAAAAAAAAGGTCATTTATTGTCTTTGCCGCCGAGAGGGCGCCGAAGTATCAAAATAAAAATTTTTTGAACTGAAATTAATTAAAAAAAAAAGGTCATCTATTGTGCTCCTGGAAAAGGGGGGCGCCAGATTTCTCGTTGCACACGGGCGCCTCTTACCCACGCGGCGGCTCCGTATGTATTGACCAATCGATATTTGGCGGTGAATTCAAAACGTGAAATGTCTTTACAACAAACTTTAACTGATTATATACCATGTTGGTGTTATGGTAACATTTTATTGACATCCAAATTGATTTTGACCTTACTACATACAATTTGATTGTATGTGATAACAAGTAATTGTTAATTGCTTTGATGAAATGGCAAAAGAATTTTTATATATTATAGACTAATAGAAAATAATAAAAATCGACAGGAATTATAATATTGAAAATTTACTGAAGAACTCAGAGTTTCCAATTTGATATATTAGGTCACTTCGATCGATCTCACTAATTATGGCTAGATTTCTCCCGGTGGCCAGGCGTTTCCTTAAAGAACCGCGCGGCGTGTTCATTATCGGGATTTACCTACCCGCCACCATGGCAAAAATTTTAATTGACCGCCGTATACGGGCTTGGCTAATGAGACGATTCGCTCGTGCCATCGTGTGCAGGTGGTGAAAGGGAGCAAAAGACTTATGGGAACGGAGAGGCAAAGGTTGCCCGAAAGGAACCAGTGCGGCACGGCGGGAACCTTTTGCGGCGGAGATCGCCGATAGTCTCCCGATCGGCTGGCCAATCGCCGATCGAAGCCTCCAGGTTTCTTTTATTAAGTCGTTCCGCGAGCCTTGTCACCGTTTCTTCGCTTATTTTTCTGCTGACACCGTTGTGCAACGGGGCTCTCGGTGAAACACAACGACACGCTTTTACCGGCCCATTGGAACAATTACTGAACACGAATTTGAAATCGTTCAAACCTACAAAGTGTCCATATTCATCGATCAAATTGATTCAATTTCACTTCACTGCCTATTTTGCAACAGAACTCGATGACCAGTAATTTTACGGTGGTGATGGTAGGTCAGGCCTGAGCAGAGTCGCCAGACTTCGTCACGTGACATTGTAACTTGTACTTGTAACTTTTGACTGAATGGGCCCTTAACCGACAAAATGGAAGTAACTCACAGTCGATCCCAGAAATATTTGAAGTATTTGAAATTTTTCGTTAAGATTCCGTTTACATAAAATTTGCGAGTTCAAGGTCATTTCAAGGTTATAGTATAATTGTTGAATTCGTCTCGACGTGAGCAACAATCCTACGATCTCTAAAACATATGGTGCCATTTAAAAAAGTCAAGCTGACCGTCACTTTTTGACCTAAAAAGCATTTTTTGAAATTTAAGAATATGATTTGAAATTTAAGTACCGACAAAATTTTGTCTGAAATATTTTTTTGATATGCCCAAAAAATGGTGACAATACTTAAAGGGTACCCCCTGTATTCTCTGCCAGTACCGGATTAGTCACGTGACATTGTGACGCATGCACGACAGAGTCGAAACGCGTCACGTGACCTGGCGGTGTCGGAAGCATGGGGAATAGCGTCGCAGAAGGGGAAGGTAGTGAAACAAACTAATTCAAGGTTCTGAAAGTAGATGCTTTACGCTTTAAAATTAGCCTGGAATGGCTGCCCCACGATTTTTTATCACGAGGTTATATTACTGCAAAGAAACCTATTCGAAAATTCTATTTATCCCAGGAGAAAAGTCGCATATTGCAATTTTCCCAGGCAACTGCAGTTTCGTTCTTGGTCGGTAGCCGGAAAGCGCGGAATATAAATTATCGTAATCAGAAAGTATGTATCCTGGAATAGGTAATAACCAGTCAGCAGAGTGCGCATAATAAAGTAACAGGAAGCAGCATGGTAATTACTGGCCGCTCGATCTCGTGCAAGGCTCGGAATCAAAGATAAGGGCCAGCTGCTGGTAACAGTTCGAATATCCCGTTTCGTCTGAACCGTAATGAATTTTTCCTCGGATGCGATCCTCGTCTCGCGATTATCCGACCGTGTTTCATTTTATCTTCAGTGTCCTTGACGTTTCAGGATCGGCGAAAAGAGTTACTTCTACCACGTGGACCGAAATCGGATTATTGACTCGATCGGGGACTCTTGATTTCCCGTCTGCGGGATCCGAAAGTTCTATTCCAGCCGCCAATTACGGGAGCAATCGCGAAACACCGTTCCCTTGTCGCAGATTCGAGCATCATCTGTTGCTTGTGTCAGAGGAGGTCGATGGAAATTCGTTTTACTGGTGCGCTCGATTCTGCTGAGCCCACTATCGATCGATCCTTAAACATCGCAATTTTATATACAGGGTGTCCCAAAATTCCTTCAACTCCCTGAAATCGGCGGTCCCTGAGGTAATTTGAAGCGACATTTTCGTTCGACATTTCGCAAGCCGCCGCGGCTCTGTTGAGGAGTTATTAACGAAAAACATGGACCAATCAGAGCGCGACCTAGGCGCGTGTCGGCAAAGATGGTCCGGCGCGCCAGCAGTAATTGACGTCACGATCTCCATGTCAACACGGACGGACCTCGCGTAATTGACCGCGCATCCCAAATACAACGAAAGTCGTCCCGACCCATCGCGGTATATCGAAAATAACTGTACGATTTAGACCACTGTTTTTATGACTACTACCTCACGATGTATGGATCAACATGGACGGTTTGCGCGTATCCGCGACGAGGAAAGTCCTCGTATCAAGGAATTATAGACCGACTGCTGACGCGCCGGACCATCTTTGCCAATACGCGTCTAGGTCGCGCTCCGATTGGACCGTGTTTTTCGTTAATTACTCCTAAACAAAATTGCAGCGGACATTTTGGAAAAGGAAAATGTCGCTTCAAATGACTTCAGGAACCGCCCATTTCAGGGAGATGACGGAATTTTGGGACACCCTGTATAGCTTAATCTGTCGAGCGATAACGAGCCGACTTGCTGTCTACAATATAGTACTTCAAAGGCCATGAAACTGTAACTTATTAGTTAGATTCGATTCGATTAAAAAATCGAAGATTTACAATATACTGTAACGTTGTAATGAGCTAGGGTTTCCACCAGAGGTCTCGGCATTCAAAATAGAAATTCAACGATACACATTCTTGCAAGAACCTTTTTCTAACCATAGTATACCTATCAGAGTTACAAATTTATTAGCATTCCCCTCAATCCCTTAATAAAATCAGTTGCAATTCAGAAGAAACTATAGCACAGTTGTTTCAAGAGGATAGGGCTTTCGCCGGAAGCATCCAGTATCGAACTCTAAAATCCAAGAAATATTAACTACAACAACCGATTCGAATCAAAGATTCCCAGTACACTCCAACCTCTCTACCCACCTAGGGCTTCCGCCAGGAGCCTCGTCATCCGAAACGTCGCCCGTCAATCGTCTGGTGCTGCTGGAAAAGTTACAAATTCGCAGAAATCGAGCACGAGACTTCAATTGATGTCTCGCTCACACCCTCCCAGCACCATCGGTCCAACTTTCCGCGGATTCGCCAGTCGGTTGCGAATTCCCGGGACCTCAGACACGCCGTCAACCTTCGAAAAAAGCTGACATCCGCGAGGAGGAAGTTCGGCGGCGGAAGTTGCGCTCGAAGAAGTGGAAGTTTCGAACTGAGATTGGCAATTTCCGTTGTTCGGTAGAACGCGTATCTCGGGGGCCGTTTACCATTATCGGTTCGGGCGGAACGTTTTACGCGATCTTTCGTCGTGGTAACGAGGCCTCGATCCTGAGAAAGGATATGCCTGTGGTTCTTTGTTCTTGGTCTCGCGTGTGTCTCTCGTCGCGAAGTGGGTTAGCGTCGTTGGCCAGCGGCATTTATCTTGCCCCGCAGCCGCCGCGGCAGCAACAGCGTATTTCATGTAAATAAATATAAAAGGGCGGGATAAGCGGGGCCGCATATACATTTCCAGGCCATATATGGCCGTTAGCCGTGATCGGAGGAATATCGGCCCGCGTCTAGAAGGTAAATGGAGCGACGAATGACGCTGAGATTCGCTATCGAGCCCGGCTCGTTACTCCTCGGACGTGGACACGTTTTAACAAGGAGATATCGCCCCGATGATCCTCCGGAGAGGCCGAGGATCTCCTTTTACGTCCCAGGGCAACTTTAACGAGTCGCCGCGGCGACGATACTACCAGCGAGAAACCCCCTTTCTCTCTCGCCGTCTGTATCGCCGACTTCGTTCCAATTTGAATATTGATTAGAAAGACAGAGAGAGGACCCAGGTAGCAGGAAGCATAGTAAATTACAGGAACCGATTGGCTCTAACGGAGCCTCGCCTCGAGAAATTAAAGCGAGGGAATCGTTGTGATGCTTGGCGTTTATATAGAGCGGACACTGATAAACCTGCACCACGGAAAAATTTTAATCGAGTTTATTGGATGTAAAGTGAAAAGCCTGTGTCCACGGGTTTGCTGCCTCCGGCTGCGGTTCTGGCTAAGGAATTTTCTTGTTGACAAATTGAACTTGTTCCTCTTCCTGGTTTCGGAATTTGCATAAAGATTCGCAGTCTGTTATCGTTCGCTTTGCTCGCCGAAAGTGATGTCATCCCGTTATCGGATAGCTCGAGGCTCTTGGTGGAAGCCCTAGCTTATTGGAATGGTTATAATCTACTGTAAATCTTTAATTTTTCAATCGATTGTTGTAGCTAAAGTTTGGAGGCTTTTACAGCTCAATATTTCCTAACTTTTAATTTAAAGGTATTCTGCGAAAGCTCTACCCTCTTTAAGAAGCTGTTTTGTTAAAGCAGGCCTCGGAATTATGTGCTCGCAACGGCCGGTTTTCGAAGGCAACGCCCCCTCGACCCGGCCGCGCGTCTCGCTCCCCGTGGCGGCCCTAGTTCTCGAGGCAGCTCAGGCGCGTACCATAGAGTGCTACAATGTAAGTGTCGGCGATGCGAACAGTTACGTCCAAACTTTCCGTAGATCTTAGCAATTTGCCAAGCACGTCTAAACGTGCGCGAAAATCAAGTTATCCCACATGTTAATATAATTTGGACAATACAATTAAAAACTATTTTTATAATTTATCTTCCGAATTTATTTTCCAAATTTATTTTCTGCAGCTGTTGTCCGAAATTATCGTGCGACATAGTGGAATAGGCCTACAATGGATACCACTGACAAAAAAAAAAGTGCATTGACAATGGTACCTCGACGGTAATGTGGAAACCTATTGATACGGGTGTCGCCCTAATGCACCACGAATAGCTTCTATGGTACGCGCCTGAGGAGTTCCGAGCACTGTGGGCCGCCACGGGGAGCGAGACGCTCGGTCGGGTCAAGGGGGCGTAGCCTTCGAAACCCGGCCGTTACGAGCACATAATTCCAAGGCCTGTGTTAAGGAATCGAAGAAGTCACTAATAAATTGGAGGTTCTTATAGGAATAACTGCTATATCATTCAACTTTTATCATCGAGGCCCCTGGTGGGAGCTCTAACCGAAACATAGACTTTCTCAATTTTCTGCAACAAGGTATAAAATTAACCTTTCTATACTACTCTAATGAATAGTACGAGCCGTATAATCTGCTTTTTACTAACTATCTGCAGTATCAGCTGCCATAAACTGCAATCTGCAGAGTGCAGTGACCATAGTCGCAAAAATACGATCGGGCACCGATCACTATCGTTTTCTTTGGTCGCCGAAAGTGACACGAGGTCAGCCCGTTATCAGATAGCTCGGCTA
Source organism: Lasioglossum lativentre (assembly GCA_916610255.1). NCBI lineage: Eukaryota > Metazoa > Arthropoda > Insecta > Hymenoptera > Halictidae > Lasioglossum > Lasioglossum lativentre. The sequence continues at coordinate 21,374,025 of OU744364.1, read as the reverse complement.
CGACGGTGATGGCGATGCAATGAATAATGAGGTCGCCAAGGTGTGATTATACATACATATTACGTGTATAGAGAGCAACAGAAACAGAGAGAGGGCTACGAGATGCAACGAAATGTAACTCGGGTTCATCCATTGTCCGTGGATTATCAGCATCACGCTAATCCGAAAATCATTGCGGCACGCGTAATGCATATTTCAGGCTTCTCACTCTCTCGCTCTCTCTCTCTCTCTCTCTCTCTCTCTCTCTCTCTCTTTTCTCTTTCCCTGCAATAATTACGTATGCAATATTGACGACATCGCGTCGCGTCGGTGCGCCGCGGTCCAATTAGCGTTTATAAGCGGAACGTCCGTTCCGCAGTTTTTCGCGCGTTGAATGACGTATCGCGGGGCGGGAATCGGCGGACAGGTCTCGACGCCTCGGACTGGCTCCGAACCAGTTTTCACTTCGGTCCGAATGTGCTCCGGGCGAGACCGCATTACTCCCTAAGTATCCGACGGACCGATCACCGGCACTCGCGCCGCCAATTTATACCCTGGAAAGCCGAACCAGCTGAAAGATTTGATAAGAACGATCCGGAGAACCATACTGGACACTCGATCGACTATTTCGAAACACCCCTGCAACCGCAAACCCTTGCGCCACGATTTTCTTTCCATCTAATTGTGATTAGAACCGTTCATGGAAATAGATTGTGATGACTAGACAGCGGATCTTTATGCAAAATAAAAATTGCGTATCTGAATTGCAATAAACTGGAGTGAAATATAAAATTATGTTTTTTCATAACATGTTTAATAGATTGAAAATTATACAAAAATATATTTCAATTCTTCTAATGTTTTTACTGTGTTAAATTACACTTACTCATTTTTCTCATAAATGCATAAAATCCGCTGTTTAGCGATGACTGTGGATCTTTATGCAAACTAAAAATTGTCTGCATCAATTGCAAAAGACAGTATCCATGTAGAAGCATTTCTTCTTCTTTAATAATATTAGTAAGTTGACAAATTATATATTAACGTTGCCACATTCTTTTAATACCTTAACTATATTAAATTTTATAGTCTTAAGAGGGAAGGGTAGTCACGTGACTTTTCAGGATTTGTCCCTAGAATTTCCCTAGAATACCCTAGAAATCTGGCCGAAACTTGGGTTTGCCAAATTACGTTTTTCGTCCTTATACGAGCATATTTTGGGCTGGGTGAGGGCTCAATCGAAAGAGGAAGGTTCAGCGCATGGTGCGCTGGTTATGACAGCAGTCAAAAACTCTTTTTGTAACAGAAAAATACATTGGGATTCTGCGGGTGATTTCTCGACTTTTTTCCCTACTTTGGACACTCATATTATTAGATATCAACATAATCTCGTTACGTCATGACCAGCTCACCATGCGCTGAACTTTCCTCTTTCGATTGAGCCCTCATCCAGCCCAAAATATGCTCGTATAAGGACGAAAAACGTAATTTGGCAAACCCAAGTTTCGGCCAGATTTCTAGAGTATTCTAGGGGAATTCTAGGGAGTCTCGAGGGTACCCTCCCCCCTTAAGACTTTAAGACAGATTAAGAGTTTCCCACACTTCCTTCCCCTTCTACGACGCTATTCCCCACTCATTCGCCACGGCTCGGTCACGTGACGCGTTTCGTCTCATTGTCAGTAGTGCATGTGTCCGGTATTGGCAGAGGGAGGGTAACTTTTCCCCCTCAATTCGTGCTCCCTCCCCTCTTTTTTATATTTTTTAATTAAAAAAAAAATTTTTTTAATTTTTTTACGTTTTTTATATAAATGCATAAATTCCCCCGTCTAATCATAACGCGTTTATCGTTCTAATGATAAGCTCGTCGTATTCGAGTTATCTGTTAAGTAGAATGTGGATCTTTATGCAAAAGAAACGTTTTCTACAGCCACTTCAACAACTAACAGCTAGATAGAGAGTCTTTTCTTTCATAGATTTTAACATGTTAAAACTAATATATCGATAGTCTTAAATTCTTTGTATTTTACCAATGTTTAACACTAAACGTACCAATAAGCAGTAAGAGTATCTAGTAAATATTGTCATATAAAAATGGTAACACTAAATTTATTGAGATTGTCTGTAATTTTTAATATAATAGATTAATAGATACTTGGACAAATTCCATTATTTTCCATAAATGGATTTTTATAATTCCAATAATTGGAAAATATAAAACCGGTCATTTGACGGTGGTAGGTTTAGTGTTAATTGTTTTATGTTTGGCCTATTCTTTCCATAAATGCATAAAATCCGCAGTCATTTGTCAAGAATGCGAACAAGTAAATATTGATAACAGAAAAGTAGAATTTTATTTCAATTTAGAAGAAGCGAATAACGTTCGAGTTTAATAGATTCTGCTTGGATTATTCGTTAAGTTTTACTCGATATGTCACGGTTAGGAAATTATTGAGTCGAGAGACGTGGTTGCTACATAGTTTCGGAATAAGGGGAATAGGTGCGCTGTAGTCAGACAGGCGCACGGTGGCCCACAACTGGTTGATTTGTCAGTCTCCGCTGCTTTCGAAAGAAGAAGACTGTGTAACTATAATATCTACATGTGTCTTGCCTTGTAAATTATGCTATATTATAGTCGTCGCCAAGTTTACATACGATTAAATGGTGATTATTAAACTACGGATCTTCAAAATGAAAATGTTTTGCGTCAATTGCAGGAGATGGAAATCACCGACGCGTCTACTAAAAGTACCTTGAATAATATATTTTTAGAACACAAATCCCGACGTAAGAAGCCTCTGAAAGCGCGAATAAAAATTCTCAGCTCACAAAGTACGGTTCGCCATACTCCGGTCCGCGTAAATCACTATGTCTCCGATAAACCCAAGCATCTGCCTCTCATCGTGCCCTCTCATTTTCCCGTCTGTCGTCGATGATTTCGCGAGTGAAGGATCGAGCACTTTGGATTTAATGTCTTCATAATTGCACGGGCCACTAGTCGTTCCAGCGATTCTTGCTCTCTCACCTTGCTGAAACACGAATTATTTTGTAGCTTCTCCGAAGACTTCGCTTCCTGTCACGGACCGCTGATCAACCACAAGGATCCACGGCGATCCACGGTGATCTTCTTGTTACGATCCATTCGCGGGAGGACGGTGTTTTTAGGCGGACCGGGAATTTGCGTTTAATTAAAGGTGAGGTCGGCCGCGCTCGGTTTTTCTTTTCTTCGTTCACGGATCGGCCTCATTGCTTATGGAAATCAACCCGAGATAAACTTAGCCTGGACCTGCCGGCAAAAAGCGGCCCAGAGAATTGTGTTTGAGCCGGGTACCTGGTCGTTAGATGCCAGGTGCAAACGAGCGAAGAATAGAGGATTCCATGGAGTCGCTTCTTCCCGCCGAAGAATCGTTCGAGACGCTTTTTTTGTTCTGTGTTTTATTCATTGTCAGCTGCTGAACAGCTTCGTGCAACTGTGAATTATTTTATTGGCGTTATCTACAAGTTTAAGGAAGCATTTTGCTTCCGCGGTTGCGATTCTATTGTTCTGAAAGAAGTTGTAACTGCAGGAAATTCTTTTTACTCCGAGGCTTTTAGAATAGCTTTCGGAAAGTTGTCTAGAGATTTGCTCAATTTAGAAAATATTTTTGCTATTCCTGGAAATGTTATACACTGCGCATGTTTCTGCAAAATAAAAATTGTAAGAAACAGAACAGACGTGAACATGTAATTCCTCTTTTAAGAATTTTAATAAGTCAAATGCGATATGACAACATTATCTAATTCTTCTACTATTTTTACAGTTTTCTATTTGATCAATAATTTTTGTTACTTATGACGAGTCTGCAGTTACTTTTTTTTGCCACGCGAATTTTTTCGGCACGGTTCATTAGCGTAACTAGCTTTGACGCACCCGGACATTGCATTTTCTGGATCTATTAGTCGCAGCGACAGCTAATATAATGCGCCACAAAAAAAAATAATATAATAAACATGAAATATGTTGGTCGTCCATTTCCAGAGGGAAATTCGGCTGAAATTCGGTCCCATCGGTCGGCTAACGTTCTTCGAAAATGAAATCTTCTCGTAATGTTATTTAGCTATACGTAAGGAGGAAAGTTGGATGGACAGGCGAAGGCGAAGTTTTTTAATATTATCAGAGCCGATGATATCGCGTTAAAACTCGAACTTTATTAATTGTATTAAACTCGTCGAAGTTGTGAACTTCTCGGGCTTTAATGATTCTACTTTAACTCTTTTAAAAGTTCTGCCTCGAATCCGCGACGCGACGCATGCAGAAATTCCTGACTCAGGGCCGAATTAACTATTTCCGAACTTCCTAACGAAACATCGTGATATGTTCTATTATAACTCCTGTAATAACGCACTGAACAATTTTATACAGGCACTAGAATAAAACAGAAATAAGAAACGATAAAAATCGATCGTTTTTTAATACGATCTTGTAGTTTAACTCTTTAGAAATGTTTCTGTAACATTCTTCGTTAGAACTCATAATAATGTCCAAGTTATTTACTATTGAGTGTAAAACTATTTTACTATTTTTTGTAGTACAAAAACTATGGACTCTTTACGAACTAAGAACTCTATCCATTAAAATTGAGATTTTGCAAACAGGTAAAAGAACACATGAAATCGATATGTTTCATCAAATGAGGGAAATTCCTGCTTGACTGGCAGCTCGATTAGGTCCGTTTCGCCAATCTCTCATTGCAAATAAACGGTGAAATTGTTCAATTTGATGGAACAAATCGAATGAAACGCTCACCAGTCGGTCTGGTCCACTTTCAGTGATTTACAAGTCCCTGCACGGGCGATCGAACTGTGATTCCAGGACCATCCAGGATCCTAAATTAAGAAGGATCTGCTAGGGCAAAGACTCGTCGGTTTGCTGGGGTTGTTACCGGAATTTAACTATCATTTACGTGGAATTAAAGGTAAGCCAGTCCGGCAACGGCCCGGGTCTGAATGGAAGGCGCGAGGCACGAGACATGGCGCCGCGCTAATTCTCGATTAAGTCCGATTTATAGTTGAACGCCGCGCCGGTGGCTCGTATCGAGAAAGAGATCCACCAGGAGGCTGTCCTGGCTCTTCTGAAACCACCCCTGCATTTACTAAGTCCTTCGCGCCCGTTTCTATTTAGCAACGAAAAGATCTTTTGCGTTCTTTTTCTTGGGAGCCCGACGTCTCACGGAAGAGGATATTGTAAATTTTCATGGCGCGGATGAGGATAAAGTGGAATGTCTTCCTCTCGCCTGATTCCGCAGCTTCAGTTAATATCCACCCTGCTGGGCTACCTACCCTTCCCACTGAATTATGGTTGCTCGCAACTGCGTCCCCGAGCTGCTCTGAAAGCGACCCGAGGAAAATGCTTTTGCACCGATACTTTCGCTTTCTTACCCTAATACAAGGCTGGGATAACGAAACTGGAGGCTGCGTGAATGATACTGTCTGTGCGAATTGCTACGTTTTTGATACTCTAAAGGGATGATGTAAAAACGAGTAGGTGCAATTTAAAATAAAATTTAAGAGCTTGAATGTATTAGTCCCAGTCTAGGAAAATTATTAAAAGAAGAAAGAAGTTTCTGTTTGGCTCCTGTTTGGTTCATTGTAGTCGATGCAAACAATGTTTCTGTTTATCTCAGTGTCTCATGTATTAAACATGTATTTCATTCTCTCACCGAAGTTATTATTTCTCTTCACAAAGCTAGCGAGTAGTTCTTCAACAATATAAATTACAATTTCAAAGATTTTTTCTAGTAACCCCTGAAGATGATCTAAACAAAGATCGAAACGTCGGAATTACTCTGTTAATTTGCAAAATTGCTTTGTAAATCTAGTAAGAATTGATCGAACCTTGCGCTGAAAGCATTAATATTTCTGTATTAATAACAAATACGATCGATATAAGGATACTATTAAACAATGTTTATTTCGCATAAAAATTCCAAGTCTAATCATAAATAGCCAGCGAATTTTATGCATTTATGACAAAAATGAGTAGCTGTAATTTAAAACAGTAAAAACATTAATTTTGCATAAATATCCGCTGTCTAGTCATAAAACATACATCAAATTTGATTTAATTGAAAAATTCTCACTGTGTCAAAAAAGTGATTTATGTTATAATGGCCAAAAGTCTTGTAAAAGGAGTACAAGAGATTCAAGTGTACTCTTTTGCCCGGGAAGAATTTGATTTTGATTAAAAACAAATGAACAACGTTCAAGTTTAGTAGTTAATGTGGTACCTTTAGCTTATCTAAAAGCTAACGACCTAGGTGCGGTCTTATTGACAACAGCTAACTGTGTCATCGCGAGGGCTAATTCCGTTCTTGAGGAAATCGATATATTTTTAACGTCGGACACCTCTTCACCTCATTTAGCCACGAAGCTGAAAAACTGCTATTCGGTGGCAAGTCACAGGAAAAATAAGGGGATGGACTTTGTCGGCGAGCTCGGGCGATCATGGTGGTGGCTATCGATCATGCGTTCAAGGTAAAATCGGCCCGTCTAGTCTATGCGAATATTCCTCGCGAAAATCGTTCGGTGTACAAGACTACATTTTCTGGTTCCGGGCAACAATTTTTCCATTCTCCTGACTTCAATTTTAATATTTAATACTGTCAATTCAATTTCACATTTGAATTTAGTTATTTTACCAGTGACTATAATAATAAGAGTGAGACGAAATTAAGGAATTTATTATATAATTATATCCAAGAACGTCTAACATGTATCAATGGAGTAAATAAATAAGGATGTACTCATTAGTTTAAAGAATTATCGAGATTCGTAATAATTTAATCTATTTTCCAGCACAGACTTCATCAATATAAATTACAATTTCAAAGTTTTTTGTTATGTATTCCTAAATTTCAAAATTTTCACAGACGCAATTCTAGTATCCCCTGAAGATGATCTAAACAAAGATCGAAACGTCGGAATAATTCTGTTAATTTGCAAAATTGCTTTGTAAATCTAGTAACAATTGATCGAACCTTGTGTCGAAAGCGTCAATATTTCTGTATTAACAACAAATGCGATCGATATAAGGATATTATTACAGACTGTAGATGTTCGAGATCAATTCCAACAGATTTTCATTTTCTGCAACCATTACCGCAAAAATCTTCAATTTTTCAAGATCACTTTAACAAATAAATTCCGTCCCAGTTTTCTGCCGTTTCGTTCCGTCGAAAGAGATTTTGATCGCGGACAAAATTTGCCCAAATATTTGTCGAGCAAGAGGTTTGGCTCCCGGGTCGATATTTAAACGCGAAGGACACTCTTTCACAGGGTCTGGTCCTTCGTTTCGAAGCAACTGTAACGACGAACAAAGTCTCGGACGAGCCCCGGGGCGATGAATGTCGGAGCCAGTCGACCAAGTCAAAGGGAAAACTCAGCGAGCCCTCGCCTCGTCTCGTCTCGGCGCGGCGCGGCGCGGCGCGGCCGCGGCGGCTGCGGGAAAGAAACGAGCTCGTTGATTCACACTGAAACTGTCCCGGGAACGGAACTTCGAGAAACCATTTCTTTCTTTTTTTTTAAAATTTTTTTACGCGGTGCCCCGGAGTGCCGGGGAATTTTTTCAATAGCGATTTACCATTTTAATTATCCCGTGCAGAGAGAGAGAGAGAGAGAGAGAGAGAGAGAGAGAGAGAGAGAGAGAAAGAGAGAAAAAGAGAGAGCGTCGTCTCGCGATCTTCTCGAACTCCATCGCTTGAATCGCGCGAGAAATCTGCTCTGGAAACATTTGCTAATTACCGGAATCGTAAATGAAAATGCCCGGAAGCTGCGGGGACGACGAGGAACTTCTTTTGTCGCGTAATTTCAGTGTTTTTTGCAACATTTCTGGCTAATTTATACATTTGGGCGGTGCTCGCCACGAATTGTTCTGTTTTATTATGTCTCTCTTTGAATTGGGTATTATGCACTTAAACAATGTTTTTTCATATTGTCGTTTTGTTATGTTACGCTGTGTTGTGTTTCATTAAACATTTTTTTTTCATTTTTAAATTTTGAAGTCTGTATGTACATATTTATATTGAGTGTCTGTTTGTATTAATAATGATTAGGATTTTATGCATGCATGACGAAAATTGGCAGGACGAAAACAAAAGAGCAAGACATACGTAAGATAAATTCAGCATTATATTATTTGATACTTGTTTCGTGACGGGAAAGAATAATTTTACGAGTATAAATCGGGAGGGGATCGATAGTCGATTAGTAAGTAAAACAGTCGGCTCTCGAACTAAATTTACAAAAGTTCTGAGAACAATTCGGAGAGCGCATCTGGCACGGAAGCTACAGGCAATTTCAAAAGCGATCGCTGGAGTTAACCGAGTGGCTCATTACTCTCTCTCTTTCTCTCTCTCTCTCTCTCTCTCTCTCTCTCTCTCTCTCTCTCTCTCTCTCTTCTTCATCCCCCTTCATCCCTAGGTTTACCCGAATCTCCGTCTCCGTTCCGCAGAAACGAGCGAATTAATTAATCAGACAATAGCCGGGCTCTGATAAATGAGCGGCACCGGAAGTGCATGATCGATAAGACACGTCGCGACCGCGCCGTCAACGGTGTTGCGCGTTTCCTCGACAATGCGCGACGGATGGCTTACGCATTCGGTTTGATCGACTCGTCACGGATTATTGGTACGCAAGAGAGAGCGAGAGAGAGAGAGAGAGAGAATTTCGATAAATGTTTTACCATTGTACTAATGCGCGCTGAGAGGTACGTTGCATGATGCAACGATGTATCCGGCCGAGTCAATCTTTGATCGAGTCGAATGGAATCGAAGAGACTGATCCGTATAAATTCATTTCATTCGACGATCAGAGGAAATCAAGTCGAAAGAAGAGACTTTAAATAGTGAAATTAATTTTTGTGCTTTGATCTGATTTAACTCTAAACCTACCAAGCGATAAAAGTACCTGGTAAATGTTGTCTTATGAAAATGGCAACATTAATTGAGATTGTACGTAATTTTTAATATAATAGATGCTTGGACACGGATAATTACTCCATTATTTTCCATAATTGAATTTTGACAATTTCGATAATTGTAAAATATAAAATCGGTCATTTGACCGTGGTAGGTTTAGTGTTAATTAGATACACTACTCTTTGTGAAATTATTTATAGCTCGAAGAATGTCTGAAAAAACGAGTTGAAGAAGAAATGATTTAACTAAATTACATTGCTATTTAAGGTACATATGTTGTAATGTAATTCTCTTGTAAACTTTTAGAGTTTTTATATCCTCGTAAATCACGATTAATTTTTCACATTCGGATTAGGCCCATAATATCTAGTTACTTTTTTTTAAAGAGGATACAAATTGAGAAGCAGTATTTAGTTATTACTACACTGCAACAGGAAGAATTATTCAACAGCAATTTTAAAACTAAAGAAGATTTGGTGAATCTTTCGATGTTTGACGCCCTCAGCGATTTTAATAATATTTGTATATGTCATAGAACTCAACAGTTTGAACAACATTTTCTTTTGCATATTCGTGTCGGTCGTCTTTAGTTTTCGAGATATTAGCGAAAAAATGGCGGAAAACTGCCGGTACCATTACATTAAATATTGCCTATGCGTGCATATTCGGGAGGATTTATAACCCAGACCTAACTCAGAATTTAACTCAGACTTTTAAAAAATTTTTTTTTGTCTGAGAGCAGAAGAATCCCTTTACGCACACCCAGCCAATTGAATAAATTCTGTGAATGAACTCATTTTTACAAAATATCGTCAAGGAAAATATTCTTGTCTAACAAGCCGATTTTAGCAACTGGCATTGGTGGGCGCGATATTGATTATGTTAACAATGCGAATTCAAAGCATCACCCGTTAAAAAAATAATTTCCAATCGCTTTGAATTCTACAAAGAAACGGTAGACAAGCCTTCACATTGTAATGACGCATAAGTTCTCTTGAGCATGCACCCATAAACAATATTTAATGCAACCTGTAGTTTTTCGCTAATATCTCGGAACTAAAGCCAACCGACAGGAATATGCGAAGGAAAAAATTGTTCAAAATGTTGATTTCTATGACATATCCAAAAATCATTAAAATCGTTGAGGGCGTCACACATCGAAAGGTTCATAAAATATTCTTCTAAAAAATAACCCTGAAAAGAAAAATTTAGTTCCTGAGGAACTACTGTTAGTTCTAAGATTCATGTTGAATAATTCTTCCTGTTACAGTCTAGTAATGACTAAATACTGCATATCCAAAAATCATCAAAATCGGTGAGAGCGTCACACATCGAAAGGTTGACCGAAGATTTTTACGTTCCTTTTTGATATAGAACAGTGATTGAGGATCATACTGATAGGCTTCCGGCAGGTGATGTGTTAAAATCGTTTCGAATGCGAATGATATGAATGATCGATCGACTTTGTCGGTCAAGAAACAAGATGCACGGATCGGTCGGTTACTCACCATGAGGAGAACGCATCTATTTTCAGAAGTTACACCGCCGCACCCGAGCCAGCTACCGACCACAGCCAGGGCGCCTGCGACGATCAAAGCGTAGGCCAGAATCGGGTACGTGGAGGTCGCCATCAGGGATACGTAGCTGTGCTTCGAAATCACGGTCCAGATACCGATCCCGCCTACGACCAGTCCGGACAGCTGCAACAGAAATAAACGAGCCTCGATTAGACTCTGTACTACGTTATCCCCATAATTACCCGCTTTATCCGCTACGATAAAAAAATCATCTGATTAATCCGCGTCTGTTCTTCATCTTCGAAAGATAATGTTCTAATCTTCTTTGGGCTGGCTTGTCACCTGGACTGTTGACGCGGACTAATTTTAAGGGGGTCATGTGGCAGGACCAAAAAATTGAACATTTTTTTAGCACAAATTGCTTCTATAACATTCCTAGATTATGCAGGTAAAAGGACATTTCGATATTCGAAGTCGTTCGACTGTTATAACCGTAGAACGGAGCAGCTGTTTGCCTCATTAAGATTAAAGTATTAATAAATAACCAGTGAAATATCAATCAGCTGGACATTAATTTGTGCTGGAAAAAAGTGACAATTTCTCAACACATAGCAGACTAATGGTGAGTTAACATTTTCTTTGTGTAAATCGTACTTGAACCTTTAATCGCGTTTTTCTCAAAACTGTATTTTTCATATTGGCGACCATGATATCTCAAAAACTACTGAACGGATTTCGCTCAAATTTTTATGGTATAGTTAGCACACCTACATTGTTCTCGCTCGTACCAAAATATTTCTAATATCTGCTACAGTTTTTTTGTAAGCTGAAAATGTTGAAAAAAATAACGAAACTTGGAACTTAACTTTTAAAACCGTGCCAAAAATTCAATTTTCGATATTTGTATATTATTTTGATACCGGCGATAGCCCCAGAAGTCCCTTTCTACAAATTAACATGCCGTTTGATTTTTTGATTTCAGATGATCGAAACCTCCGGAATCATGGTCGCCATCAACCTACTTTTTTAACACAAAAGTGTCTACCGAATGGTGTAAAGTCGATCCAACTCGTTATTTTGGTTTGAAAAAATTCTGAGATACTGTTAAAATGTCAATAAATGAGTGGTAAAAATTTCAAGATTGTATGCTTTAAGGGTCCTTCAAAAAAAATTCCCAAAAAAGCAAGAAAAAGTAGCTCTCACATGGGATGACCACTTCAAATGTATCTGTATTTTTAATTGTGATTATATTTTGAACCATTTCTGTTTCTATCCTATTATGTACTTTCAAATGGAACCATTTTTGCTTAAATGGTATTGCACACATATGTGTATCTTAAAAGAAATAATTTTTGTTCAGATGGTATTATGTATTGGAAGAGGGACATTTTTGTTTAAAAAGTACCATTTTTATGAAGACACTACAACATACCTTAAAAAAAGAAACAATAAGTTTCATCCAGATACCATGTATATTAAAAGTAAACATTTTCATCCAAATATTCGAATGCACTAAAAAAAGTTACGGTAATTGTGCATATTAGGGCCCCCCCCCCACCGATTTCGATGATTTTTTAATATGTTGTAAAACTCAATATTCTGAACAACTTTTTCCTTACATGTAATCGTCGCTCAGCCTTAGTTTTTGAGATATTTGCGAAAAACTGCAGCTACTATTACATTGAAATTTGCTGTCTGCGTGGTCGGCCCGGCCGGGCCTGATGGCCGGCCCTCTCCGCCCCCTCCACGACCTAACCCAGACCTCACTCTGTTCGCATTATTTTTCCAGTACTATTTCAAATTCTGGATGACAACTATAATGCAAAGATTATGCGAACAGAGTGAGGTCTGGGTTAGGTCGTGGAGGGGGCGGAGAGGGCCGGCCGACAGGCCGGCCCGACCACGCAGACGAAATTGTGAATATCTCGAAAACTAAGGCTGAGCGACGATTACATGTAAGGAAAAAGTTGTTCAGAATCTTCACCCTGACAACATATTAAAAAATCATCGAAATCGGTGGGGAGGCCCCTATTATGCACAATTACCAAAGTTACTATTTTCATTCTGACGCATTTAATTCCGAAACACGCGTGACATCTTTCCACTCGCTTCGCGATTTCCGAAATCGTTTTTTACGCCGGAATACGCGAATAATTACATCGGACGTTCGATCGCACATATTTTTCCATGGGGTAGTAGATAAATCACGGGTTTGGGTGGGGTTTAGAGAAGATAGCGAAGGACGTTTGACGGTGGTGCGCGAGTTATCGACGACTTTCGTAGCGGCAGTTGTCCTCCGTGGGCGGAAACGGTATCTAGCCGGTTCGTCGTGGAATTCATCGGGTTCAATATCCGATCGCTGAATAAAATGCTGTTACGCTTGTATTAGGTTGCAGCATATGTCTGATTTCTATCACAATCATAATGACTGATATTGAAATAATCTTCATTTGAAAGTAATATTAGATATTTGAATAAAAACAGACGCTATGACCTTGAAGATCAGCTTCTTCAAAATGGTGCGGAATAAATAGATTGCGGAAGTGAAATAAAAATCGTTTACATACTAACCAAATAGTAATTCATTCCTCTCTTTAATGATGTTATTAAGTTGTCAGAAATTTATAAATAGTCTTAAATTGTTGTAATCTTTTTATTATTCGAAATTACACCCACCCATTTTTTCCACGAATGCATAAAATCCACAGGCTAATAACAAACCTGCAGGTTATGATAGTACTTCTTAGACACGTAACTTAATACTTGCGTTCTAAAATCGGACATTTCATGCGGAACAATCCTACGAAGTTGTGTTGGCAATCGTATCGAAGACGCGTCGCGTCGCGTCGCGTCGCGGCGCAGCGTCTTGCGAACCGGATCACAGCACGGCTCGTTATTCAGCGCGTGCTGGCCCATCCAGGGACACGTGTTTCGAATCCGGATGGATTAATTGGAACGGAACGATATTGTCGGGCTTTTTATACGCAGGAATACTTGATCACTCGGCCCGGGGATTAATATGGTCGTTGTCGATGCCTGGCGCACGGCTCGATTCGAATATCGGCACTGCTTATCGCCTCCATCCCATTGATCCCGTAAAACGCCGCAGAATATACGTATTGTAACGAATGCCTCTTCTATTTTGATCCGTCAGTAGGCACCGATAATTAAATTCCCATTCTTCCGCTCGCACTTTTGCATCGCGCAGCATCACGATTGTTCCCTATTGTCCCGCTCGCTCATCAGAGAATTATTTCATCCTCACTGCAGCGGATTATCTCAAATTATTTTCGTTTGTGTTGCTACGAGAGTTAATTAAAAACGTCTCCTGTACTTGTCCTACTAAATTCAATGAAAATATGTGAATCGATAAAAATGATTAGAATTGTCAGAATTTGTCTTGTTCAACTAGAGTATTAGACTGCGGATTTTATGCATTTATGGCAAAAATGGATGAGTGAAAAAAGAAATTATAAATATATTAGAAGAATTTGAGAAGTTACACTATTTCCACCTTATTAAAATTATTGAAAGTAGACACATTTTCATCCAGCTGTTGTTTGTCATGATTGACTGAGAAAATTTTTAATCTGCATTTATGGAAAAAGTGGATGAGTGAAAAAGAAATTAGAAATATGTTAGAAGAATTTGAAAAGTTACACTATTCCCGCCTTATTAAAATTATTGAAAGTAGACATTTTCATCTAGCTGTTGTTTGTCATGATTGACTGAGAAAATTTTTATTCTGCATTTATGACAAAAATGGATGAGTGAAAAGAGAAATTATAAACATATTAGAAGAATTTGAGAAGTTACACTATTTTCGCCTTGTTAAAATTATTTAAAGCAGCCACATATTTTCATCTACTGCTTGTTATGATTGACTGAGAAAATTTTTATTCTGCATACAAATCCGCAGTGATCATACTTGAATTGTATATTATGTTTCACACGAGGTCAAACAATTTTTCCAAAAATCCCAGCCCCAATTTTGATCAAACACCATCCTCCAGGGATCGAAATAGCCCAAGGGGTGGTTTTCCTTCCTGATCTATCCTCAATTTTTCCGTCTTTTTTCATCGACATTCCGGTGGAGTGATGTCGAATGTCTCCCTCGGGAGCATCGAGCAAAGGTATCGTGAGTCGTGAGATATACGAGCGTGGATATCGGTGGACGGCGCGCGATATTTACGGTATCGAGGTATGCAAGCTACGTGGGCAGCGTGAACCATGTGAACCACGTGAACCACGCGAACCATGCTCGCCAGGTGTACAATAGCCAAGTTTTGAGATGGTGTGGATAGACACACACGGAGAGAGAGAAAGAGAGGGAGAGAGGGAAAGACTCGAGGGCACGGTGCGTGCTGTGAAACAGACTCGTTCTCTTCGTTCTGTCACGCGTCTACAATACAGGGGGAATCCTCTAAACGGATTGCTTTGCTGCTCGGAGCAGTCATCCAACGGCCATAAAATTCTCGATCCTAATCCCCCAGGCCACTAAACCGCTAAACCGTAATCCTTTTCTCGCTACACGCGTAATCGTGTTAGACTGTGCCGCGGAAAACTGCTTTGGGAACTCCGGCCCGTGGATTCCAGCACAGTGTTTCACGAAAAATATATAAAATTCTACCTACTTATTTCAATTCAACATTTTATAATTTCAGAATTTTATTTAATAACTACTTTGGGAACTTCGGCCCGTGGATTCGAGCACGACGAGTTTTAGGGAAAATTAAACATTTTATAATTTCATTTCATTTGACGTCATTGCATACGTATGATCGTACGTGTTCGAAGCTACTTGATGTTCAAGTACCCATCTCAATTCAACCAATTTACTTAATTTGATTTCACTTCATAAAAATGATCGTAAATGTCACAAACCGACCGAAATATCGACTGCAACGTTCAAGTACCTATTTCAATCTAACCAATTTATTCAATTTGATTTCGCTCACGAAAATTATTGTAAATGTCCCAAACTTTCCGAAATATTGGTTACAGCTTCTTGAACAACCAATTTGTTTCATTTGTTTCCATGGTATGAAAATGATTATAAATTTCTCAAACAACCTGACCTATTTACAACAATACCCGAACGCATCATTTTACTCATAGCCTACCAAAACACAAATTAAAGATAAACGTTAAACATTTCACAAAACCTTGTGAACAAAAGTTGTAGAATATTCTAAGACAGCGCAAAACAAATATAAAAATTGAACCACGTAATTGAAAATAGAACTACACACACCAATCAAGTCACACAACGCAGATCGACTTAGAAATCGGGCTGCACAACAGGGAAACTAAAAAATTAAAAAGCTGCACTTGAAAATAGAACTACACATTCTGTGATTAATAAAGTATGTACATACAAGCATTTTTCACACAACGCAGATACATATAAAAATCGAGCTCCACCCGCGTTCGACTTCATCAAAAGACTTTTTTGCTGGAAACGCTGTTCGGCAACATTTATGTTAAACATTCAGGATCATAAGGACCGTCGTGACCCGCGGATTGACCCACAACAAGGTCACAAGACATCGTTGGGTACGCGATTTACGTGGTCGCCATCGGGACAATGATAAAATAATAAATTGCGGGGGTGATCCGGCTATGCTCGGCAGCAACTCCGCGGGGATTTGGATATCTGGATGTCTGGATTCTGGATATCGGACATCCTCGTTCTTGTCGTACACGAGCCGCTACGACCCGAGTTCTGCGGTCTGAGAGACCACGCAGCTCCTATCGACTACTCGAACTCGATATCGCATTCCTGGCTCCGGGGTCTTGCACCGCGAGACGGTCGAACGCGTAGCTGCGGTTTCGTTGCCGCCCTCCCGAGTGAAAGAATTGATGAAACGCCGATCAACGACCCCGAAAACGGAATATCGAGCTGCCGGGGGTGGAGATCCCATCTAGAATCCTGCTGCGCCCGGAATTTACCGCCCCTAATCAAAGGGAACCTAAACTTTCTCGATTATCGTTGTTTATATCATTTTAACGGACCATTTTCGTGATGGAGAACCTTCAAATTTCTATTAGGATATTACCAACCCCTATCATCTCGATTTTCTTTGTGTCTATCTCAACAGTTAACTCAACTAACTAATGAAAATAATGAGAATTTATTTACTCAGATTTGTAGCGATTTTCGTCCCCATATACAGTGATTCCCAATAATATTCTTTTCAAACTCAGAATTTTTTTTGAGAAGTTAGTGCAATTAATTTACTATATGATGTGAAAAGAAATTTTTGAAAAAATTGCAATTGGTCGGAATTGTAGAGAAAATACTAAAAGTTGCATTTTACAACTTTTTTATGTGGGTCTATATTGAAAATTTAAAAAATATGTTTTGTAGATCTGTGTCAATTATATGCATTCTAAAAGTCTCATCGAAATCGGTTGATGTGGGAAAAAACGACAGGCATTGAAAGATGTACGAATCCTTAGATTTATTGCAGTTAGGGAGGCCGAGAATCGTGACAAATTGCAATTTTTACCAACTTTAAACGTTTATAGCTCATTGCAACGTTGACCGATTTTAATGGAATTTTCAGAATATGTTTAATTGATACAGATCTACGAAACGCGTTTTCTACATTTTCAATATGAGCTCACATAAAGAAGTTGTAAAATATAACTTTTAGTATTTTCTCTGCAATTCTTTTCACGTTACGTAATAAAACCGATTGTTTTATCTTCTCAAAAAAATTCAAATTGTATGGTCGAATATTAAAAAATTTATCGTGTTTTTAAGGGTGTCCGAATAATAGTGGGAATCACTGTATCTCTACAATCTCAATTTTACCTACAAATGGCTACGTTTATTCTGATTCTGTGAAATTACTTTTTATTTTATACACTCAATTATACCATTGAATAGACATTGTTGCACGAGGAATTTTAGTCTGCTGTACTTCAGCACGTGGTTAGCAACTTTGGAAAACCCGAATACAAAATGAATTCTGAATGACTCGGTTAAAGGCAGTTTCCACCCTTTGACCGAACGAAGTAATCATAATCGTTGTACTCGTAGTAGAAACGCTTTGAGGCATCGTTAGTACGCGATATTATAGCGAGTTTCGTCGGATGCTTAAATACGTTGGCAGTAGTCAAAGGATTAATTATAATACCATGGTCAACGTTGCGCAAAAATATTACGTGCACATCAGCTCTGAGGTTGTAGTTCATTAATCATAAATTAATATCTCGTTTCATTAACTTGCTAACAGAGCCTTTTGTAAATATCCAAAACAATACCTAATACATATCGACTGCAATGTTCGACTATGCGTTTTAACTCGGTCAATTTATTTAATTTAATACTACCCTACGAAAATTACCATAAATATCTCGAACAACCTCGATATATGGATTACAATTTCCCAGTGTTACTTAATGCGATTGTATTGTGCACAGATTGCAGTAACTGTCGTAAACAACGTGATGCATTGGCGACATAGTGCACGTATACTTTAATTCAGCCAATATTTATTAAATATTATCCTATAAAAATTACTATAAAGCGTTTCCAAACAGTGCCTTGTCATTTCCAAAGCGGCGCAGTTCAGACAGAAAAATACGTCAAAGAATGTTAACGAACTAATTAGGTATGTAAAAATCGATATAGCCATCCGAATAATATTTGAGCTCCATATGCGATTCAAAAACAGTTCAGTGCAATTCAAACAGAATAATGCGTGAAAAATGATTAACAAAATAATCTGGACGCTCGAAATATTCGACATCATTTCTAAAAATCGATGTGACCACCCAAACAACATTCGAGCTCTCTTTACAATAGTTCAAAACTAGTTCCATGCACAGAGGAATACATAAAAAACAAAGTTAACAAAACAATCTGGGCCCTTATAAAATCATTTCGAAAAATTGATGTGACCAACCAAACAACACTCGAGCTCCGTATACGACAGTGTAATCATCGTGTCACGATTCCAGCGAGGATTCATCCGACGGCGATCACCATTGATTTGATAAACTACGCAAAAAGTAGGATGTCCAGCGAGCAACTTGCAGCACAAAGCCGCGATACATGGTGCCTCGTAAGTGTAAACAATTCCGAGTGGCCTGGCTCGCGCAAAAACCGTTCGCTATCGCACGCGTTACGAATGCCCGTGCAACACGAGTCGGCCATAAATTTCCTCTCGTCCTCTTTGAAACGTCACTGAGGAAACGCGTAAGAAACGTCGAAGACTGTGGAGCGACACGAGCGAAGAGAGATCCTTCGCAGGGTAATTCGACGTCCGCTTTCGTTTCATTCCGTGCACCAATTGCAGCTGCGGCGTCCTCGCGGAACAAGAAACGCCTGAAAGAAAATACGCGGGAAGAATTCGCTTATTAAATCACTGATTTGTTTCGGTCGTCGCAAACCCACAAAAACCCTATAAGGAGACCTTCCGCTGGAACGTTTCACCCTTCATATTTGTTCTTTGAGATTTTTAGTTCGTTTTGTAACAGTGTCTCTGGAACATGATCGATTTAAATCGTAACTGTAAGACCATTTTTTGTAAGTTACAGGAGGTTGGTTTTAGAAAATGTAAAATGGAATGCACTGGATGTTTTGAAATTTTATATATTGTGGAAACAATTTATAAAATCCCAAACAACTTGATGTACATATTGACACCATCGGTATCAGTGCTCAAGTAACTATTTCACTATAGCGTATTTATTTTATCGATTTAAATCGTAACCGTAAGACCATTGTTTGTAAGTTACAGGAGGTTGGTATTAGAAAATGTAAAATGGAATGCACTGGATTTTTTGAAGTTTTATACATTGTGGAAACAATTTAAAAAATCCCAAACAACCTGATGTACCTATTTCACTATAGCGTAATTATTTTATTTAGTTTTGCACTGGAAAAATGATTATAAATTTCCCAAATAATGCAATATGTATTGAATTCAATATCTTGATTTTATTTCATTTAGTCTTAGCTTGTAAAAATTACTGTAAGTGTTCCAAGCAAGTATAGACAACATCGTCCAAATGTTCAATTCGGCTCTCTTATTTAATTTGATATTATTCTAAAAAAATTATTACGTATATTGCTGGCAACCTGCTATATTAACAACAACATTCAAAGTATCTATTTCAACTTACATAATTTAATTAACAAATCGCAAGCAACCTGCTGTATTGACATCGGTACTCAAATACCAATTTCACTGTGGCGTCCGCGTTTAATTTATCACGGTCCTGTGGAAACAGCTCAAATCGTGGCAAACAGGCTGTCAAGTCGTTCCACAGTCAGCCTATCATCGGATTGGCAGCGTAATAAAGCTAGAACGACCGGCATGCACGTACATCGACGTTGTCCCATCGTGTCGCGAAAGAAATGAATTTTCTGGCCCATCGACCGTCAGGTGGTGTGTAAAACGCGACAGAAGGATGACTCTAACATCCCGTTAGGCACTCTCGACTCTTTATTTGCTCTCTGAATTCATAACGCCGAGATAAGCGAACAACGCGACGACGAATTCAAAACGCGACGGCTTGCGGGGGCGAGAACGTTCCTCCCGGAATTCCAGAGAAACCAGTCCCGAAAGAAACCTTTTAGCCTCGAGACGGATGTGTATTACCTGGGGCCCAGAGCCTATAATTGAGGGAGTAGATAAACGAGATGTCCCCGTCTCGCTTTTAGTTTCGGCACGATTGAAGTCTTCGGGTCCGATTTATTTGGCTGCGCGGCTATAACTTGTCACCGGGGACCACCGGTTGTCAATGGGGACGTGTTTTGGGATCATAAAGTCGCTTCGCTCACTGTCGTTTCAAGTATTTGTCCAGCAATTTATGAGGCGAGTCCGGAAATTATAGTCTTTTTCGACGGCGCGGCGTTCGTAATTTGATAATGGTTTTGCAGAGAGACTCATTTTTATGATTCTCTTTTTCACTTCACCCTACCACCGTTCTCCATTTTTAAACATCATTTTACTAATTTTGTAATATCATTGCTAACACGTTTGCTACTAGCATTTGTTGTGTTGCCAAGTTTCATTGTTGAAATGTTTTATTATACAGAGTGTTCGACTACAGGTGGGAGAAAATTTAAGGAGTGGTTCTCCATGACAATATAAGTCGAAAATGAAGAATAAAAAAATTATGATTTCGGCTTCGTTATTTAGTTATGGGTTGCTACATTTTAGACGGATTTTTAATTGTTAACCCTTTGCAATCGGAGCTGTTTTAACTCGAAAGTTAAACATTTCTTCTGACCTGGAATATTTCCATTTTCGCTGATTTTTTAAATTTGATGGATATGAAATTGATATAATACTTCATAGAATACTTACATGTTTAGTAATTGATTACTAGACTCCGGATCTTTATGGAAAATAAAAAGTTTGTGAATCAATTATAAGATACAAACTAAATATTTTATATTTTTCACTAATAATTTTAATATAGTGAAAATAATATATTAATACCCTGGCGAGCGTTTTAGGTTAAGAATATACAGAGAAGGTTTAGTTAAATAAGTTAAGTTAAGTTAAGCGAAATAGGTTAAGATAGTGATAAGGTAGCGAAGGAGTTGTAATGATTGTAACCCCTAGGGGAACAAAATAAAGTATTTTTTTCACTGTTCTAAATTGCACGTACTTATTTTTGCCATAAATGCATAAAATCGGGAGTCTATTGATTAGATACCAACATATTTAATAATGTAAACAATATTTTGAGTAATGGTACAGCAATTTTTAGTGGCACCTCAGAGTCGCCACTGGAGTGCCAAGGGTTAATAACTAAATAACCAAGCCGAAATCGCAATTTTTATATTCTTCATTTTCGACTTATATTGTCATGGAGAACCACTCCTTAAATTTTTTCCCAACTGTAGTCGAACACCCTGTATGTAACGTACCTTCTTTATCAAATATTGAAACGATTTAGAACAGGCCAGGGCAACTTCCCCGCTGTCGCCTCATGACTCCCACTCCCAGTGTACTGTTTCCCTCACTACCAGTATACAGTTTCCCCCACTACAAGTGTACCGTTTCCACCACTACCAGTGTACCGGCTCCCCCACTATCAACTATTTCATATTGCCCCTACCGTGCTTTTCCACGCGTGACTGCGAAGATACGGCCTCCTAATTTCCCCCACCTCCTCCTACATTCCACAAGAGTTTGGTGGGGAGGACCCAGGAGTAGGGAGAGGAGCCATCCGCGGCTCGCGAGCCGCAAGTTGCCCAGGCCTGATTTAGAAGATGGAAGTGTCGTACACTATGATTTTATACAAGAAAGTATACAATTACAATTAATTTGACTTTTCCATAAGTAAACTGAAATCGCTTATTGTTAGTCAGAAAATCATTTCTCCAACGTTTCAATTTTTAACGAATCGAATGAAAGCGTAATAATTCATCAACAGTAACAATGCTCCGTAACAATTTTCGCTGTAATGCAATTTTCACCGTACGCAACGATCGAATTATAAAAGTTAAAAATAATTGCATGAAATCTGAAAGTTTGATTGCCAATCCGGGAAGATTAAACGAATAAAAACACCGTGAAAGGTAAACTTGTACATTCGTTAACACATCCTCTCTGACGTAACGTTAAATCCTTGACGTTTCCGTTTCTAATTAGTACTCCGCAGAAATTCGACACTGTCTCATTCAAACGACTACGGAAAAGAATTTGTTCCTCATTCGAAAAGTATATAGTCGCCTACGCGATGTTTTAAAACAAGTTTTACAACTTCATTCTCGTTTTAACGCCGGAATATCCCGGTTTTAGAAAACCGAAAAAGAGAAGACAGCTGCGAGAACATGTTAAAAAAGTGTGTTGCGCGACTGTGGAAATTTTTATGAACACTGTGCCGCCTATGTGCTAATATCGTATATCATGGGAAGAGACTGTGGCTTCGCTCGCATTGCTCCATTTTTATTCCTGGGGAGCAACAAAATGCCAACGGGCTACAAAGGGAATCGAAATTCCAGGTCAACTTGCTTTTTGTTCATTTGAAAAACGGGAATACAGTGGACCCTTGTATGGAGCGATCGAAAAACTGTTTACAAAGATTTTTCATGTGGCTGTAAATGTATAAAGAATTAAACAAATCTATTTTAAAAAAAAAAGTACTTAGTATCACAAAACTTTTGTATTTAATAACTTCAATAAGCTAGAAATAATTGGTATTCTTAAATTGTTTTAATTTTATTACTTTTTTAAATTGCACCCTCTCATTTTTGTCATAAAATACGCAGTCTAATTATGAATACATATAATTCGTATTAAACGAAAGAATAACTAAACTTAACTTACTTAACTTTACTTAAACATAAACTTATTATTGGGACGTATTGTAATTAAACGTGAAGCATGTCGTTGAATTAAAAATGTTTTTCGAAAGAGTAGTTGTTTTGAATTTTTCAGATCGATACAGTGGAATTGTTCGATCTCATCGCGATCGATGCCAAGAATGGCACTCCCGGGAACTTTTAAATCAGTCGGAGTGCAGTCTCGAAACTGTCCGACGTCTCCCAGAAATCTTTTCGTCCGCGGACCGTAAAATATTGCACCGCTAATTCCATAAATCGTGGCATAGCCTCCTCTTGAATTTTTGCCAAGATTTATGGGAACGGTAACGAGGCTCGAGTCGTATAACTCGCGAGATACGATTACGGGACCGTCGAGCTATTGCACTGTGCTTCTCCCTTTTTTTCCCCACAGTGCACCGTCGAGATGCAAAATGAAATGTCTCGTGTGGCTGCTGCTGCTTTGATCGAGCAACCCGACCGACTCTGTTTTACGGGCCTCGTAACCGTATAACAACACCTGCTCCATTTTTCGCCATGTCGTGCTAAAAAAGGATTCTGCGTGATCGGTGACTATCAACGCTTTCGCGACCAGCGATTTCGATCAAAATAAAGTATGATATAATGGGCGTGAAATTTGGGGAGGGGGGTTTAAGTCATCGCATTCGCGGTGCTCCATTTGTTCGTAAAATATAGAGCGTCGAAATATGCAATTTTTCTGAAAGTGGAAACAAGGACTTATTATGCGTAATCATTGAATATTAATAAGTTTGCTACCGGCAATTTCGATCAAAAATAAAGTATGATATAGTGCGCGTGAAATTTGGGGGGTTCGAGTCATCGCATTGCTGGTGATCCATTTGTTTATAAAATATAGTGCGTCGAAATATGCAATTTTTCTGAAAGTGGAAACAAGGACTTATTATGCGTAATCATTGAATATTAATAAGTTTGCTACCAGCGATTTCGATCATAATAAAATATGATGTAGTGCGCGTGAAATTAGGGGGGCTTTAAGTCATCATTTTGCCGGTGTCGAATTTGTTTACAAAATACAAAGGTCTGAAATTTACAATTTTTGCATTCTATCCAGAACACAGTTCTGTTTACAAATTTTTATCCCGAGAACAGCGTACTCGATTCGGATAATTTTTTTTTTGTTTTAAGTTTTAACGACACAATCGTGGAAATTCCATAGGATTTAATGCGGTATCATTTTCCTCGTTAATTTACCGACACCGTCCTGAAAAAATAAAAAAAGTTTTTCTACCTTTGATTGTTTTGAACCTCTTTGTAATAATGAAAATTAACACGGACCTCCACAATATTAATATTATTTTACTAAGTGCAGCATGTCTTTTATATAGAGTATATAAAATTATTAAAAGTAATATAACAAGAGGTTATTTTCCCTGGAATCACAAATACCGCGTCGTTTCGATTTAAAATAACAATGTTCATATAAAATTAATTTGATTTTCACCGTGTAGAATGTAAGTAGATTTAACGTTGGTAACGATCGTGTTAAATAATAATATTCCCAGAGCGTCAATGATAATAACTCATCGTTAGTAAGTAACACGAGTTGAATAATAAACGTCTGAATTAATGATAGTGCTAAAAGAAAGCAGTAGATCAATAATAAACAAGCGACACAATCTCTTCTTACGGAATAAAATCATAATTTCCACAATTAAACGGTGTCGTGACCAGACTCATTTAGGCTAAATGGGATTAAATTAGGCTCGAAGTTTTTGATATACGAGGGGTTAAATTAAAGCTGGAAGGTTGTAACGATAGATCCATTCTATTAAATCAGAGAAAAATGGATGGGTTTCACGTGGTTATTTGAAATCGATTTTGGAATGTACCCCATTGGGAATTTTTGGACTTTTTGTACTTTACAATAAGATCATGTCTGTTCAAAATAAATATCGAATTCCCTAGATTTTTAGGGGTAACTTTGAATTGATTTTTGAATGTATTCCCGTGGGAATTTTTGAACTTTTGGCAGCTGAAAATGAAGCTGGAAGATCGCTATTTATGATAAGATCATTTCTGTTCAAAATAAATGTCGAATTCACAGTCAAAATTTGAGAAATCCCCATCGTTGAGTCTAGGAAAACTTGCTTAGATTATACGGGGTAACTTTGAATCGATTTTGGAATGTATTCCCGTGGGAATGTTTGCAGGTTCGAAGGCTTAAAAATTGAAGCTAGAGGGACCCACTTCGATCCCGAATTAACGTTACTCCTCCTGCGGGCCACAAACCTTACTGCGTGAAAAAGTGGTCGGTGATGCGGCAAACTGATTTTCGAAGGATTGTTCGATCGTGCGAGACAGCACTTGACCGTGCATGCTAGATAAGGAGGCTGTTTCGAAAGTGTCCAGGATCGATAGGGAACGCAAGAAACTGAATGCGAGAGTATTTCTAGCGCCAAGATCCGAGCTCGACCGTTTGGTATGCCGAGCTTCTCTGCCCACAGTTTGACCGACATTCGATGCATTCTTGTTTCAAATAGAGAAGCCCATACAGAATGGTACACGTTGCAGTAGGTCCGGGGAACGCAGAAATGCACGAAGGAAATAGAAAATTACGAAATCGTATGCACGAGAGCGTTTAAACGAATGGTTATACAGGGTGTCCCAAAATTCCTTCAACTCCCTGAAATGGGCGCTTCCTGAGGTCATTCGAAGCGACATTTTCCTTTTCCAAAATATCCGCCGCGTTTCGGAGTTATTAGGCTCTCCGAAGTGTGCCAATGTTGCAAGAACCACTGTTACGATAAATCTTGTTTTTTTTTATTGTTATATTATTAAATAAATATTGTTCATTTTGTATGACTTTTGTGGGCATTGGTGTGGCACTCGACGTGTTAATTAAGGGAAAGTTAACTCTTATTCGGATGGCGACTCTGAGGCACCACTGAAAATTGCTATGCCGTTCTTAAAAATGTTCACATTATTATTTTTGTTCGTACTTAATAAACTACTAGACATTTACATATTACATGAGATATTAGTTTCATATGCAAAAAATGAAAAAAAATTGTATACAATGGAAATATTCTAGAATGCAAAAATCTTTCGTTTTGGAGTTAAAATAGCTCGGAGTACAACAGGGTTAATATTAGAACTAAATAGTATTAACCCTTAGCACTCGAGTGGCGACTCAGTGTCGCCACTAAAACTTGCTCTACCATTATTCACAATATTGTTTACATTATTAAATATGATGCTATCTAATCAATTACTA
This sequence comes from Lasioglossum lativentre, assembly GCA_916610255.1. Classification (NCBI taxonomy): domain Eukaryota; kingdom Metazoa; phylum Arthropoda; class Insecta; order Hymenoptera; family Halictidae; genus Lasioglossum; species Lasioglossum lativentre. The sequence goes on along the minus strand of OU744364.1, from coordinate 21,348,027 downwards.
AACATTTAAGTATTGTATGAGGTATTATATCAAGTTCATATTCAAAAAATGAAAAGAAGTCATATACAGGGTGTCCCAAAATTCTTTAAACTTTCTGAAATGGGCGGTTCCTGAAGTCATTTGTAGCGACATTTTTCTTTTTCAAAATGTCCGCTGCGGCTTTGTTTAAGAGTTATTAACGAAAAGCACGGACCAATCACAGCGTGGCCTAGACGCGTGTTGGTGAAGATGGTCCGGCGCGCCAGCAGTTGTCTGTGTCTGTAATTCCTTGATACGAGGACGTTCCTCGTAGCAGATACACGGAAAGCGTCCTTGTTGATCAATACATCGTGACGTAGTAGCCATAAAAACAGTGATAGAAATCGTACAGTAATCAAACGCGGTCAAATACGTGAGGTCCGTCCGTGCTGATATGGAGGTCGTGACGTCAGTCGCCAGATGTTTAACACGATGGATCGGGACGGCTTCCGTTGTATTTCGCACCGAACCATCTTTGCCGACACGCGTCTAGGCCGCGCTTTGATTGGTCCGTGTTTTTCGTTAATAACTCCTAAACGAAGCCGCGGAGGACATTTTGGAAAAGGAAAATGTTGCTTCGAATTACCTCAGGAAGCGCCCATTTCAGGGAGGTGAAGAAATTTTGGGACACCCTGTATGTATTTACGAGCGCAATATTCACTACCTATTCCCCTGGTCTAAGAATATACCTGCCTTGTCGTGCTACGTGGAATATTCAATAGTTTCATAAATAGAACCGTAGAATTTCTATGAAATGGTACAACACCCAACGTCTTAGGTACACTTCTGAACGTTAATTATCGCGAATAAACTAATCCTTTTTTTTATGAAGTCTGGCTGCCTTGAGACACACAAAGAATGGCTCGGAAGCGTAATTGGTTTCGGAAGGTAACAGGGAATATTGGATGGGAACTAGGGGACTCAGAGGGTTTCTGATATTCTCTTCATTAGGCGCAATCTTAATTTTATAGACTAATTAAGGCTATTAATGATTTCTTCCAGGGAATATTTGAATTAAACCGCAGAGGAAATCTCGGTCGATGAATCCACAGAATATTAAAAGGCATGGAAATCTTTCAGTTCTTAATTGAATTCTATTAAACAGCTTATATTTTAATTTTCGAAAACACTATATAGAGGACAACAAGGACAATCAGAAACGACAAAACCATCATTACCGTTCAGAGATCCGCAGAGCTCGAATGCTCGAAGAAAAATGAAGATTTTCTGCGCCTGCTTTTCCCGATAGCAATCTGCGCAGGGTGATCCCCCCACTCGAAGTTCGTTGCGCGGGCAACTTGGCGGGAAATCGTCCAATAGTTTCTGAAGCCTGTTTCAAAATTCAAAATTCAGTGTTTTCGACGAATCATACATCTGTAGGGGAGGTGGTTGGGTTGTGAGACGGGTTTTGTTTTTGAGCTGCAACTTTTTGCTTGATGAAGATATCAAAGAGTTTTATATACCGTTGGAAAGGTGAAGGAAATACACAACTTTTATATGCAAAATGTTTAGTGATTTGATTAGCAAGTAAAATTTTATGCCAATTTTCCGAGGACATGTTTTTTGGCTTCCTGAAAAAAGTGGTTGGGTTGTGAGACACTCGAAAAAATCAACTAAAAGTGGTAAAATATAAAGTAAAACTCATGTAACTTTAAGCAAAAATAAATTTTTATTTATTTTAAAGACATTAAGTGGCCAAAAAAAAATATAATGATAAAAGCAAAGAATGGCGAAGGAAAGGAAAAAAAATATAATGAATGAAAGGATTTAATAATAATCATCTTCCACTTCGTAATCCAAGTCGCTGTCACAATGTTTGCCTTTCTTCTCCAGCAAATGATCTTTAACGGCACTAAGCACGGCATTATAATTAATTTCTTTGTTTGCGGGCGATTTTCTTGGAGTTGACGACTATAAATTCAAAAAATAAACCAAAACAAGCATTAAATGACAAATAAACACTTAATTCTAACACAAACAACGATATTTGACAGTTCTAGTTCGTTTCTAGTACAAAAAACTAGTGTCTCACTACCCAACCACTGTGGTGTCTCATAACCTAACCATGATGCCATTCCGAATGTGACAGAAAAAAAACTGTGTTTGTTGTTTATGCGCAAAACTCAATATTTCATCGTAAAATGTAAGGAAAACACTAAATGAAAATGCATCACACTCACCTATTTCAATTGATTCACTGAATAAAATAATGTTTTTAAAAAAATTAGTAAAAGTTTTTAAAAATTGATTTTTACACACGATGTCCGTATCTAATATAAGCAACAGGCCTATACACCTCGGTGCTAGCACAAAAACTAGCAGACGTCAAAACAAAAATTTGACAGCTGACAGATTGGAATTATCGCGATTGCGCGATGGATAAAAACGATTGTCTCACAACCCAACCCGTCTCACAACCCAACCACCTCCCCTACTATGTATTTTTATCTTTCCAAACTCTGCACAGAAAAATGTCCAAAAAATTTTTCAATAATTCCTTTAACAATTTACGATTCCTTTATTTTCCAAAAATATCAAAAAATCGCTGTAGGTGTTCATTTTTTGGGCACTAGGAAAATAATTTTAAATATTAGGAATGTGGGCATATGAAATGTCCGATAGTAAATATTCTGACGCGTTTTACTCAAGAAATACTATGTATTATAATCTATAATTTTGTTTTATATCACTTCAAAGTACAAAACTAATCCTTAACGTCCATCTTCAGCTTTTATTTACTGTTGAGTGGTTTTCTTTAGAGATAGAAACGTAAAGTTGAAGATATGCTCTATTACTCTAGTACATGTATGTTCTGTCGAGTGCGAATGCTAACTGCCTTTTCAAAACGTCTTAATTCAAATGGTGTCCTTAGACCGCGAGTCGTCGTTGGTCAGCTGTTGTCCTGTGACGAAATATGGGACGACGAATGCTCGTCATAATAATTGTTCGAGGAACGATGCTTTTTCCTCGTGTAACGGACATACAGTGTAACTCCCACCAATATTCGGACACTGTTAAACAGTCGATAACTTTTTTAATATTCGACCATACAATTTGGATTTTTTTGAGAAGTTACAACAATCGGTTTTGTGACGTAACGTGAAAAGAATTTTTGAAAAAATTGCAATTGGTCGGAATTGCAGAGAAAATACTAAAAGTTATGTTTTACAACTTTTTTATGTGGGTTCATATTGAAAATGTAGAAAACACGTTTCGTAGATCTGTATCAATTAAACATATATGTACTGAAAATTTCATTAAAATCGGTCAATGTTGCAATGAGCTACAAACGTTTAAAGATGGTAGAAATTGCAATTTATCACGATTTTCGGCCTCTAATTGCAATAAATCTAAGGATTCGTACATCTTTCAATGTCCGTTGTTTTATCCCAAATCAACCGATTTCGATGAGACTTTTACAATGCATATAATTGACGCAGATCTACAAAATACATTTTTTAAATTTTCAATATAGATACACATAAAAAAGTTGTAAAATGCAACTTTTAGTATTTTCTCTACAATTCTCACCAATTGCAATTTTTGAAAAAATTTCTTTTCGCATCATGTAGTAAATTAATTGCTCTAACTTCTAGAAAAAAATCAATTCGTATGGTGCAATATCAAAAAAGTTATCGTTTTTTTCTCGATAGAGTTAGAATTTTTTGGTATATTCGAAGTGTTTGATGTCATCATTTCGGGTTGCAGATTTCGTGCTTTTGTAACGTCTCCGATTTTCTAAATGTTATAGCTAGATAGCAGATTTTATGCTTTCATGACGAATGTGAAGTAGATGTATTTTAAAACAGTGAAAAAATTAGATGAATTTAAAAATACTGTTATATTGTTTTGAATGTATTAAACATATTAAGTCTGGATACTGGGTCGTTTATGTTCACGACTAATTTTTTTACTGTTCAAAAAATCTATAGAAATCCTGGAATACCAATTGAAGTCACTATTTCCTGGTTGCCCAGAGAGATTGCTATTTTGCATAAAGATCCGCTGTATATTAATAACGAATTATACTGATGAATTAATAAAAAATATTAAGACAACTTGTGACAGAAATATAAAACAGTAGAATAATTTAAAGAGTTCAAGAATGTCAATATATTATTCCCACTCAATTAAAATTATTGAAAAAAAAGATACTTTCGTATGGCTCTCGCTTCTTACAATTGATGAACAATTTTATTTTGCATAAAGATCCGCAATCTAACGATGACAGATAATGAAAATATGAAGAAATAGTAAATTAATTGCTCTAACTTCTCAAAAAAGTTCAAATCGTATGGTGCAATATTAAAAAAGTTATCGTTTTTTTAAGAGTGTCCGAATATTAATGGGAGTCACTGTATGTACATCAGTATAAAACAACGCATGGTGTTTCTTTCACATTACATATTTAATTGCACTTTTCGGTAAAGCTTATTTCAATATCTATCAATGAGATGAAAGAGAGAAATTATCATGAAATCTCGTAGCGAAAAGTAATGCACAGAAATTTTGCTGAATTAAAATTGCTTACACATTTGCACAGGTACTCGAGCGACCACAAATTCGTTTAATACCGGAAAAGTAATCGCGAAGATGATGAAGCAAACGCCAATGAAACGATTACACCTACAGAGATTTTAGAGAACGCACGACTGAGAGTTAATTTTATTTTTTTTTATTTGAAAGGTAGCCTAGTCGGTTTCGTTTGAAAGGGTTAAACAGCGTCACGACAGATAAACCTCGGGGCTTGAGAGTTTCGCGGATCTTCCTGTAAATATTATCTTTTCTGTTTGTGGTGGGAGGTTGTTCCCTTTCTTGGAGCGTTCATTCATCTCCGGCGTGTCCATTTCAATTCATTCGGAGCACGTTCCGCGAACGGCAAAGCCCCGGCAGGATTAAGAACGACGCGGAGCCCGTACAGATCATATTCCGTCCTGTACTTATTTACGTTGTTCTCGTACCCGCGAGATCGCCGGACGAGCTTGCACACAGGATTTAAAATTAGAAGCATCCCCGGCATAGTTCGGACCTGGCACGTAGGTATAATCCCGCAGCGGAGAAATGCTCATTACATAACCGCGCAAAATTCCGGTGCAATTAAAATCTGCTGAACGCGCCGGAATAAATCCTTGCGCTCGCCGATCCGCGTAAACGCGTGGGAGGTGGCAAAACGGAAAAAAAAATAAAAGTTCCTAGCTCGTTGCAGAATTTGCTTGGATCCGGTATTATTCCCGGTGCATTTTAGCCACGGCATATTTTCACTGCGAGAGAATGCCGAAATTTTGTTAAATGGAAGGGAACTGTGTCCGCGTTTTATTCACTTGGCTTATCAGATCGTTAGGATTTTTTTGATACAGGTTTTTTACGAAACAAGCAGCACCCTGTTGGCGATTCTCAAATTACGCCAATGTTTCTGCTACGTAACGAGCTTTTTACCGGGCACATAATTGCGCTAAAGAGACACTGTGAACGTTCCTGGTTAATTATATAATTATTCCAAGCTTTCGAATTTTCTTTCGAACCATATGATCTTTTCACAGAGTGCGATCTTCCGGCTGTAATTTAATCCTCATCCGTCCCACATTTCACGAACTGGATCTGTCCCTCGGTGTCAAATTGACACAGTGGTAAAAGATCGATTAAATAACAAGTTATTATTTTTATTCAAATTGATGTGTTAACATTTACATCTACGGTTTTTCGGTTACGAGTTTCGCATTAAAAAAATAAAAGTCACGAAGTTTCGGGCACCTACAAATAACAGGAGAGTATAACTTATTTCGGGAAAACTATGTCAAATTGACACGAGGGACTGATGAGGTTTAAACTTTAGAAAGTTCAACAATTCCCACAGGAATACATTATAAAATTGATTCAAAGCAAAACCTCAAAATCGAAGTATTTTTTTACTCTACCATAGGGAATTCTAAATTTTTGGTTATGAATTCGACATTTCTTTTTGGAAACTAAATGGCCTTACCATAAAGTGTGATCTTCCAGCTTCAATTTAAACTTTCAAAAGTCCAACAATTCCCACGGGAATACATTCTAAAATTGATTGAAAATAATTCCTTAAAATTGGAGCAGTACGATGGGGAATTCTCAATTTTTTGGCTATGATTTCGACATTTCTTTTTGGAACCTAAATGGCCCTACCATAAAGTGTGATCTTCCATCTTCAATCTAAATTCTCAAAAGTCCAAAAATTCCGACGGGAATACATTTTAAAATCAATTCGAAGCAGCCCCTTAGAATCGCACAATCTTTCTCGGACTCAGCAGAGACTAAACCTCATTTAATATCATCACAGGCCGCCAGCGCCAAAAAATCCCTGTTTCCGGTGTTGAAAACAAAATTCCCAAGTGTTCCGACCTTGATTGTGTTCAACCCACACCTCGACTTTCAACCTGAACTGACTTTCTCCCGGAAACAGCATCGAAATTCGAAGTCCCGGTCTAGATTGAGCTGTTGCATGTCGCGCAGGGCAGTTCGAGTATCCAGCCAGCTCCATTGTGTTCAGCGCAAAGGATTTCCCGAGGCGTGCGATTATCATAAAGCTGCGCACCGCAAACGATTCCATTAAATTAGCGGCACGAGTGTAAGCTGCGTTCCGCGGTCGAGTCTCGGTTCCCTTGCTTCGCCGTCGAAAATGTTTATCATTAATGGTATTACGCGGGCAAGCAGCGGCGCCGGTGGCCTTAAAACAGTCGCTGTAAATCATGCGAACCGGCCCAGGCTCCTATATAGCACGCGCGAGCATTATGCCAAGAGAGTGGAACAAACACGCGCGGTTTGTGTACCGTCGATGATATCTCGCGGCGGTTTTGCAGCTCCGCCGGAAAATATCAGCGGCGACCAGAGCATGCACCGCGAGAATCACCGAACCGCCGGACATCAATCAGAGAATCGGCGAATCCGTAATTTAAATAAAACGTTCCCTGGCCGATGAATAAAAGATGAGCCCCGACCCTCCGCGATATACCGATTCCACTCGGCCCCGCGTATTATTGCGATGAAACCGCGCCTATCTCCGTCATCGGTCACCGTCGCGCGTCGCGTCGCGTCGTCTCCTTCCATTTCTCTGCGAAATAGCCGCCCTTCCCCGATGCACCGTAATTAAAATGTGCATCGACCGTCCCGCGATCTTTAAACCTCTTTCCGCCCGCTACATTTTGCACTCTTTGAACCTCCTCCGGTCCCTCGACATTGCTCAGATTTGTTTTTTTTTTATTGTTGAAGCTGGCCTGGTTTTTACAGATTTATTTTCGGGAGAAGCTCCATTTTTACTGCGTTGAAGAACGAATTTTTATACTGTACGTTCCTTTTTGTACGTTTCCGTGTAATTGCAATTTTCGGCGTTGTTGCTCTGGAGATTTTGAGAGAGAATGTTTCTGGTTAATTAATATCATAGCTTTGGCAAGTTTCTTTGTGGAAAAATGATCAGTAATTAGCAGACTGCGGATTTTTAGGTAAAAGTATACAGGGTGGTCCACCTAAATGTGGCCACCTAAATATCTCCGTTATTTGTAATGACATAACAAATGTTTTTAATGCAATATAAATAGTAGGACAAGGTGAATTCTTTGCAAATGTTATTTTTTTCGGAGTGTTCACTTTAATTTTCAAAGATCAAAGTCATTTGAAGGTCATGTTATTAGCTGCACGCTACACGAGGCAATAAAAAACAATGCAGTTCTGTATCAAAAAACACCGATGACCATGATAACTCCAAAAAAATTACCTTGGGGGAAAAAATGTTCTTACCAGATATTGGTCCATTGACACATATTACGTAAGAAATAGTTTTTGCATCACAATATCCTAAAGAGATATTTAGGTAGTCTTACTTAAAATGGACCACATGGTAGTTGTCTGTACTCATTTCAAGGTACAGAAGCTGCACAGATATGTATTTCTTTTTCGATCATTTTATTGAAGGCAATACAACAGTATTTTAGGACTGTTACGTGTGCAGACGTTTCCGTTTGTGACTCTTGACCCTTTGGGAGATATATGCCGGAACAGAGGGCCTGTTCGAGAACTAAGGGTTTCATTAAAATTGAAAAGAACTAGGGCTCTTTTAACGATGCAGCGAGTTGCATAAATTCCAAGAATCAAAATCTAATTATAAGTAGTACGTGGCTCCCACTATCGTTTAGGCTGATTTTGGTTCTACATATATAAGGGACATTGTTCCTTCTATTAATTGGGTGTTTCAAGTGAACTTAACGCAGTACAAATCGTATTACGTCGCGAGTCAGTTCGAGCAAGATCGGGTAATCAAAGTCCTTGTCAAGCAGTTTTACCAGACAGTGCCTATGATGTCAGTGATTGCCCCCGCATTTCTCGGTGCATTAAAACTGAGAGTATTAGATAGACAAACTACACGAACCAATTGTATTTCCCGGAGGTTAATTAGAATATATCATTCTGTGTTAATACATTGGAGCAGAGCTGGGGAAAATAGTATTTGAAATAGTAAATATCTTATAATCCTATTTATTTTAGAGTATGTGCACAATTTTAAAAATAAAATATTTTATTTGATGCAGTAATTTTTGAAAATAGTATTTTATTTGAATAATATTGATAATATTTGTATTTTGTCTCTCTCTTTATTTTCAATTTCAATTATAAATATTATTGCTGAAAATAATGGTTCGAATTCAATACATTTATGAGTGTAAATCGTTTCTTAACGATAAGATACAGTGTATGTTTATGCGGTTTTTCAGAGTATTATAACAATCCAAAAGTGTTTCAGATTGTTAAAGAAGAAATATTTTATTTTCTGGATCAAATTGTTGAAATAGAAATATTTTATTTTCTGGATCAGATTGTTGAAATACAAATATTTTATTTTCTGAATCAAATTGTTGAAATAGAAATATTTTATTTTGAGATTCAGATTGTTCAAATAAAATACTATTTTCTTTAAGTAAAATAAAATCTAAAATATTAAATAGTATTTGAAATATCTGTTTCGCCAAATAATGCCCATCTCTGCATTAGAGTCTATCTTTATTATTCACATCCTCTTCGAAGTTCCAGTAGTTGGTATTCTACGAAGATTCACCTTTGTTCCTCGAGGTGTATCTAGTTACTTTCTATAAGTTACGAGTCAACATTAAAATTCGAACAATACTCGGTCACCGATAGCTTGCCTACCCCTTGGCTCGTAAAAGGACCAATTTGGTTAAAAAGAAAATTCGAAGTCTACCCTGAAATTTAAAAATGCGATTTTAAGAGATCATCGGTCACTTGAAATCAGTTTTAGAATATACAGCGACTCCTATTAATATGCGGACGCTCTTAAAAAAACAGTAACTTTTTTGATATCGCACAATACGATTTGAACTTTTTTGAGAAGTTAGAGCAATTAATTTACTACATGATGTGAAAAGAAATTTTTTCAAAAATTGCAATTGGTCAGATTTGTAGAGAAAATACTAAAAGTTGCATTTTACACCTTTTTTATGTGGGACTACATTGAAAATTTAAAAAATAAGTTTTGCAGATCTGCGTCAATTATATGCATTGCAAAAGTTTCATCGAAATCGGTTGATGTGGGAAAAAACAACGGGCATTGAAAGATATATGAATTTATTGCAGTTACTTTTGTATTGCTTTAAACGTTTGTAGCTCATTGCAACGTTGACCGATTTTAATGAAATTTTCAGAATATGTTTAATTGATACAGATCTACGAAACGTGTTTTCTACATTTTCAATATGAGCACACGTAAAAAAGTTGTAAAATATAACTTTTCGAATTTTCTCTGCAATTCCGACCAATTGCAATTTTTTCAAAAATTCTTTTTACGTTACGTAACAAAACCGATGTTTCTAATTTCTCAAAAAATTCAAGTTGTATGGTCGAATATTAAAACAGTTATCGTCTTTTTAAGGCTGTCCGAATTTTAGTGGGAGTCACTGTATATCCATAGGAATTTTCAATCTTCCGAGGTCTCGAATGAAAACTGAAAGAATCCACTCTGTGATGAGGCGACTCGATTTTACGATCACAGAGGCAATCGGACATCGGAACGTTTACAGCCGGAGGAAAGATGGAGGGGTCCGCAGCATCATGTTTGATCGGCAGGCAGAGTAAACCCGCGAGTGGAATGATTATCCTTGACACGCTGTAAATAAGGGACGAGCTATCTTCTCGGGGGGATCTTCTCGGTTCTTATGCTAATGGATGCCCACCTTCGGTTCTCGGATCGCTCGAATAGAGGCTCGCTTTCTCGTTTAACGCGCTCCGAACCGATTAAATGCCAACGAGAAGGAGAGAGAGAGAGAGAGAGAGAGAGAGAGAGAGAGAGAGAGAGAGAGAGAGAGAGAGAGAGAGAGAGAGAGAGACTCCACACGCGACGACGCGACGGTTCCACGTAGTTTCTCGATCGGGCCGGCAGCGATCTATGGATCCCCGATAAACTCCGACGGAATGTCCCCCCGGTACTTCCTCGCCTTCGTTCCTGAATCGACATTCCTCGCGTGGATCGCTTCCTCGCGGAAGCAGATTAAGCCACACCGGCGAAAAAGATTCGGTTAAACGATTTAATATCCGGCCTGGAATTTGAATACTTTCGACTCCGGGACCCCACGGACTAATTGAATCGTTGGACTTGCTGACAAATTCCACGTTCGTTCGGCTGGAAAAAGATACGACAGCCAACGTGTTCGCCAATTCACTGAGAATTCCGCCCCGGCGATTGTTTGCGGATACAAAGCTTTCTGCGACCTCTGAAACAGAGTTCGCAAACCGCTTTTACTACACAACCCCGTCTTTACTATGCTGTTTTTGGAGGGTTTTGTGGATAAACTGTCCAGGAATTTTTAACCTCATACGTTCCTCAGGGTGAAAATTCACTCATTAACCTGCTTTACATACTGTGAATCTATTGATTTATTTCTGTCTGTGTTGTGAGATGCATTTCGCCTGAACTTCACCTCAGGAAACCAAACATTTTTAACTTCTTAAAATGTAACCCTCTAGATTTTGACGAGCAAATGCCGAAAATCCAAGATTTAATGTTAGGAATACACTGGTACAAAAGTTCCGCGTGTGTAAAGTTGAGCGATTTTAAGCGTGTTTCACAGGTAAGGGCGCCGCCATATTGGTATGTACTCGGACATTGTCCAATGAGCGGTTGATCAGGGTTAGGTTTGCGTGGGGGTAGAGATTTGCAAATTGTAGAAACATTAAAATAATTTAGTCGCTATCGCTTAAATTTAAGTCCTGAAAATTTTCGAAAATTCCTACGGGAATACATTGCAAAATTGAATCCCACTGACCCCTTAAAATCGAAGCAGCTTCCTCCGATCCAGCGATCGTGATTTCTAAATTTCAGAATAAGAACCCAAATTTTTTTTCGAGCCTAAATGACCCTATCATAAATCGTGTCCATCTAACTTCAATTAAAGCCCTCAAAAGTTCAAAAATCCCCACGGAAATAGACCCTAAAATTGATTTCCAGTGTTGACCCATTTCCGTACAATCAAAGCTAGGTAAGTACTTAACTAAATTCACCAAAATAAATGCAAACCATAAAAATACAAAACAAGCGACACGCATATGAGCTCGATAGAAGTTTCTAAATAAACGAGAGCTAAATAAATCCAAAATACAAGAGAAGAGAGGCGATTTGAATGGAAGAGAAAAGCTTCGGTCATCCAGTGAACGGCAGGTCCGCTGAGCCTACCGGGCCGCAGATATATTTAGCGAATGAAAGGGCGCTGCGTTGCGTAGGAATCGCAGGGAACAGTGCGTTAAAGGGTTACGGTACGATAAAGCCATTCAGCCGAGTTTTAGAGGACGATAAAGGGGTTTCACAGTTGCGAACCGGGATTCCACGGCGGGCCGTTGCTTCGGTTCCCGTTCGCGGCGCATAAAGATTATTATTCCGCGATTGCGAGCGTGAAACTGGCCCCGGAGTTGCTCCCGGAATATACCGAGATCCAATCTCTGCGCGGCACGTAAATCCTGCTCGCATCCGAGTCGCGGGGAATCGCTGGGAGTCGCATAAAATCGCAGGGATGCTGAAGGGAACCGCTGCATCCTGCGGCGAAATTAGAATAATTACGTCTTACGTCCTGTCCGGACTGTTAAGAGAATCCGGGAGCTCTCTTCTTTACTTCGAAGTCTCCTAAGCAAGATTGACGTAGTCTCTTCTACTCCTCTCTTCTCTTCTCTTCTCTTCTCTTCTCTTCTCTGTTCTAGCAGGTTGTCCACGTTTTTCCGTAGACGTTCGAGGAAACGTCTGGCTTCTAGAATTCGCTCTTCTCTCTTTTTCTACGGACGAGTTGCTCGAGACGCGACTGCTGTAAATTGCGTTTGACACGCGACGCGTGAACGCCGATTCGCTGGGAATTAGCGGCGACTTCCGCGGGGAACTGCATTGCAAATAAATAGCGAACTCTACGGGATTCTATGGACTTCGCGGAGTGTTCATGATTCACTGAGATTGCGGTGCTCATTCTGCGAGATGTGCATGGTTTGGTTACATTTTTGATCGAGGGGGTGAAACTACCTTTTCAGGAAGTTGAGAGTGACAAGGGAGAATGTCCTGTGTAGGAAAACATTTTTAGTTGGATTTTTAACTCATTTTATTTCAGACATTATTGGGAAATTTTATGTCTTTATTGTTCAGGTGGTCATGAACATTTTTGTTCCGCATTTTCAGGAAACTTTATGTCTTTATTGTTCAGGTGGTCAATCTTATGATTCAACATATTTGTTCCGGATTTTTAGCCGCAAGGGATTGTCTTAAACACTCGGGTCATTTTATAGAGAATGTTAACTTTAAGATTGCTAACTTTAAGCATTTATGACAAAACTGAATCGGTAACATACAGAACAAAGACATTAGGAGTCTTATTAAAATTATTAAAAGAAAAAATACATTTTTATTCAATCTCTGTTTCTTCCAATTGACATAAAACATCTTCATTTCGCACAAAAATCCGCAGTTTATTGATTAGACTGTTCTCAAGAGTGTATTTTTTCTATTCATTTTTTCAATTTATCATATTCCACCACAAATTCCATTTTTATAAATGCACGAACTGCATTTTAGCGATGTGATGCAAAATTGAATCGGTAACATATAGAACAAAGACATTAGGGGTCTTATTAAAATTATTAAAAGAAAAAATGCATTTTTATTTAATTTCTGTGTATCTTCCAATTGACTTAAAACATCTTCATTTCGCACAAAAATCCGCAGTCTATTGATAAGACTGTTGTCTAGAGTGTATTTTTTCTATTCATCTTTTCAATTTATCATATTCCATCACAAATTCCAGTTTTATAAATGCACGAAATGCATTTTAGCGATGTGATGCAATATTGACAAAACATTTTATACAAAGATTTTAACGACGTGGTTAATTCGATGCACCGCACCGGTGCAGTAAAGAAGTGGTACCAGGTTCGCACGGTGCACCGGGGTCTAATTAAACACGGCGCATCGGCGCATCTTATCGGGATTGATGCAAGGCACGATCCGCGCGGCGCGTGAAAGGGATTTCCGTGGGTCGTCGGGAGGACAGTATTGTGCATCAGCGGTCGTCGTCGTGCATCCCGATGTTACACGATCGACAAACGCGTCAAGTGCGATCTGTCGGCGGAGGATGCGCCGAGTCGCGACGAGACGGCATGCACGCCACGCCGCGCCGCGAACGTGCCGCACACCGACTACGTGCGCGTTCCATGCGCACTCTGCACCCGATGCACCCGACCGACTGAAATGCCACCGCCCCTGGGAATGCGCTAGGTGTCCCGTCCTACGGACGACCATTATCCGCTGCGAAACAAGCCGGATGGCGATCATTTCGCCCGTTTAAGGACTCGTTTCGATTATAGATTGAATCATGCAATTCCCCGTGCCATTCCTTCGACCAACCAATCACAGACTGTTAAACAGGAAATGATAAACTTTTGTTTCCGCTCTGCGACGCTTGTTCAACGACACGCTGTTCAAACTTTTCCGTGGACCGTTCTTTCTTCACACGGTCACTGTCACAGCAATCTCAAAAATTCAATGACAATCAAGGTACAGTGACTGATTAATATTTGGACGCTCTTAAAAAAACGGTAACTTTTTTGATATCGCACAATACGATTTGAACTTTTTTGAGAAGTTAGAGCAATTATTTTACTATATGATGTGAAAAGAAATTTTGTCAAAACTTGCAATTGGTCGGAATTGTAGAGAAAATACTAAAAGTTGCATTTTACAACTTTTTTGTGTGGGTCTCAATTGAAAATTTAGAAAATATGTTTTGTAGATCTGTGTCAATTCTATGCATTGTAAAAGTTTCATCGAAATCGGTTGATGTGGAAAAAAACGATAGGCATTGGAAGATGTACGAATCTTTAGATTTATTGCAGTTAGAGGCCGAAAATCGTGAAAAATTGCAATTTCTACCATCTTCAAACGTTTGTAGCTCATTGCAACGTTGATCGATTTTCATGGAATTTTCCGAATATTTTTCCAAAAATTTTTTTCACGTTACGTCACAAAACCGATTGTTGTAACTTCTCAAAAAAATCCAAATTGTATGGTCGAATATTAAAAAAGTTATCGTCTTTTTAAGAGTGTCCAAATATTAGTGGAAGTCACTGTAATTTATTTAGTGAAATAAAAATTGAAAATGTTGCTGCGTAATCAACCCTCTTGCAATTTCTAAGAAAAATTCTCCATTTTTTTGACAGTACATAAATTCTATGCAAGTTTTGATAGTTCGGTAGTTTCTTTTTAATCATGTCAAACAGCTTTAAAGTTTGAAGTTACATTTTGACACACAAAAACAGATTTCTGATTTCTCAATCAACGATCGCAGCGGCCGGATTGTGTTTACGTTTAATTATCAGCCGGACAAATGAGAAATTTACCGCCCCTACAGCGATGATACGCTGGAATGGCATTGCTAATTATCGATCGATTTTTTGTTCCGTCCGTTATTATCATCGGGAAGCCTCGCAATTTTTTGTTCATTTATCCGAGCACGCTGTCTTTTCGTTCACTTTGGGGATCGATTGGTAAAAAGCGGATGGCAACACACAGTTTTTAGAGTATCCTCTGACGTTTGAAACGGTCGATCCGATAATTGTTTCGATTAAGATCCAGTGACAAAGAGAATCTCATAGCTCTTCGTTGAAACTGAACGCTGTTTCGAAGGGAATGCGACGTTGACTGTAAAATTTGCGTTCGATGCTGTTTGCCATCGAAACGAGAGTAATGCTTTTGGAGAGCAACTTAATCGAAGTTTCGTAAGAAATAGTTAATATTCTTTTTAACCATGAAAGCAATGAAGATTAAAGTTCTTCGGTTTGTTGATGAAAAATATGATTTCGAAAAAAAAGAACGTTGAAAATAAATATGTGCTCTGACAAATTGCATAGGCTCTTGGAATAATTTTCTATCGTTTAAAAATAAATGGACACTTGTAATATGTTCCCCACGAATTACTTAGCCTCTTCGAATAATAAAAATATTATTTCTGACAAAAAGAACGTTGCAAATAAATATGTGCTCTGACAAATTTCTTAGGCGCTTGGAATAATTTGCTATCGTTTAAAAATAAATGGACACTTGTAATGTTATGTTCCCCAACAAATTAAGCCTCTTCACACGATCTCCTAAGTTTCTGTCACTGAAAAATAAATGGACACCTGTAACGTTTGAAGAGTAAAGCTGCCACAGAAAAATCTATTTAATAATCTGTTCAATTCAATAAGGGATCTCGGGATTTCGTTACACTAATGAAATTTGATTGCATCGATGGACTCAAGCTCCTTTTAACAATTCCCATAGGGGAATGCGAGGCAGGGTGAGCTCGACATCAAACTTTTTCCTGTTAGGGGCGCTGACTATGTATCGCGAAGCGGGGACAGCTAACTTCCGGTTAGCGGCTCTAGCTCCGCGTAAATACACCTGTCGTCCGAGTTTCTGCGAAGCTCGTTCATTTGAATCGCTGGTAGCGCGCGCTCTCGCACCTGCTTCAGCGACGCTAATACTCGTAAATAATTGATTAACGCGGCGCCGCTAACGCGGATAACGTTTCCGACGGATAAACTCGCGACGTCGACTTCGCCGAACGACTCCGCACCGTTTCGTTTTAAACCGGCGAGGATATTACACGACGCTAATCGATAATTCAATACGACACGTGGCGGAAGCGCCCGGTGAACGCGAAACTATTACAACTTTCGCTGGAACGAAGAAACGTCGACCAAACTTTTTTCAAATGAATGCTGACACACTGCAGGATCAGGCATACGACGAGAAAAAGTGACGAATCACTTTTGACCTCGATCGAATTCGCTGAAGTTTACATTTCTTACAGACGCTTGCAAGTTGGTCCATTATTTATTTATTTATTGCTTTAAACCAAGTGGTTTATATAGCAAGTACAGTATTATTACATTTGGCTTACATTAAATAGGTTTACATTGTTTCTAAATTCTAACGGAACATTGTTTGAGAAAATTATAAATTATTTTCAGACCTTTTATATCAGGTTTACATAGGAAGGAATTAATACAAAGACGGAAACAGTTAATATTATATTTTTAATTCCTCTGGTCCTTAAAAATTTTGTCAAAATCGATTAGAATCGTGGGTTCGCTGATTTGCAACTTATAAAACTATTACACTAATATGTATTGGAGTTGACCCTTTTTGGAAACGGTCAAACATGTTTTTCTCAACGTACCTATCATACATAATGTCCAAGAGATTTTTATTCTTTGATTTGCATCCTTCTGTAGCAATTTAATGAACAGAAACTTGAAACGAGACTGTTTTAAGAAAGTCCCAATTCGGTTTTTTTTTTAGTTTTGTCAAATTCTGCAACGTTTAATTTTTGATTCTGGGAAGGTTTCGTTGCATTTCGTTAGCAACAATCGTGTCAGAAAAATGGCCAAATCTTCCCAGCATGGTCAAAGAGGCTAAGCGCGAGAATTCTAACTATAATGAGGCCTGGTTGATAATGCGATTGGACCACGCGGCGAGAGATAATCGTATTTTATTACGGGAACCACCACCGGCGCAACGTCCGTACGGAGGAAGTGGCTTCATATTCGTTATTAGCGATCGTTAAAATTAATCCGGCTTAAGGGACTGCTAAGAGGATCGGCCCTGGCAATTTTCTTCGACAGCGCGTTACCGGCGCGGCACCCTGTTATTCTTTCTTCAAACGAGCGAACTTTCCTAGTCTTGCACGAACAAAGCGGACAGTTTGGAATCGGAATTGAAATTTATGAGGGAACGTTTTTACGGTGTTCTCGCTCTCTTTCCGTCTCGATTATTTTGATGCTCTTGCTAGTCTTCCCTTTAATGTTACTCATCACCTGATTCTATGTATAGGTATTCACTATATATAGACTGCGGATCTTTATGCAAAATAAAAATATTCTACATCAATTGCATATAAACATTTCATTCTTTCATTAACAACTTCCATAAGCTGGAAATAATTCATCGATATTCTCAAATCTCAAATAAAATTGCTATAACATAATTCAAAATATTGTTTCATTATTAAATATGTTTGTATTTAATCAATTACTGCAATTATTGCATGACGTATGAAGTTTCATATGCATGAAATGAAAAAATATAAAAATATTCTAGGTCGGAAAAAATGTTTATAGCTCCGAGTGAAAAGGGTTAATCTTTCTACTTTTTAATTAATTCTTACTTATTTTTGTCATAAATGCATGAAATCCGCAGTCAAAAAATTACTGTTTTAACACTAAATTATAGCTGTCAATCAAATGACAGGTTTCAGATTTTTTATTGTTTAGTTATTAGGATTATACAAATTCAACAATTTTTGAATAGAGATGTTGATTTTTTCCACAAAAATTGTTTCCAACTAATGTTCACAATTTCATTAAAAATAGTCTTTCAAGCAAGCAAATGAAACCGTCGCGTCGCTTTTGTGACAATTGATTTACTGATTTCTTCATTGAAGTATTATATGTATGAGCGATCCAGTTTCGCCATTCGAGTGCAACGATGTCCGTGCTCTCAATTACGCGACGTAGCCAGGTAAAAAGTAGCCGGCCTCAAACGGACGTTTCTCTTTTTCTTGTCAGCTCGACATTAATCCTGGCGCGGTGAGGAACATCGCAAAAAGTTCGCGACATAGCGCCACGCGAGTAGTATCATTCTCGGCGAATAAACTTACCGCCACGCAGTGTACAGTGTTGAGAAAAAGTCGACGATTACACTGTTGACTTTGGAATGCTGCTGTGCGGAGATTGCAGCTTCGTTTTCGCGGGAGGAGTCCGTGAAAATGTACCACGGTCAGTCAATAAACAAATTACACCGTTTTACAGGGTGTCCCAAAATTCCTTCAACTCCCTGAAATGGGCGGTTCCTGAGGTTATTCGAAGCGATATTTTCCTTTTCCAAAATGTCCGCCGCGGCTTTGTTTAGGAGTTATTAACTAAAAACAACGGACCAATCAGAGCGCGACCTAGACGCAAACACAAATCGTATTAGTATTCTGCTGTCTTGCATAGAAAATTTAAACCATGAATATCTTTCTTTTGCGCAAATATGCACAAGATTTTCTTTTGCAACATTGTTGTGAACATATTCACAAATACTGTTCATGCCAAACGAGCATGTTGTTCAGTGTTGTTTGTTTTTTATTTAAGTTGAAAGTCGGATAATATGATTTTTCTTTATGAAACCGTATATTTTAAACTGTATACCTGCTCATCCATGATCACGAAAGTATTCCTACTATTACAATTTCATTATTTAGACATCAAGGAACAATTTTCAATTACAAAATTATTCTCTAAAGTGTACAGATTTAAGTCGCAGCGGACATTTTGGAAAAGGAAAATGTCGCTTCAAATCACCTCAGGAACCATCCATTTCAGGGAGTTCAAGGAATTTTGGTACACTCTGTATAACTTTTATTTTGAGCGGGAGTATTGTGCATAAAATACCGAAATCTCTTCATCTTGGATTAGACTCAATAGTATAGTTGAAAAATTTCCGAACGAATTTCCAACTTGTATGCAGAGTCTCTAGATTAAGATTTGTGTCCCCACTCCACCTTCCCCTTCCACGTCGATGTTCCCCACGCTTCCACTGCGGCCCGGCCACGTGACGCGTTTCGTCTCTGTCGTGCATGTGTCGCAATATTACGTGACTAATCCGGTACTGACAGAGAATACAGGGTGTACCTTTTAAGTATTGTCACCATTTTTTGTGCATAAAAAAAAAATATTTCAGACAAAATTTTATCTTCACTTAAATTTCAAAGTATATTCTTAAATTTCAAAAATTACTTTTTAGGTTAAAAAGTGATGGTCACCTTGACTTTTTTAAATGGCACCATATGTGTTGGAGATCGTAGGATTGTTGCTGACGTCGAGAGGAATTCAACAATTATACTATGACCTTGAACTAGAAAATTTGGAAACAAACAGAATCTTAATGAAAAATTTCAAATGCTTCAAATACTTCTGGGATCGACTGTGAGTTACTTTCATTTTGTCGGTTAAGGGCCCCTTCAGTCAAAAGTTACAGGTAACTTTTTCCCCTCAATTCGTGATTCCCGTATGTAGTATAACGCTTCATGATTATAATGCGTTAATTAGTATGAAATTCACTGATGCAATCAAGTTGAAACTTAACCTCAACTTTAACACTGCCTCTTTATAGCCAATAACCCAATGAAGATATGCACCGTTCGGGTTCTAATAATAATTGTTTATAACATCATGGAATGGCGTAAAAATTCGAACGACTTTTCAAAATAAATGCATTTGACGAACGAGCAGCCATATAGCAGTGTGAACAGTTCGAAAATGAAAATTAGAGGTGCAACATACTAATTGACCGATCCTTGCGCTTTCCTGTTTCCGAGCGCACTCGATCCTTTAAAAACCGCTCTCACGGAGAGACAACGCACTTTTTGCGTGGCACTGTACGTGAGCGAAGCACGCGTCACAATGGAAAACGGAACAAGAAAACCTTTCCAACCCATTTTCATGCCCGGCGAGGTTTAAATCGTGTATTATTACGTGCCGGATCCGAATAGGAGGAAAACACTCGGCCAGCACGGACTCGAAAGCCGGCGCGGCGTTAATAAATAATGCGTTACGCGAAATTTCTGAATACCGGCGCCTCTGGACAATGGGAACCATCGTGCTGGCTCGTTGCTTACACCCCCGACCATTGTTGATCGCTAATTAGTCGCTGATACTCGGACTAGGATGTGTATAATTAACCTGTGCACTCGCTTTCTTCATTTCTTCAAAATTTGCTATAGTTTACTATGAGATATTAATAAGCAACTTAAAGTGATTGATATTACCCATCACATCGATGCAGCTTTCTGCCAAAATTCATGAATTGTACAATCTTTTAACAATATTTATAATGAACCACCTTGTATAAACATTCAAATCAAACACATTGTGTCGAATAAAAATTCATTCATAATTAGAAAACATATCACTCGTGATATTTTTGTCATAAAAAATCGAAAAAGTAGTTTCTAACCCTCCATTAAACAATAATTTCAAAAAACTCATAGTAACAATTTATACAAATATTACTAAAAAATCATACGTTCAAAACAAACTATGCAACATCACTAGAATTAGCATTTCAGGTTCGCCGGAGAATAAATAATGCTTCTCTATCGACGAAGATATAGCGTCCAGAAGAGGCTATAATTTCAGCCGTAACTCATTAGGCGAACACGGTGTTTCCACTCCCATGCCCATTCCACCATCAATCTTTTGGCTGACTCCTCGGCAGTAAAATCATCCGATAAATCCCGCGGAACAATCATCGAATCATCCGGCGAGCTTCCATCATCCGGTCCCGAATCCACGGAATTTCACGATGATGATCTCGAGAGACGCTCAAAGAGCGAGAGAGCGAGAGAGAGAGAGAGAGAGAGAGAGAGAGAGAGAGAGAGAGAGAGAGAGAGAGAGAGAGAGAGAGAGAGAGAGAGAGAGAGAGAGAGAGAGAGAGAGAGAGAGAGAGAGAGAGAGAGAGAGAGAGAGAGAGAGAGAGAGAGAGAGAGAGAGAGAGAGAGAGAGAGATCGACAGGATCGAGGTTCGATCACAGCGTGTGCCAGTGGACGTCAGTCGATCTGAATGGCGGAAGACTTTAAACTCGTCCGGTAATAAGGCTCGATAATGCGGGGATAATGCAACAATAACCTGGGCCGGGAACAATGGCCGCGCAACAATGCCGGACCGGTGAACGCGTACGTTTACCGGCGGTGATTGCGTTCACAAGTGCAGTCACCCAGGCCTCCAGGTCGATGTCGGAGGTTTCAATGCTGCTGCACTCGCGGTTGCTCGGCTACGTCGCGTCGTGCTGCATCGTCCCGTGGGCATGTAATTACAGGATTCCTTGGCCTAGAGCCTTTCTTGTCGGTAGAAGTTCGCTGACGGCGCTTAGGCCTGCGGCTGAGGCTGTTAGGCTTGCTGGATTGGTGCGGGACACCTTGGTCTAGCTGGAGAAAGGATGCAAGGAAGCTTTGGACAGTTTCAGGCTGTTGGATTATGCTTGAGGGATGCTGGGAGCTGACGTTTGTAAGATAATGTTGGCAAGACGTGTTTATAATTGTTGATGGAGTTGAGAAACTGTTGTAGTTAGAATCGCTAGGTAACAGGACTACAGTTTGATAGAGGACAGTGGAAGCTGTCGTTACTAAGATAATCTTAGCAACTTGTGTTTTTGTTTTTTAATGCAGTTGGGCTAGACTGACTAAAGACATGACGTAAAGACATCTTGGATTTTTGTGGAGCAGTTAGGTTTATCATAGAAGACAATGGAAGCTGTTGTTTCTAAAATAATCCTAGCAAGTCATTCAGCTGTCGATGATGAAGCTGGTAGCCTATTGAACTTAGGGTCTTCAGCTACAGTTGATCTGTCGAAATAAATGATATAAGGACACTTTCTTCAGTTTAGGACAGGCAAGTTTATAATGGACGCTTGAATATGTTGTTTGTAAGATAATTCTAACCAGCAGTGTTTTCAGTTCCCAAAAGAGGAGCTACTTAGGGTAGCTAGCTGCTCGGTCCTAAATCCGACTAAACGGATGATGTAAAGGCAGTTTGAACACTATGGAACAGTCAGCTTTACAGTAGGGGTCACTAGAACCAGCTGTTTTTGAGGCAACTCTAACAAGCACTGCTTTTGGTTGTCGATGGAGGAGTTAGGAGACTATTGGAGTTAGGGTTGCTAGTTAGGACTTTGTTACGATTGAAGAGATGATGTAAAGACACTTCGGACATTCTGGCATAGAGTTCGTTACTGGAACCTGCCATTTGTAAAACAATATTCGAAGTATTTAATCAATGTTTACAAAATTATTCAGGCAGATGAAACTCAAAGAACGAATCTAAAAGTGGCAATTATTGAAGGAACTACAGTTAAGTTATTTAATAAATGTTACAGTGACATTACAACAGAGAAAATTTCTAAACCACATCTAAAAGTGTTATTGATTAAAAAAACCCTAATTAGTAGCAATAACAATCAATAATTTTAATATAAATTAATTTACTGCAAGCTTGTTGCTCAGAGCACACACCCGACCATTAACAACTTCTCTCAATTATTCCATCAAGTTTAATTTAATTATACGGTTCTAAAAAGTTATTTCAAAATGCACACTTCTGATTAGAAGACCGCGCGATTCACTAACTCGGAATTCGCTAATAGTTCAGAACTTTAATTAACACTCTCATGGTTTTGGGGAATGAGCCCGGATCATTTTCGTGGAACCATATGGCCACCCAAGTATCAAGAGAAACTAGTCAAACGGTATCTCGTTAAGGCAGAAGTTCGATATCTCGGTCAAAGTATGGGGCCACATACATAGAAGAGATCTCGAAGAGATAGAGAAATGAAAATTAAGTAATTAGTCGTTTCTCTACGGCGACAAAAGTTCGATTTCCTGACAATCGGCAATTACTCGAGTACAAAAAGCAGGTTTGTGAGTGGTGCTTTGGCTCGTGCCGATATCCTGTATCGGTTAATTACCTGTTTCGTCGATGATTTAATTACTTGAGGAGGACTAGCGGTTCGAGGCACGGTCAAACGTGTACAAAATCGATGTTCTACCTCCGTTACACTCCCTAATTTTCCATTGTACTGGACAAACTGGCTCGTTGCGAATGGACCCTGATAGTCAATGCAATCTACAAGTTGTAGATCCTATAAAAATCCTGATGCAAGATAGTATCGAGTGCAAAGGGTGAACTAGAAAACCTGAAGCGCCCTAAATTTTACTTAAGGGGGTCATCCCATGTGGTAGGTCCAAAAAATCGAAACATTTTTTTTGCACAAATTGCTAGCTTAAATGATAACAGCTAAATAGCTAAATAGCTAAATGATAACATTCCTAGAATATGCAGGTAAAAGAATATTTCGATAATCGAAGTCGTTCGACTGTTATAAACGTAGAACGGAGCAGCTGTTTGCCTCATTACGATTACAGTATTAATAAATAACCAGTTAAATATCAATCAACTGGACATTAATTTGTGCTGGAAGAAAGTGCATTCGAATCAACGTGTACTTCGGAGCATCGAGCCAAGACAATTTCTCAACAGATAGCAGACTAATGGTGAGTTAACATTTTCTTTGTTAACATTTTGTTAACGTACCAAAATATTTCTGATATCTGCCATAGTTTTTTTTAAGCTGAGAAAGACGAAAAACATGACGAAACTGGAAACTTAACGTTTAAAACCGCGCCAAAAATTCAGTTTTCGATATTCTTATATTATTTTGTTACCGGCGATAGCCGCAGATCTATAAATTAAAATGCCGTTTGATTTGTTGATTTCATACGATCGAAACTTACGATCGAAACTTATGAGTGTATTTCGAACGGTGTAAAGTCGATCCAACTCGTTATTTTGGTTTATAAAAATTCTGAGAGACTGTTAAAATGTCAATAAATGCGTGGTAAAAATTTAAAGATTGTATGTTTTAAGGGTCCTTCAAAAAAAAATTCCTAAAAATAGCAAGAAAAAGTGACTCTCATATGGGATGACCTCCTTAAAACTTTATAAAAATCCTCCCAAAAACAGCCTCCTAAAAATTCAACACGATCACGTATACCACAAAATAGATAGTGTGGATGTTCAAAGCCGATCAAATACTTTGTACCTCGCATCAGAAGGCGAACACATTTTCTGCAGTGTGCGTCTAGGGACTTTTAAGCCCGAAGTAACAGGCATTCGCTTTTCGCGGGCGTTGTAAGCATCGTGACCCTCGCGACGATACATCCCATAAAATGCTAATGAAGCCTCGGACCTAACACAGACCCTTGGTCGCAAGGTGCAGCCGCGTTACGACCGCCACGAGCAATGTAACCGAGAAATCGAAAGAGGAACAGGAAAAAAGAGGGGGCGAATCGATCGGTAGCTCTTCTTGCCACAGTGCATCTGCAATTTAATGCATAAAACGTCGACGCCTCGTTGGGCCCCGACGCCTCCGCGAGATTAAAAATAATCAGGGGGGACTTGTTCGAGCCTTGTACCCTGTTATCGGCGGCTGTCTTTCCGGGAACACTCATTTTTCATAATTTCGACTGGCCTGTTCCGCCATTGCTCGTCGCCCACGGCGAGGCGAGCCTTTAATAACGACTCGAGGGTCATAGAAACGTTCTCGAGGCTCGAAATCCTCCTTGGGCTCGCTGTCTTGATCCTTTTCACCTGGAAGAGGCTCAGGATCCTCTAAAAAGCATTGCGCTTCGAGCGGTATTTTGCGGGAAAGTTGAGAAACAATTGGTCCGATGTTGCTGGAATTTTACCGGGAAAGTTTACGCGCTTATAGAATATTTTGTAGAGGATTGAAACTGCATGTAGTGTTTCAGTATGTATAATTTTACTAAATTTCCGTAATATTTCGAAATCCTCTTTAGATTCGTTATCATGATCATTTTCACCTGGACGAGACTTACGATCCTATAAGGGGGTCATCCCATGTGAGAGCTACTTTTTCTTGCTTCTTTAGGAATTTTTTTTGAAGGACCCTTACAACATACAATCTTTAAATTTTTGCCACAGATTTTCAAACCAAAATAACGAGTTGGATCGTCGTTACACCATTCGGAAGACACTCATGTCTAAAAAACAGTAGGTTGATGGCGACCATGATTCCGGACGTCAGAGATGGTCAGAATTTTCATCTTAATAAAAATTTCGGATAATGAATAAAAAATAAAAAATTTTTTATTCATTATTCGATGGTGCGAATATAAAAAGTATCTTTATTCGACGAGAATTTATCCGGCGAATAAAGATGATTTTTTTTATACGAATTGGCTTTATTGGAACTTCGAATAATTTTTTCATCTTTTATTTGTATCTTTTATTCGGAGGCATCGAATAAATTTTCCACAACTACTGCCAACTCTAATAAACGCGAGCCATCGAATAATGAATAAAAATGTTTTTATTTTTTATTCGTTATTCGTTATAATGAAACGGTATGGTAATTTGTAGACCTTCGGCTATCGCCGGTACCAAAATAATAAAAAAATATCGAAAATTGAATTTTTGGCACGGTTTTAAACTTTAAGTTCCAAGTTTTGTCATTTTTTTCGTCTTTTTCAGCTTAAACAAAACTATAGCAGATATCAGAAGTATTTTGATACGGGCGAGAACTATAGATGTGGTGACTATACCATAAAAATTTGAGCGAAATCCGTTCATAGATTTTGAGATATCATGGTCGCCAATATGGAAAATACAGTTTTGAGAAAAACGCGATTAAAGATTCAAGTACGATTTACACAAAGAAAATGTAAACTCACCATTAGTCTGTTATGTGTTGAGAAATTGTCTTGGCTTAATTCTACGAAGTGTACGTTGATTCGGATTTACTTTTTTCCAGCACAAATTAATGTCCAGCTGATTGATATTTAACTGGTTATTTATTAATACTTTAATCGTAATGAGGCAAACAGCTGCTTCGTTCTACGTTTATAACAGTCGAACGAAGCAATTTGTGCAAAAAATTTTTTCGATTTTTTGGATCTGCCACATGGGGTGACCCCCTTAAAAAGGCTTAGATCATTTTCATTTAGCAAAAATTGCACAGTTTATTTCCACGTACTAAAATCCACCTGTACGTTCAGAGGGTCTGACCTATTAGAGTGCCAAGAATTTCTGCACCGGCTGAACGTCTGGAGGGCTTTCGAGGGTACAGTAAACTGGCGGCTACTTACGAACAACACCACGTTGTAAATGTGAAGGACATATTTGAGGAAGTTGACGGAACAGCAACCGTCGTCCCTGGTCCTGAGCCTGGTGGTGGTGCCGGGCAGCCTCTCGGCGCTTTTTGCCATGATCGGTTGATTCGTGTCTTCGCGTGTCTCCGTGATCGTCGTCGTCACGTCGTCACCGATTCTGCAAGCACAAAAGAAAATTCGCAGGGTTAGAGGATTCGGTATTCTGCGAGGACGGGGGTGGATGGAGGGAATAGAACTGCTTCTGGTTCCGTCGATGGGACCGAAGGATTGAATCGCTCGACGACTCCGGAATTCGATCCGGCCTTCGTTGTCGTCGTCGTCTTCGTTGTCGTCGCTGCACCAGCGAAATTGCGTTTCGCCATCGCGCTATGCCATCTCCGGCCGATTCGCCCCGTCTCGAATTCCTGCCGAGTGTCTTTCGCTCGAATTGTGAGTAAATCTATCTTCGAGCGGGTCGTTTCGACCCGCTGGCGAACGGCCAACGGACAATGCCGCGCCGCCACGATGCACATCCGACACCCGCTCCCGGACACAGGTAAGAAGCTACCATCGATTTACACTTCCGGCGCGACCGGGGCCAATTTCTAGCCTCGCGAGCTTTTACCTTTTTTAATTGTCCGCAGTGCTTTTTACGATTTCAACGCGATTCGCACTCTTTAACACTAAAACTACCGAGCCCTAGAAATGGCTGGCATGTGTTGTCTTATAAAAATGACGTCATAGAATTTATATAGATTTCCTGTGATTTTTATTATAATACGTGCTTGGATACAAAAATGTGTATAATCATTTCCAGTGAAATTATTATTACAATTTCAATAATTGTACAATCAAAACCAGAAACATCAGATCTGGATGAAATACTAGATGGACTAGTTTCCCCCCGTCTAATCTATCCTCGGTAAGATAGGACCTTCTTGAAATTGACTGTCCTCCGCTTGCTAACAGAAGAGATCAGGTAGTCATCACCCGACTACGTATTGCACAAACCAATCTCACCTACTTATACAGGATAATGAAAGACCCCCAGCCCTATGTGCTCGATGTTTTATCCCACTCTCGGTTGAACACATTATCCTACACTGTCCCCTCTTCTCACTCCAAAAACGTCGCTTGGCTATCCCTAACGATTTAAGAGAATGCCTCAATAATGATAAGAATGTAAATCAAGTTATCATATTCCTAAGAGAGGTCAACAAATAGTATAACACCCTGTAACTATAGCAGTAACTATACCTAGATGTTCTTCGAATATAGATGCGACCGGTGTAAATAAATAATTAAAAAAAAAAAAAGAAAAAAAACCAGAAACCGGTCATTTGACCGGTGGTGGTAGGTTTAGTGGTAAGAGACAGCAGAATGGTATGCAGTGAGTTTTATTATTTAAACACAGGTCAAATTCAGAACAATTTTAGTTCAACATTAATTGAATCCTCAAACTTGTTAAAAAATTCCTATGTGAACACATTCTAAAATACACGAAGTGTCTGAAAATCGAATCCTGAAGAGCAGTGTAACCTCTTTAAAAAATATAGTGGAGCGGCGAGCAGCGATGGTAGCGGAAACAAAAACAAACTACATTTTCTATATTTTTCTTTTTCATTTAATTACATCGGTTTGTTTCCATCGCGCTGCTCACCGCGCCGCTATCATCGCTGCTCGCCGCTCCACTATAATCGCACCCTAACAAAAATATAATAAGAAAATACATTTTCTAATATACTTGTTCCCTACCTAATGGCGTAAAAACCAATCTGCTTCGTACAAAACATTTCCCAAAACTTCAATAATACAATAGAACAAATGCTGTGAAGTCGAAGCCAAAGAAAAAGATAATACGGCTGACGGAATCAAGATCAAACAGTAGTCAACTGGCTCCACCACCAAACCAAGAGATCAAAGTAGAAGTTTTCTCGTTTTTCGCAAGAAGAAGTGTAAGAAAGCGTTTGTGAAGATCCCAAAGAGAGAGAGAGAGAGAGAGAGGTACAAGATCTTCTGGAAGCCCGAAGGAACCGTTTTCCCGAGTCTTTGCACGCAACCATCGTGGCAGGGGTTAGTGAAAAGGGTTAGCACCGCGGTGCTATAGAGAGCAAGAAGAAGAAGAAGAGGAAGAAGAGAAAGGTAAAAGGGACGGTGGGAAAAGAAGCGGTCGATCGGGTACGGCGGCAGCCGGCGCGGCGTGTTCGACCCGAGGAAGCTCGACATTCCTTGGCAACGTAAAACGATGTTAGCGATGGGCTCGTGCCAACGCGTGTCGCTTATCCTTTGAACTGCGACGAAGTTACTTCCGGTTCCTTGATCGTCGGCTCCTTTCCCATCCCCTATTCCTGCGGCGTTACCATCCGATTTCATTCGATTTCGTGGCTCCGTATAGCTACCATAAAACTGGGGCTTGTCTCCCTGTCACTGGGAGCTCGATTCTGCTTTCACTAATTAATACATTGCGGATCTGCATGCATTTATGATCTTTTAAAACTGGACGTTAGACAATATTTAACCCTCTCAAATATTTACACATAGCATATTTATGATCTTTTAAAACTGGATACAATATTAATTTATATATGGGATTTTTGATTTGTTAAAGCTGGACAGACTTATTGAACCCTCCCAAGCTTTTATATATAATATTTATGGTCTTTTAAGACTGGATACAATATTTAATCCTCCCAAATATTTATATATGGAATGTTTTATTTGTTAGCATTTATGGTATTTGAAAACTGGACATAATATTTAACCCTCCAAACATTTATTTATGATCTTTTACAACTGGATACAATATTAATTTATACATGGGATTTTTGATTTGTTAAAGCTGGACAGATCTATTGAACCCTCCCAAACTTTTATACATATATAATCAATATTTATTGTACAATGAAACCATTTATAAATAAACCCTAGTATATGATATTTATGATCTTTTAAGACTGGATACAATATTTAATCGTTCCAAAAATTTATATATGGAATTTTTTATTTGTTAACATTTATAGTCTCTTAAAAGTGGACACAATATTTAATCCTCCCAAACGTTTATATATGCGGTGTTTTATTTGTTAAAACTGGACATAGGATAATATTCAATCCTCTCAAATTTTTATATATGGCATTTATGATCGTTTAAAACTCGACACAATATTTAACCCTCCCAAACATTTATTTATAATCTTTTAAAACTGGATACAATATTAATTTATTATGGGATTGTTGATTTGCTAAAACTGGACAGACTGAACCCTCCCAAGCTTTTATATATAATTATGTATATATAATTTTTTCAGAACTATCTTGCATTGTGAGAATTTAAGTGTAATTTTTCGGAAGTGCAAGGATTTTAATAAAACACGATATTCTTATAATCAAGAGTTTACAAAAGCCTTCTTGTCATTCCTTTTACAGTTTTAGTTTCGTTCTATTTCTTTATACGAATGGTTGTTACAAATACTATTTTATTTAAAATAATTTGTATAAGTTTATTGATTATTTGGAAAAATCTATTTAATCCATACTCATCGAACTTCATCATTTATTTATGGATATTAATTTATATTGTTTTAGAATAATTTTTAGTTCAGTGCATCCTGCTTATGTAATATGATATTTATGGTCTTTTAAGACTGGATACAATATTTATATATGGAATTTTTTTATTTGTTAGCATGTATGGTCTTTTAAAACTGGACACAAAATTAAATATTTATAATAGACCATTTATGGTTCGGACGAATCCGCACAATTATCATTTCTGCGAGAAGCAATGCTCAGAGTCTCAAATAAGA
This sequence comes from Lasioglossum lativentre, assembly GCA_916610255.1. NCBI lineage: Eukaryota > Metazoa > Arthropoda > Insecta > Hymenoptera > Halictidae > Lasioglossum > Lasioglossum lativentre. Next base: position 21,317,956 of record OU744364.1, on the reverse strand, counting down.
GTGTTCTCAACTACAGAAGAACCAACTAGATCCTCGCGACAAGACAATAGATCCAGAATCTCGATCGGTAACGAAGAGCCGGTTTCGGCTGGATTTCGGCGGTATATTCAAATCGCTCGACAAGATCCCGGTTGCCAATTCCGTGGTGTAGTTCGTTACACGGAACCGGGGGTGAAAATTTCCCGCGGAATGGTGGGGGGTGCGATTCGTTTACTCGGGATAACGACGAGCTGCGAATTAATTAGGAGTCGGTAGCAGTGACGAGGAGAGCGTGCTCGCTCGCGCGCTTATTTACGTCCGTTAATTGTGTGTCCGCAATTAGAGCGTGCGCGATCGAGAATCCACGAACCGGCGAATAAAGACGTAATTGTGTGCCGTGAGGTTCTCGTTGCGAGCCGGATTTTTGGTCAACCGCGATTCAAAAGGATAAATGCCGGGCTAATGAGAACGAAGGACGGGGCGGTTCTCTAGAGAGAAAAAGAGAGAGTGAGAGAGATAGAAGAAGACGGAGGTGATTGCAACGGTGCCCGAGAAACCTGAGCAGGGAAGATGAAAGAAGAGAAACCGCGAAATTAAATGGGTGTGACCCGTCCGTCTCTTTCGTGTGGGCGAAGTAGTTTCGACCGCCAGCCCCGAGAGCATAAAGGAAATTTCTCTCTGAATCTCTTTGTCTCGCTTCTTTCTTTTTTAGAAGGAGAGAGACACAGAGAGAGAGCGAGAGAGAGAAAGAGAGAGAGAGAGAGAGACCGAAACGTTTAATAAACGGTAGGTAGGCTGGATAACGTTCCACGGTTATTGGCCCCCGCATGGTTATTGGTTATCTCCTCGGAACACACGGGCCGAACAGTTTTCGACGCCCGGTGCATCGCGATGCATCCAAGACCGTCCGTGTTTCCCTATCCTCGCATGTTTACCCGCGCACGCCGACGTTGCTGCGTTAATCACACAGTGTTTGGCAACTTTCTTTGCTTTGGTGCCCCGTGAAGCCGTTGGTATTTGGTAAACCCCCATAGTCACTCTACGATAACATTTTTGCGAGTTTGTAGTGCTGAATGCAGTTACAGTATTCCTACTAATATTCGGATACTTTTAAAAAGACGAGAACTTTTTTAATATTCGACCACACAACTTCGATTTTTTTTTGAGAAGTTAGAACAATCGGTTTTGTTACGTAAAATTGCAATTGGTCGGAATTACAGAGAAAATACTAAAAGTTATGTTTTACAAATTTTTTATGTGGGCTCATATTTCGTAGATCTGTATCAATTAAAGATATTCTGAAAATTTCATTAAAATTGGCTAACGTTGCAATGAGCTACAAACGTTTAAGGATGTTCTGGAGGTACAATGGGAGACAAAAGTACAAGAAATTCGAAATCCATCAATATATTGGCAATGAAAGCCATTCGTGAGTATATTTTGCATTAAAAAAATAGATTAATTTAAAAAGCTTTCGTTTAATTAGTGAATTTCATGTTATATTTATTTTTTAATCAAATTGTCTTTATAATGTAAAAAATTGTAAGTGACTTTTGCGAATAATTGTACCCTCTGATTTGAACTTCAAGATAATAAATTTGTGATATTCAATATATATAATTATGCAATAAAAAGTTAAAAATAAATATTTAAATAAATTAAAAATACTTCAGAAAGCAATATTCAAGGTTATTATTGAGATGACAACACGATAAATTTGACGTTTTGTAACAATTAATCATTTCTTGCTCTGTAACTGTTTAGTGAATCCTAATAAATTTTGAACATAATTAATTATTCATATAATTTTTACTATATATAAAAAAAACTGGAGTTTCTAGTTGCGTTTTTTCATGGTTTAAATAGGGTTTGAAGTGGAATTTAAAATGTGCAAACTTTAAGTTGCTATAATTCTTAAACGATGTAGTGAATCGAACCCAAACTTTTATTGCATTAATTTAGTAAGAATTATATCTTGTCAAACTTTCAAAAATTTTGTTGGGTTTTTATATACCTCCAGAACATCCTTAAAGATGGTAGAAATTGCAATTTTTCACGATTTTCGGCCTCTAACTGCAATAAATCTATGGATTCATATATCTTTTAATGCCTGTCATTTTTTCCCACATCAACCGATTTCGATGAAACTTTTACAATGCATAGGTATAATTGACACAGATCTACAAAACATATTTTTTAAATTTTCAATATAGACTCACATAAAAAAGTTGTAAAATTCAACTTTTAGTATTTTCTCTACAATTCCGATCAATTTTCAATTTTTTGAAAAAATTTCTTTTCACATCATGTAGTAAATTAATTGCTCTAACTTCTTAAAAAGAAATTCAAATCGTATGGTGCAATATCAAAAAAGTTATCGTTTTTTTAAGAGCGTCCGAATATTAATGAAAGTCACTGTATGTAGAATTTTGCGATAGAGTTAGAATTTTTTGGTATATTCGAAGTGTTTGATGTCATCATTTCGGATTGCAGATTTCGAGCTTTTGTAACGTCTCAGATTTTCTAAATGTTGTAGGTAAACAGCGAATTTTATGCTTTCATAACGAACGTGAGAAGGTGTATTTTAAAACAGTGAAAAAATTGGAACACTTAAAAAATACTGTTACAATTATTTTCATTGTATTAAACATATTAAGTCTGCATACTGGTTCGTTTATGTTCGCGACTAATTTTTTTACAGTTAAAAAAGTCCATGGAGATTTCTATTTCTATGCATAAAAATCCGCTGTATATTAATAACGAATTATACTGATGAATTAAAATAGAATATTAAGACAATATGTGACAGAAATTTAAAACAGTAGAATAATTTAAAGAGTTCAAGAATGTCAATATATTATTTCCACTCAATAAAAATTATTCAAGGAAAAAAGATATTTCCATATGGCTCTCGCTTCTTACAATTCATGAACATTTTTATTTTGCTTGAAGATCCGCAATTCAACGATGACAGATAAAAATATGAAGAAATCGGTGGATTGTTGTTAGTTAAGATAAAGCTGCTTAAATAATGTTAAAATAGCGTTTCCAGAGCGTATTAATTATCAACCCGAGTTCATGTTTTGAAACAGTGGATTTTCGAGAAATACACCTCTTCCCTTACTTCTTCCTGTCATAATTTTACTTCCACAATTGTTTTCCCCCAGCAAACAAATAGTGCCCAAGTTAAATAATAAAATATTATTTACAACCCTCAGTTGGTGAACTCTCAGGAGTATTTCCACCTCTGAAAGTGGAAAATGGCAGCTAGAAGAAGTGCGAATTTGATAAAAATCAGAGGATAATATTTCTCGAGGTAAAACTGCTTGTTACTTTCTTTCTGTGGATTAAGGAATACAAAGGCTAATAATAACGCAATGAAGGCGTGGCAAAGAAAGCATTAATATTATTAAATTATAAAGTATGGATCAAAGGGATGTAGCAAACCCCAGGGGCAGTTTCTTCTGTACATTCTTCGATCCAATTACGAGTGTTCCCTGTTTCCTTTTCTCTGCGTTACATTTCGTATGATGATTATTATTATTATTATTATTATTTCAATGTTGCTTCCACTGTACGATTCTTCTCTTCTTTACGAGCCGGTAGAAATAAATTAAAATCTTTTCAAAGATTCGATTCGCTTTTGAAATTTTTAAAGTTTAAAGAGATCGATGCACCAGCGTAGACTGTGCCAACTTTCCTGCTCGTCAATCGTTGTAATGTAATAAATGACCGATTTGAAGATCTTATAGAGCGGACTTTACCACGGTTTATCATGCCAACATTCATTGTCTTCCTGCAAATATTCTTATGGGGCGATAAAACTTCATTCTCATGGTATAGAGACACCCAGCTTTGAATATGAGCCGCCATGATTCGCGAATAGAGTTATTTTATGGTCGAAAACTACGCGTAAAACTACGGCTATTGCAGCTAGGAGTATGGTGAAAGCTTAGAACAGAAGGCACAACACCGCGTTCGCTTTGAAATATTGCCTGTGGTTCATACGGAACCATAAACGTCAAGAAATGGCCGAAATAAGAAATCAACAGTTCTTAGAAGCTGCTTCTGTCGATTTCAAAGCTGCAGAATTTTTTAAACAAGCTATAATGCGACAAAAAATTTGCAGAGTCTGCTTCAATATTCAAATCCTTGGTACATTCGTTCACGAAAAAAATTTTTTAACATGTCCACAGATGTTTGAACTTAGAGCATTTTGTATTTCTGCGAGGAAAAAAGTGTCTTCAGGTTCTCACCTGCTACTTCGTGCAAAAATATCTTATTCAGAAATTAATAATGGGCAGCGAAAATAGAGGCTTCGAGGTTTAAAATGAGTCTAGATTCATTGTAGCACTATTTTTTTTAACGAAGTTATCGCAGTTTGAATATCCACAATTCTGCGAGAATTGGAAATTTCGTGTTCAAATAGTTTTTGGATCCACTGTAACGTTAAAATTGCGCGAATAGGTAAATTGTTGATGCAGACTTTAGTCGACGTTGCTCTTCAAGGAGGAAGGTCTCGAATAAACGCGATTCGACGTTGTTTGCGACAAGGAAGACAACAAACAGGTCCAGGAAGGTGGAAATTCCTCGGGAACGGTTCTCGCACGGTTACACCGGGTACACTAGGAACACTTTCGCAAGAAAGAGGGTGGTCTAGCGGTAAAGTTACCCGCAAGTACCGTCCATTACGCGGGTGTCCCGGCCGGAGAATGCAGATATGGATCACGGAACGGCGCGGTAAACAACGCGGCCGACGAAAAACTCGAATAGATCAAGGGATGGCAAGACGTCCAGGAGGGAAATCTCCAGCTAGGGAAACTTAGTACTTCCGGTTCGCGTCAAGATACGCCGGGGACCGTGTATCTTTGCTCGAGCAGCTAGCTTCTGGAGATATTAAAATCTATGGCACTTCGCTGCTGCAAAAATCCGAGAACTTTCCGACCGATAAATACTCGTTTATTTGTTTCCAACTGGTCATGTGTTTTCCGCGAACACTTATGAGTAGACTGCAATTTTATGCATTTATGATACGAATGAGTAGGTGCCATTTAAAGAAGGAGACGGATTACAAGGATTTAAGAGCTTCAATGTATTAATCCCAGCTGATTAAAGTCGTTAGAGGAACAATAAAATTTCTGGTCAGTTCTAGTCCGTTAATTAGACTGCGGATTCTATGCATTCATGACAAAAATTGGTGAACGTAATTTTGAACAGTAGAAGTATGACGAGAATTTAAAAGAACCAATTTATTTCTCGAGTCCTTTAATCGATGCAAATAACTTTAGTCACCAGTAGATCTTTATGCATTTACGTTAAAAATTACAGAAATACAAAGAAACGTTCGTATTCATAAAAATGAATAGCATTTTTATTAGCTGTGCAAATTAATTCGTAGCTTTTCCTTCATAAATTTACTGATAATTTACAAACAATTAGAACCCATTCTATTCTCCAAGATAATCTCTCTCATTTTCTACGCACTTTCTTCATCCTACAAGTAATTAATGAACCTTGCAGTTGATGAATTGTGAGAGCCATGACTTAATTTGTACATCTTATTTGAATCGTACGAAATTTTCAATAGACTATAGCAATTGTTTACTTTTCCTCGGTTTTATGAGACAGTCTGCAAAAATAGAAATTTGCAGAAAGATTCGCAGTCTAGTATGACTTTCCACACTTTTTTTTTTATTGAAGAAATCTTATAAAAGATTATTACAACTTTAGGAACAAAACAAAATATACAGAACAAGAAACCTATACAAACAAAAATGAGGGTATATCACTTCTTTTTCTCTACTTGCTTTGTCTTAAACGCGCAGATTACAGTTTTTTTTAAAAATGACAATATATGAAGGCTGGCTACGACATTGGGGCCAGCCAGAAGCATAGAAATGTCTAAAGGCAGCTGAAATCTTAACTTGAAGAGATTTTTCAATAGCAATGATATTAAATGATTTGTTTCTATTCTCTTTTTGGACCAGTGGAATTGTTGTTCGAATCAACAGCGAGTGAATTAATTGATTTATCTCATTAAATGGTGCAGGATGGTAATCACGAGTGTAAATGTTGTTTCTGTGTGTACGTGTGCGATTGGACGATAGACCCGATGATAATTCACGTATTTCTCCCATGCTGTCTGTAAAAACAGATTCAAGATGCATATCGATGCGTCATCGTGAACGTGGGTCTTGCGTGGGCGTACGATGTACCTTAAGCTCGTGGCACGTGGGTCGTCGGAAGAACCGTATTGGGCGAGCGGCGCGTGGCCGATGAATTTTTCCGCTGTCACCGGCGTTGATTATTTTCACGTCCGTTACCGTACACCGCTAGGGACACGTGTAGCCGGTTAGGAAATCCATTTTGGCGGCTCTGTTGAAACCTTTGACTCGCGCTGAAAGCTGACACGAGCCACAAACCAATCGTTTCCAAACCGAATCTGCTTCTCCGTCACCGTGGACGAATATTGTCCCGTTTCCCTGATTTCTCTTTCACGATTTTCGAATAAATACTCGTACGAATCGACACGAATTCTGACGGCTCTGTCGAAAGTCAGGAAAAAATGTTTTCACGAGAGACAGCTCTCATTCATTATTTTCTCTGTTGACGAGGATCATTAGCAAGTTTCGAGTGAATTCTGTTGTCAGGCTGCGAAATGCGCCGTGTCCCCTTTCGTCGAAATACACGTATGTACACTCAAGAAAATTTAGAAGTTTGTCAAACTATCTCAAACAATATTGTATTAAAAATATTCAAACTTTTCGCAGCTGAGAAATCTTTGAACTTCCCGCAGCTACTGCGAAACTAACAGCACTTACTTAACTATATGATGTAGAACGATAACAATAATATTTGGCTTTGGAACTTGACTCACAGAGTTTTCAATGTGTGTAGAACACTGTAGAAATCTGTTCAGAATTTTTAAGCGAATAACAAACAGCTCCCAATTGAACTATCTCCTACGCTTAACCCTTTGTATTCGGAGCTATTTTGACTTGAAAATTAAACATTTCTTCAAGGTCATTCGAAGCGACATTTTCCTTTTTCAAAATGTCTGTTGCGGCTTCATTTAGGAGTTATTAGGCTTTCCGATGTGTGCGAATATTGCAAGAATCATTGTTACGATAAATCTTATTTTTTTCTGTTGTTATATTATTAAATAAATATTGTTCATTTTGTATCACTTTTGTGGGCATTAATGTGACACTCGAAGTAAATGTATGTATGTAGTGTATACCCGAATTAAAAATATTGTTCACATTATTATTTTTGTTCCTATTTAATAAACTACTAGACATTTACATATTACATGAGATATTAGTTTCATATGCACAAAATGAAAAAAAATTGTATAGAATGGAAATATTCTAGAATGGAAAAATCGTTCGTTTTTTAGTTAAAATAGCTCCGAGTACAAAGAGTTAGTATTAGAAGTAAATCAATTCGAAGCTACACTTTCCTTTTCCAAAATGTCCGCCGCGGCTTCATTTAGGAGTTATTAACAAAAAACACGGACCAATCAGAGCGCGGCCTAGACGCGTGTCGGCAAAAATGGTCCGGCGCGCCAGCAGAGCCGAAATACGACGAAAGCCGTCCCGATCCATCGTGTTAAACATCTTACGACTGACATCACGACCTCCATATCATCACGGACGGACCTCGCGTATTTGACCGCGCATCCTAAAGACAACGAAAACCGTCCCGACTCATCACAGTTTATCGAAAATTACTGTACCATTTATACCACTGTTTTTATGGTAACTACGTCACGATGTATTGATCAACAAGGACGGTTTCCGCGTATCTGCGACGAGGGACGTCCTCGTATCAAGGAATTACATACACAGACGACTGCTGGCGCGCCGGACCATCTTTGCCAACACGCGTCTAGGCCGCGCTGTGTTTGGTCCGTGTTTTTCGTTAATAACTCCTAAACGAAGCCACGGGGGACATTTTGGAAAAGGAAAATGTCGCTTCGAATGACCTCAGGAATCGCCCACTTCAGGGAGTTCAAGGAATTTTGTGGTACCCTGTATATGATTTCTTTTCATTTTATGGATATGAAATTGATGTAATACCTCATACAATACTTAAATGTTTAGTAATTGATTAGAGTTGGCAAGAACCGAGAAGAAGCGAGAACCAAGGGTTGGCACTATGTATTCACTTCTAATATTAACCCTTTGTACTCGGAGCTATTTTAACTCAAAAACGAAAGATTTTTCCATTCTACAATATTTCCATTTTATATCATTTTTTGCATATGAAACTGATATATCTCATGTAATATGTAAATGTCTAGAACAATATTTTTAAGAATGGCATAGCAATTTTCAGTGGTACCTCAGATTCGCCGTCCGAGTGCTAAGGGTTAACTTTCCCCTAATTAACACGTCGAGTGCCACAATAATACCCACAAAAGTCATACAATATGAACAATACTTATTTCACAATATAACAATAGAAAAAATAAGATTTATCGTAACAGTGATTCTGGCAACATTTGCACACCTCGGAGAGCCTAATAAAATTTGGTTCACGTAATAGTTCGTAGTAAAAATTTATTTTCAAGTTTAATAAAAATATTATGGCGATTATGTACGATCGACGTGGCATTCGAAGTGTTAAATCGTATTGCATACACAATTCTGAGGTCAGATTTAATTTTTCCGGCATCGATGGAATTGATTTTTGCCGGTTTGATAGAAGAACAAGAAAGGGGAGGACCCCGGATGGAGGTTCACGTATTTTTTGGCAAGCGCAGCCATAACTTGGGAAGGTTCGCGTTAATCGCGAGCCCTGACACGCGCACGAAGGCCCTCCTATCGAAAACCATGTCTCATAATATATCAGCGTCGACATCGGGGCTGTCGTTCGATCCCTTCCCATCAATTTGCAGCGGTGCCATGTTCCCAGCATAGACATATCCTCATTTATCCCAATGTCCTACACGTCCACAGCCAATTTGCTAATCGAGCCAATCATCCAATCGCATTAACCTTGCCGGCCACTCAGAGTACCCCGGTCTCCTTTTATTGGACGGTTCCTGCGACAGGTTGCGGATTCGCGAAACACCGTTTCAAGGTGCCAAACACCCTATTCGCCAACCTTGCAAACCTTTCCACAAATGCTTTCCGAAAGCCAAAGAACCAAAATCTGAAAACCGATACACTCGCTCGATTCAATTTCATTTGGCAGAATCAAGTGAAAATCGAAGGCGTCTTTGTTATTGTTCATTTAATCCATGAGATGGAAGCAGAAATGTACTATAGAACGCATAACGAAAGGTGAAACAATAAGACAAAATTGAAAATTGTAGAGCTAAGGTACGAGGAAAAAATATTGTTGCAATGCTAGTGGCCGATGCGTCTGTTCACGACTTACTAATTCTACTTGTTGTGAACGTTTATGGTGATCAGTAGGCTGCGGATTTTTATTATAATTTGTATTGTATTATATAAAGTATTATAATGTACTGAAACGTCTGCACGGTACTGCTAAATAATCTCTTCCTTGAGATTCAAGTTGCATTAATAATAAAAAATAAAAACGTAATTATTTTGCATAAAAGTAAATAATTTCATTAAATTCTTATAACGTCTCTAAATTTTCGTTTTGCAATCACACATTTTTGTTACCAAATCCACAGTCTAGTGGTGAGATAGGAATTTACACTACTACGAGATTTTTTTCAAAAGCCAAAAATTGGGGAAAGTTTTGTCAATTTTGACTTCTGTTGCAAGAAAATTAAATTAAAAGACATTCATCGAATGTGAGTTTATCATTAAACACCGATTTATTGAATTGAACGAGCACCACCGAGTCGGAAACACACAATAGAATAGATAGTGAAGGATGAACCAATCAGACAACATTAGAAATAGTGAAATTAATGTACAATTGAAGAAGATAAATTGTTAAAATGGCAGTGGTTATACCAGTATGTCCATGACTAGCTAATTCTACTTGTTATGAACATTCGCAGTGATAAGCTAGTAATTTATAATCAAATTATTGCGAAACTCCTGTGCTATCGCGTATGAATATAGATAGTAGAAACAGCTAGTAATGGGCGACACGTGAGCCAATTTGCGTCGATGAAACGATCATGCAGATTCTGTTCTAAATTCGTACATTTTTGAAGCAAATTTTTATTTTTTTTAAATCTTTAAATTTATTTAATAACTCATATAAGTAATGCCGAAATTATTCAAAATTTAGTCCTCGAATACATTTGCAAATTTTAATTACTAACAGAAGGATTGAACTCTTGCAGTAGACTTTAAGGAGTATGTCTGTTCATTACTCACCAATTCCACTTGCAACCCATTCACACGTACACTTTCAAAGTCGATTCTCTTGGGAACGAAGCCTCACATAAAGAACAAATTCTTTCAAACCGTGAATGTTACAAATTTCACAGACAGAGATACTAAAAATACAGTTTATGCTCGTTGTTTAAGAATTCAGACTCAGGAAATACAATGATACTGTGTTGAACCTGAGCGAAACAAGCGTAACTCGGAGCGTATCCAGTAAATATTAGCACAATCTTTTCTACGAGCCCCTTTGCTACGATAATTGCTAAAAGAATCGCTCGACATTTAATTCAACACAGTTGTATATTTTCAAGAACGTAGAGCTACAACGTCCATAAAAATGTTTCCTATCGTTTAATATTTTATTATCAATTGAACAGAAGGTTTCCATATTTTTCTTATTTGTTCCGACTCTTATAAGAATAATTGACATAAATTCTTTTCTTAAGTAAAGGTAATTTAAAAACATTTCAATAATCGTAATATCCATCACTGTCTCTCCATCGGAGAGTTTGATTCCTTTCCAACGATCCACCACATTTCTCTGGATCTCATTGTACAAAACGGTTGCGTTACACTCCGTCGCCCATATGGATCAGCCCGAAGGGTGTCGGAATTCCTATACCAGATGTGCCCGTCGCGTCTCGTCGATGGAACTTTTATTTAAAGGGGCGAATTTCCAATGGACTCCGGAAAGGTGGACGACTTCACTGGGCGACACGTGCGCGTCACAGATCATACGGCTTGCTGTCACGTATCGACGGGAACATAAAGGCGGCAGTTTCTCGTACGGTCGATTTAAGACGGAACTGTAATCCGAACGATCGACCCCTGGTAACCCCCGTAAAATTCGCCCGATAAAGGCGGAATGGCGGGAAGATTGCCTGATTTTACGCGATCGCTCGTTAAATCGCTGATCGAAAATCCTTTCGGCTAGAACGCCCGAAAAACGGAGCCGAACGATTGTAAATAATGGGTCTCGGTTGCCGTCCAACTATGTGTTATAGCGCTATAGTCCCGATACTAGCTCTATTATCCACATTTTTCTTTTAAACTCTATTTACTCAAACAATATTTTCTGGGTTGATTTTTGCGCAAGCACAAAGAGTAATTAGAAGCTGTTTCGAAGTCTGATGTTGTTTAAGATATTTTTTTTTTAGGGAGCCTTTAGAGAAAGGAAAAATGTTCATTGAATTGTCTATTGTTCAATTTCTATCCGTCCCTTGTAACAATAGCACACAATTTTTATGAATAAAGAGAACGTTCTCAACATCGTAAAATAGTAGAAAGATAATCAACTTATTTTGTAAAGAAGACAATGCGAAGAATTTTACACTACGTTTTTCCTAAACTTGAAAATCTGCTCGGCAAGTTGAGAATGTTACAAAAATTATTGTTACGATAAACTTTATCTTTTCTATCGTTGTATTATTAAACCAGTGGTTTTGATTTTGTGTGATTTTGATAGGCATTTGGATCGAACTCAACGTGGTAAATATCGCAGTGGTCGCTCCATAAAATATGGATGTAGACCACAGCACGGTTGGAATATTTTCATATTGTTACAGTTTAGACAAACATTGATTCCACGCTTGTTTTATCGCGGGCGTTCTCGTGTTTCGCGTTGAAATGTAAACCGTGCACGATGAAAATGTAACCGTTAATTCGATCGCGAGTAGCCATCTGCGATTGCGAATTTGCATCGACGCGGACTGTAATCGTCTGAATTACAATCCCAGGTCAATAACAATTAACGCTCTCGCGGAAAGTAACTCGTAATCGAATCAACATATTACGTTTTAATCGCTATCGGGTAGAGGTGCATTGCATAACCGGATTACATTTTCGATGGACTCCGCGTGCTCTCGTACGTTACATACGTTAATAACCATAAGCCGGCAATTACCGAGAGTGTCAGCGAACATGTGAATAAACACGGGGACGTGTCACGCGATAACCATAAGTGCACGCCTCGCGACAGAAACTATCGCGCGAAAATTCACGGTGTCCTCAAACATAATACAACCGAATGAAAAGAAACCCGAGGAAGTGTGGGAGTTGCGGCGGCTATAGTAATTCATAAACTTGTTTGCGGAAGACTGTTGGGATTCTTTGGATGAAGAATGCAGAGAGAATATTCCTGAGAATCTCAGATTCAAAGTTATTTTTTGGTAATGTAGATTTTATGAATTGATCATGAAAATAAGTAAACGAAGTTTACAACAAGGAAAATATTTAAAGAATTTAATGTAAATGCATTTGTTTGAGAATCACATAAATTATGCATCAAATACTTACAAAGATTACTAGGAGGATCCTAATCAACAACAACCATAAGAATGTATCTTTGAAACCGTAGACATTAAAAGATCATTATTCAAAAATTTACCAACAGACTTCAAACGCTAAGAACCAAAGAAGAATAGAAGCACTTGTTTCTCAGGTTCTTGTTTAATATTAATAGATCCCACTCTTGAACAACCATAGTATCGCATTTATTTAAAACCACAGACATTAAAAAAACACTGCCAAAAAATTCACCATTGCCCACCAATTTCAGCATAAAATGAAAAAAGGAGAAAAAAAGCACTTCTCCGAAAACTGCATCAATTATAAAGAATTTAAGTATATTCGAAACCACAAACATTAAAAAATCAAGGTTCAGAAATTCACCATCATGAACCAACTCCAACGTAAAAAAAAAACAAAATAATAAATAAGCACTTATTTGAAAACCGCATACAACACTTGCAAAAACAAAGAATCCTATTTTCGCAATAATCACAAAATGCACCATTACCAACCGATCTCAAATATATGTATAAAAAGTATAAAAACGCACTGGTAAGGAAACTGCATCGCAAACGCATCGATACGACCCTCCTCCATATCGTCCCGCGCGATTCAGCTCGAATCGAATCGCGAAAAGTACTGCGCGAATCTGGAATAGCGAATGCTCGGTTACCTCTCGCACATCATTATGCCCGTCGGTATCGGAACGTCGGAGATCGACACGGTGCCGGTATCATCGCCGGTTCCGCAAGCGCGGCGATCGGTTGGCACGACTGCAGCGTGCAGGTTGCAACTCGCAGCGTGCACCAGCTGGAGAGCTGAGAACGAGAACGTGCGGCGGGGAAAACTGCAACAAGGGGACTTGGGCGACGCGACGCGACGCGACGCGACGCGACGCGACGAGACGCGCGCTGCATCGGCCCACGCCATCCGCCTCTGCGAATCGCGATTGCACCGCGCGCACCGTGCGAAATTGGATAATGCGACCACAGATCAACTCGACGAGCTTGGATCCAGCACCTATGGATCATTTGACTTCATCCTTCCTTCGATCGCGGCTGTTTTCATAAAGTTGTGTGGACTAGCTACTTTTATTGTGAATTTTTGCACTTCTGCACCGTGCGAAATTGGATAATGTGCTCGCGAATCGACTGCATCCAGAGGACTAATTACAACCAGCACCCATGGCTCATTTGTACCGATCATTCCTTCAATCAAGGTTGTTTTTGCGAATTTTTTTATCGACCATTTTTATTGCGAATTTCTCCACGTCTTTTGGACAACGTGATCGTAGACTTGGATCCAGCACCTATGGATCATTCAACTTCATCCTCTCTACTTCTTCATCCTTCTGGACAATTTTTATTGTCAAGTTTTCTGCACCATGCAAAATTGGATAAAATGTCAATGGAGTCAACCGGGCCAGCTGCATCCAACACCAAAAAGATCCATTTTGCCCGATTGATTCTTCGATCAGGGTTGTTTTTGCAAATTTTTTATCGTCAATTTTTAGTTTGAATTTCTCCACGTGTTTTGGACAACGTGATCGTAAACTTGAATCCAGCACTTCATCCTCCCTTTTTCTTCATCCTTGTGGACAATTTTTATTGTCCATTTTTCTGCACCACGCAAAATTGGTTAAAATGTCAAGGTAGTCAACTGGGCCAGCTGGATCCAACACCAAAAAGATCCATTTTGCCCGATTGCCTCTTCGATCAGGGTCGTTTTTGCGAATTTTTTGGTCGTCAATTTTTAGTGTGAATTTTTCTGCACCGTGCGAAATTGAGTAATACGCTCGCAAATCGGCTGCATCGAGCGGATTAATTGCATCCAGCAATCACGGTTCAATTATATCGACCGTTCCTTTGATCGGGGTTGTTTCTGCGGATTTTTTTATCGTCAATTTTTCGTGTGAAAGTTACTCCAATATGCAAAATCGGATAATGCGTTCGCGAATCAACTGCATACAGCGGATTAATTGCATTCGGCGTTCATGGATCCATTTGCCTCCATCGTCCCTTCGATCGCGACTGTTTCATCAAATTTTTCAGTTGTCAATTTTTATAGCGAATTTATTTGCAGTGTTCGAGTTAAATAATACACTCGCAGATCAGTTCGATACACTTATTATATGTATCGATCGTTCCTTTGTTCGGGGTTGTTCTCTCGAAATTTTTCAACACCAATTTTCACAATGAATTTTTTAGTCGCCAATTTTTTGAAATTTCCGCAAACAAAGAACGATCAACAGGCTCCACGCGATCCTCGACCCGCGCTACGATGTGGGAGATGACGAATGTCCACGGAAACAGCAACAAAGAGCCCTTTAACAAACGCGAGAGTGATTTAAAGCGATTTCTCTCGCGAGACGCTGGAATGCACCGTCGTCCCTGACGTGTTTGTTACCAAGGTTTTGTTTCCCGTTGCCCGTTGCCCGTTGCGGATTGCGATGGATTTGCGAGAGGTTACGCTGGTGTTTTAGATTATGCTTTATGGTTGTTGGCAGTACAGAGAAACTCGGTTTGATGTGTGGTTGAAGATGATTTGTGGCACTTACTGTTCGCGATTTCACTTTTGAATTGAGATGCGGTACGTTGTAGTTCATTCTTGTGAGCTTGAGTGGAGACTGATCTGAGGATTAGTATCGTATCTGCGTCCCCCTCAATATAGATCCCTTCTAAATGATATATATTTCAGCCCCCCTTTTCGAATCTAAATCAATTATTTTCCATCGCTTTTGTAAGTGATTTATATTATGAATCCGAACCGCTTCAAAAGACTCGCGTTCGCCAGTTTAATACATTTGAGTCGATAACAATGTTTCGACGGATAGAAATTAAAATATCTTCTAAACTAATCATTTTTCGATGTACATGAGTTAATATTTTTTTATAGCGAATAAAAAGCTGCGTCGATTGGTGCATACAAAATAGACGGTTCCATTTAACACTAAATGTATCGTGCTTTAAAAGTAACAGGCACATGTTGCCTTATAAAAATGACAAAATTTCATTTATTTAGACTTTGCGCGGTTGTTATTGTAATATGTACTCTAATAAAGATATTTCTTATATGAAAGCATCTTTATAATTTCAATAATTGTAAAATAAAAAATCTAGAACCGGTCACTTGACCAATCGTGGTACGTTTAGTGTTAAAAAGTTAAAGTTGACCTCCTAAGCCAATGACGCGTCCGCCTATAAAAAAACTAATAAAACCAGTATGTGCATGGACAGTGTACAGTGACTCCCATTAATATTCGAACGCTCTTAAAAAAACGATGACTTTTTTGATATTGCACCATACGATTTGAACTTTTTTGAGTGGTTGTAGGAATTAATTTACTACATGATGTGAGAAGAAATTTTTTCAAAAATTGCAATTGGTCGAAATTGTTGAGAAAATACTAAGAGTTGCATTTTACAACCTGTTTATGTGGGTCTATATTGAAAATTTAAAAAATATGTTTTGTAGATCTGTGTCAATTATATGCATTGTAAAAGTTTCATCAAAATCGGTTGATGTGAGAAAAAACGACAGGCATTGAAAGATGTATGAATCCTTAGATTTATTGCAGTTAGAGGCAGCAAATCGTGAAAAATTGTAATTTTTACCATATTTAAACGTTTGTAGCTCATTGCAACGTTGACCGATTTTAATGAAATTTTCAGAATATGTTTAATTGATACAGATCTACGAAACGTGTTTTCTACATTTCAATATGAGCCCACATAAAAAAGTTTTAAAACATAACTTTTAGTATTTTCTCTGCAATTCCGACCAATTGCAATTTTTTCAAAAATTGTTTTCATGTTACGTAAGAAAAGCGATTGTTCTAACTTCTCAAAAAAATCCAAGTTGTATGGTCGAATATTAAAAAAGTTATCGTCTTTTTAAGAGTGTTCGAATATTAGTGGGAGTCACTGTAACTATTTAATCTACATCAAAACGTTTCTCGCTGCGAATAATAACTTCGTAAATCGAGGTGGTAATATCCGGCAAGACACCCGTTATATAATCACCGACAAAATACAAATAAATTAACCTTCGCACAGAATAGACACAAAGTATCCAGTTCAGTTTGCTGTCTTTTCATTTACACTTCCGAAGGCTGTTCTGAACACCCTATTCAGAGAATATTCAGATTTGCAGATAATCCATTGAGGAACTGACGGGAACAAAATCGTGCGAGCCGATTAGCGAAGGTTTTCGCGTAGGTGGCGATCGGTGAACGAGTTTTACGATCGCGTAGCATGCGCGTAAGAACTCGTGGCTCCGGTAATCCCCGTATTTCGGGGCGTAGGTGACGTAAAGACGAAACGAGTGTCCTTTACGATCACTGGTAACGGCCCCGGTCGCCTTGTCCAGGTGGCGAGAGCGATATCCGGCCGTAATAACCGCGATAAATAACGGCCGGTATAACTTCCGCGCAGCGAAGAACGGAACCCGCGCGGATTCGGCCGGACCACTTTATTCCGCGTCGCGCCGGTTTATAAACGGTTAATTACGCTCCCCCCGTTGGCGGAAGGGAAACAGCGTTGCCGAAGAGGGGTTTCCTGCGCGATTCCTCGGAACCCCCCGTGACGGGTGAAAAGGGTCGCCTGTTATCGTAAAAACGAATTTTTACGTCGGTGAGAAACGGTGTCTTTAACCCGGCCATGATTAAACCCCCCGAGAGCTCAGCGTCGCGGACGCAGACGGCGCGCGCTTTTGCATTTCAGAGCACTCCGAGTCCGAGGATAACTCGCCAACCTGATCCCCCTCCGCAACCATAAATCGGCGAAATTATAGACCGACATCTGCCGCGACGCTATCTCGCGCTAACTGTCGCCGTTTATGCCTTTTAAAGCTCCCGCCGCGCCGCGCCGCGCCGCGCCGGGAGTAAATCGGACTAGCCGCGCGCCGAATGGACTACAACAGCCCCGGTAATTGTCGCCATTTCGACCGACCGTGGAACTATTAACGAGGCGGATCTTTTTCCAAGTCATTTTGCTGGGAAACAGCTTTCTGCTTTTCCCGTTGGTTTGGCAACATAATCGTATATCGGGTTTTAGAGAGTTGTTATAGAGGAGCTCTAATTTTCAGATTTGTGGGAGACTCGCTTGCATACAGATCTGATTGTGGAACTATTAACGAGGCAGGTCTTCTTTCAAGTCATTCTGTTGGGAAACAGTATATAGGGTTTCAGACAGTTGTTATGAAGGTGGAGTTTCAATTTTTAAAGCTGTGATAGATTCAGTTGAAAATAAAAAGTTTTTTTTTATATTCATACCTTCGTTGGGAATAAATGTCTAGTTACTGGATCCAGCGATTACATTCCATTGGCTTGACCGAAAATTGGAAAAGTGGACCATATTTTTCAACTGACATTTTGTGCACGCCACCCCCTAAAATTGTTCCATTTCATGAAAAAATGATGTGTCTAAAATTTTAGATCAATCGGACGTCGGGAAGATGTGGCACATCGAATGCGAAGTTGTGAAATAGAAATAACTGCACGGTAAATGTGAAGAGTGCACTGATAATACAAGTTAAATATTTTATAACTCCAAAAATATCATAATTCCGTACATGCATTCAAGTACACGCTTACTTAGTACGAATTAAGATTGTTTCACATTAATTGGCTTGTCTAATTTCTTTTCGCCACCTTCCCGCTAATAAGTCCGTTTTCGCGAAGCGTAATTACGGCGAGAACGACGCGTTCCAATTGGAGTAATAACTCTAATTCGCCCACCCAAAATCAGATGGATGGCGAAGGCTAGAGATCAATTTACATTATCACAGGATGAAGAAAATGGAATACGTCAGATTTGTATTTTTTTCAGTAAATTGCATTTAAAAGCATGGATCCAAGCTACAATTGCTGCAGAAGCTTCACGACAAGACCATAAGTTTTTAAAAAATCTATACGCGTATAGTGCCATCAATGACCATGTAAGTCGCGTAGCACTACGGAAATTTTTTAATCATTTATGGTATCTAATACCCAAAAATGTAGCGCTAGCTTTTTTTGACTCCATATTCTGCATCATATAAAAACACAAATGGTTGTAGCTTTAAATATCGGTAATGATAATGATGTGAAAATATTAGTAGTTAATTCAAATAATGTAAATGAGTACGTTGATAGCAACATTGCAGCGTTTGTGCCTAAAAAACCTTGTAATTTTTTTTAAAGATTTTCAATTTCCCTGGATTTTATAAATAAGGAACCCTCAGAATGGCAAAGAATTCCCAGTTATAACGTAAGCTTAAATATAGTACATAATTTAGTTGTAGTTAAGGATTCGACAGAACGAGGAGTCAAACGTATGAAAGAATTTAACGATGTACTATTACGAAATGAAAAAGAGAACCAATTTATAACGCAACCTGTATCAAACTACAGAAAGAGGTATCCAGACGCAAAAAAGACTACATTAATGAAAAATTTGTAAAATGTCTTTATAATTGTTGCCTTGTGTATATTAAAAAGAGCATTAGTTAATTGTTATATTTAAGAAGTACTATTGGAACTGAACCAATGTGAACTCAATTTAAATCCTCTAAAAGCGTCGTAGAAGAAATTGAAACTTCACAGTTTGAATTAATGAATTCAGGTTTATTGATGATTGTTTAAAACTGTGGAGACTATACCGGGTGATTCAAGAGAAACAGAACACCTAAATACCTCCGTTAGGCTTGAAGATAAAAAAAAATGTTAGAGAGTAAAGTTGTACTGTTAAAGGAAGCAAATATGGTGATATAAAAAAATGCCCTGATTGTTTTCGTTTTCAAGGTATTTTGAAGGTCATTGATGATTTTTAAATGGCACCGTATATTTTTAACTTCATAGTATTGTACCTGATAGCAACACGAATTCAATAGTACACAATGACCTTCAAATGATCTTGAAAATTTACGATAAAGCTAGAGAAAGTTCGAAATTTTGATCTTGAGCAGTAACACAAACATTGAAACCGTTGTGAAAGGCAATCAATTGCACTGTCAATTATTTCTGTTAAAATTGACCTACGAGATTTCTCTCTAACATTTTCTTGTATCTTCAAGCCCAACGGAGCTATTTATGTGTTCCATTTCTCGTGAATCACCCGGTATAATAATTACTATATTAATAAAAATGTTTCGCTTGTGTTTTATTTTAAAATCAGACACAAACTTCCGCGATCACCTAATAGAAAGTACGTCCGAGCACAGCAGGCCAGTTAAGGGTTAACACTCCGCTCAAACAAAGATAATTACTCCGTACCATTTTCCCGGTTATTACGGCACCACATTTGATATACCCGAAAATCAATTAATTCCCGGAAACAGACATTTAATTTACCCGACGGCACACTTGTTTGATAAGGAGAGAGCTGCAACTATCAACCGAGGAAAGACGGGAGGAGGCATCTCGCTCACGAATTCCATAAAGCGCGTGTTGACACTGCCGACACCCCCGGGTATAATAACGAAAACAGCATACACATAGAGATAGAGAAAGAGAGAGAGAGAGAGAGAGAGAGAGAGAGAGAGAGAGAGAGAGAAGATCGATGGTTTTCGAGGCGGGTCCGATTTCCTCGATGATGATCGCATCGATCGGTCGAACGACGCGGCCGCGCAACGAACCCGATAAAATTCTCCGAGCCATCTGGCCTCTCTGTTCCGTATCTTTTATCGCGCTGTAAAATTATACATCGAACATCCGCGGTGAACTGTGAAAAAACTCGCTTTCGCGGAAAAAGATTCGCGAATGAACCTCGCGCCGCAAGAAAGCGAATACTCATTGTCAGCCGAGTATTTGGTCATTCTCCCAACTAAATCGCACAACTTTTGATAGACCCGAGATGGAGCGACGAAACTTTTTTTAAATTACCGCCCAAATGTCGTGGAAGACGAGAAAAATATGGAGATGCAGCAGCAAATGGGATTTGGACACGGAAATATTTATCGAAGTCGACCGGTGTCAGTTTCAATTTATCGTTTTCTACAGGTCTTGGCTTGGTCTTCCAGGTCATCAAGGTTTTGGGAAAGGGTGATTTGATTGGAAAAATTGATTAGACGGCTTCCCTGATATATATTCTTCAACACTCGATAACTAATTCTTCGCGAAAATGGCGATTGGAACACTTAAATCAGGCCACGGAATTATATGCTCGCGACAGCCGGTTATCGAAGGCAACGCCCCCTCGACCCGACCGCGCGTCTCGCTCCCCGTGGCGGCCCTAGTTCTCGAGGCAACTCAGGCGCGTACTATATGTAGAGTGTTACAATGTAAGTGTCGGCGATGCGAACAGCTACGTTCAAACTTCCAGTAGATCTTACCAATTTGCCAAGCACGTCTAAACGTGCGCCAAAATCAAGTTATCCCACATGTTAATATAATTTGGACAATACAATTAAAAACTATTTTTAAAATTTATCTTCCGAATTTATTTTCTGCAGCTGTTGTCCGAAATTATCGTGCGACATAGTAGAGTAGGCCTACAATGGATACAACTCACAAAAAAAAGCGCATTGACAATAGTACCTCGACGGTAATGGGGAAACCTATTGATACGGGTGTCGTCCTAATGCACCACGAATAGCTCTTATGGTACGCGCCTGAGGAGTTCCGAGCACTGTGGGCTGCCACGGGGAGTGAGACGATCGGCTGGGTCTAAGTCAGCCGTCGCGAGCACATTCCGAGGCCTGACTTAAATTATGCGATATCAGATGACGCATCGAATGTTTCGATTAATAAATTAAATACTATGACATACGCGAAACGTTCCCGTAAAAGACCACTACATGATATAGTACAATTGAGCTGTTATTCAAATCAATGTTCGAATGTACAATTCACACTTCTGACAAGCAAAAATGCAAGACTAACAACAATACAAATAAAAAAGATTATTGTGCAACAAGATAAAAGCTCTATTTGTAAAAAGGTTACTCTTTCTTCTTCTTTGTAGCATTTTAACTCCAATGGACCCATTAAGGATCTGAAGAGCTTAAAAAAAAGCCTCAAGAGCTAAAATTCAGTTCCAGATCAGTACGGACCAGTGGAGATACTAGAAACCGCGTGAAACAATAAAAATTCTTCCACGAGGTTTTCATAGGGCCGCGAACACCGGCCGAACGATACCAAGCCGGTCAGAAAATTTATTTCTACGGTCTCTGCGAGCTGACCCTGTCCCGATGAAATATTCGGACCCGTGATCGGATTAAGTTAATAGAGCCGTGGACCGGCCGACAAATTGATAGGCGTTCAGCCTTCGTCGAGGGAACAGCTGTTGCGTGATTTTTTCCCGTCGGGCCGAACGATCGGCGAACAAATCGCGCGGCACGCAGCCAGCAGCGTCCGGTCTTTTCGCACTGTATTTTTCTCGCTTTTTCTTTTTTCCTCGTTTTTTTTTTTTTTTTAATTCAACGCCGATGGATCTCACCCCTCGGCCTTTTCCATCGACGAGCATTGTGGACCGGCCTGCAATTCGATTCTCAAAATAGATTGAATTTATTTCGACGCAATAATGGGAACGCGCCTCGATTCTGTCTTCCGTGAGAGGATTCTGTAAGTGTAGAATAGCCTTTGTAGATTTTGCGAAATTGGTTCTGATCTTGAGAGACTCTCTGGGCTTGCTGGCAATTGTTATTGTTTTTCGAGTGCGCTTTATGAGAGACTGTGTGGGAAAAGAATTGTTTTGTTGCTTTTTGGTCTTCCGGAATAAAGAGTGTGTACATTATTGTTTTATTCGTGTAGAATGTATTTTATATCCACATCAGCATGTTCGAAATGATGATTAAAATTTTGTAGGATTTTATCTAGCAAACAGGTAGAACGACTAAAATTTTATCCTATAACTACCTTCACGAGCAAGCTAGGGGGCTGCAAGTTTGCTCAGAGGGGTTTTTCTTGGCGAGCTTTCGAATTGTTCAATAGCCATTGAAAAAGCTCTGAGGGCAGTTTGACCATCTTAATTAGGACCACATTAGAACGTTTAGAATTTCCAGTATGTTCTAGGACTCTCAATTTTATTTTCCTAGCAAAAAGGACGAAATAAACAGTAATTGTAACGTAACGAATAAAAGAATAAAATTCAAAACTACATCAGAGAGATTATTTGACAATTCCTATAGAGCTTTATCCTTTTTTTTTTTTAAATGCGAACCTATTAAACAGTAACTTTGGTACAACGAATGAATCTAGATTAAATTATACCCACAGCAGAGAGTTTAGAATTTTATCGTAATTTTTAGTGTGGCTGTAAATACGAAGGTTTGGACAAAGATTGAACGGAAGAATTAATAAAAATTCGTCACGGAAGGAAGATTGCTGGGACAATCCAGTGATGAACAAATGGTCCGCTCGTTGCCATCGCTACCGTCCGCGTATGAGCGTGTATGTACATACACTATACACGATTACGTGGGCGTGGAAGAAAAATCCCGATGACACGGGAAAGACTCGCCCTCGGCAGGAATATCTTGATTACACGGAAACCGGATCGGGAACGGGAGTGAAGCGACCTTTCCCTTTGTCTTGGCCGTGTTTCATTTTAATGGATCGATTAAGACGTACTTTTCCCTAATTAAAAACGATGGATCACGGTGGCTCGTGTTCATCGATCATCCCAAGTCGCTGAAGTGACTTTGCGCTGGATACTTTTCGTCTCATTAAGTCTTTTAGGACACTGGCAAACGATTTGACAGCGACTGAACTTGTCAACGATTTCATTGATTATTCGTAAAAATTATTTATACGGAGTTCGTATAATATTGAACAACATAGATTACTCTGAGGATTTTTGTTGATTTAAAAAGAGTAGGTAGATGTAGGATATAAATGTTTAGAATAAAGAAGAGCGTGCATACCAAAAAGTATGAATGGTATTTTTATATTATTCTTTGTACAACGAATCCTTTGATCAAAGACAGACATTTTTCCCTCGTTTTAGTCATTACAAGATAAAGTATGGAAATGGGAATTCGCATAAAGATCTACAGTCCGGTGCTCACAATGAGATGCAAAATAAGGTAAACGAAATATTCCTTTCATTCCTCGGAAAACCGAGACCTAAATTTTTCTTCTATTTCAAAAATGAGCATGTACAATAAATTTACAAAGCTCGTAACGAGTCCAATAAATTTACAGTTTAATGTACACAAACCTCGAAGAATTAATGCTTTTTAAGTTCAGTTCTTTCGAATAAAAATCTGAAAATTAATAAGCTGCAAAAGAACATATTTGTACAGACTTTCTGTGCCGTGTATAGTGTAATTAACTATCCACAGATATTTAAATAAAATCAGGTTAATCAGACTCGTTTAAACGTTCCACTGAATCCAATGGAAGAGCGCAGCCTCTAAATTGCTGCGAGCGCAATAATTATTTTGCGAGAATTTGCCTCTGATGCGAATAAAACAAATGATATTTATACGAAAGGCACGGTATATCCTGGCAGCCGGTTAAGCGAGGTAAAATTATGATTTACATAATGCTGAGACCAGTACAGGTAATTAATGCCATAATTCTCGGGGTTTATCGACCTATCAGACATTAGCATACTTACCGAAAACTGACGTCATTAACGCATCGAAAGAAAAATCCTAAATTAATACTAACTTACATCGAACCCCTAAAAACAATTCAGGAATTACTCAAAGAGGATTGATAGTCCAATTTAAACGATCTCAAAGTGTAGTTGGAGGAATTATAGACGAGGGATGGCAATTATGCGAAATTGGAGCAGAAATCGACGGCTCGCTACGCGAATCGATTAACTATAGCCATCGAGGAAATTCTGAGTTTGATAATATCGTGGCACGGTCGATTTCATGGTGCATGTCTCTTCCACGAGGGACGCGGCGACTACTAATTTAATTAAAACGTCCTGCGTGCTGCTAATACCTGTTAAATAACTGCCGACCCGTAATTACGGGGAAGGACAACAGCTGTTTATACCTTGGTCGCGGGGAGAAACTTGTAAGTCCGTTTTTAATCTGGCGCCGGGCCGCGCCGGGCCGCGCCGCGCCGCGTCGTTTGCCCCGCGAGGACTGGTTCAATTAGAAAAATGTTCTGCGTGTCGCGTGGCTGCAACGCGTCCTGCGCTCGATTAATTTTAATAATCGACTCCGCACTGCTTTCTCGTGTGCGAGCCTCACCGTTCCCCGAAACATTTGTGATCGTCACATCAACTTTCATTTCCACTTGTACTTTTAGCTTTTCTTTCAAGAGATTACGTTTCGTTCGTGGTTTCTTTGTAATTTATTTCTAGACTGCGGAGTTTATGCATTTAAGCACACATTATAATTATTATAATGAATAATATGTGTGTCTTCCATTAGGAGGTGTCATTTTAAATCTCGCGCTACGTTTTATTTGTGAAGATTTGAGTTGTCGCCCTTCGACACGTGGTTAGTAAAATTGTAAAAAACACATTGTAAATTGTAAAAAAACACCGTCTTTTAATCATTTAAAATAACACTTCTTATTGGAAGACTTTGTGCAAAGCGTTTCACATTTACATGTTTTATACTCGGTAAGTTCAGTGTTAACTGAACAAGAAGAAGTGGTAAGTGGCTGCAGTCCAGCAGAGTTGGGTAAAACGTAATTTCAATTATAATTACAATTACTGTCATTTGAAATTGCAGAAATAAAATTACAATTACACGTAATTGTAATTGGTAATTGCAATTACTTGATGAATCACTGTAATTGTAATTGTGGTCTGCAATTAGAATTACTGGTTGAGCCAAAGTAATTGCAATTACCAATTACAACTATATGTAATTGTAATTTTATTGAAATGGCTAAAATGGCTAAAAAAACATAAGTTAGGAAATATTTATTATTTATTAAATTACAACTCATAAGAAATAGGTTCATTTACATTGAAAATGTAGTTTTCACTAGGAAATATTTATTATTTATTAAATGGAAATGCAGCCGGGTTTACTTTTTTTCAATTACCCAATATTTTTGGTATTTGTAATACAATTACTGTAATTACAATTTAATTTTAATTGTTAAAATTTAATTTACAGGTAATTTAACTTACAAGTAATTGAAATTACTTAGCTTAAAGAATTAATTGTAATTGAGACCTCAATTACAATTACAGTAATTGAAATTACTTAACACGATTACAGTAATTGTAATTGAGTCTAACTATTACTTCAGTGTAATTGTTCTTTAAAACCAGTAATTTTTATATTTTGGACCATTTCACCGTTATATCTTATTGAAATTATAGTCCACTTTTGCTCATATAATTGAAGATGTAATTACATGTAATGAATTACTGCTCAACTCTGCAGTCCAGTACGCAGACAGAGAATTAATTCAACTGCTTTTACTTGTTTATTAAATCTTTGGTGTTCGCAGGCTGGTTTCAACGTATAGGCAGAGCAACTGTCAACGAAAACTGCGCCAACCATCGACACCACGAAATCCCACAACAAACGTCTCAACAGAACTCACCCCGAGAGAAGCAATCCTCCCCGCAATTTTCAAAACCACACCGCAACCACAGTGCCGAGCAGAGCGGAGCATTTCAGCCACGATTAACCATTTTAGCAACAGCCTCTATCCACCGGAGGGGCGTTCAAGGCAGTGTCACGCCACTTTCACCGCAGACTACGCACGGTTTCCGTCGCGTTTCCGTCGCTCGGTGAAAGGGTGTAGGACGCGGAAAAATCGCGTACGACGCGTAACATCTGCGCGCGGAAAAAAGAACGGGGCGAGAGGAGAGGAGTCGGATGTCGGTGAAGTATCTCCGGCGTGACGGGGTTAAAAGTTGAAGCGACTTGCAATCTCGTGGCGCACCGGGTAGAATCGCGGGGCCAACGAGAGCAATCTCTGCTTCGGGAATGGAGTTCCGCCCCCCTGCACGGTTCTCCCTTGGCTCGGAAAAGGGGAACGGGTCTCGGGGCAAGTTAAAACGGGGAAAGTTCCGGGAAGAGATTATGGCGAACGGACACGAAACGTTGCGTCGAGTCGCGCCGAGCCGCGCCGCGGCGGCTGTGCAGATGCTGCTCGACAACCTGCTCCCGTAACGAGCCCCGGCGACAGAGGGTACGAGGCGTCCTCGGAAATTGTTCGTGAACGGACGTTTAGCGACCCTCCACCACTCAACCCCACGTTCGCTTCACGGGGCTACGATCCACGCTGATATATTCGCGTGTCCGTTCCTTGCCGATTTGCATAAACAGCAACGCGCTGATCCCGAAATTTCAACCGGAACAAAGAAACGTATCAGAAATCCTTTCGAAGGACGGAATTGAAATTTTTTTCTCGTATCTACAGGCGATCTAATACAGGGTGAGTCACCTAACGTTTTCACCTCAAATATCTTTATTGTTTTCAAAGATACATTAAATGTCTTGAGGACAATGTTGAATGGTAAAATGGGGCTCATGCGATATCAAAAAATGTTTGTTTTTGTCATTTTTTTTTTTTAGAGACATCAAAGTCACCTCCATTTTCTTTAATGAAACCACCCTTTTTTAAACACCTACAATGACAGTCCCTTTCATTACAAATTCAATGACTATAATTAGTCAAGGTCACAGACGGAGAGATGCTAAAATATTAATTTCATTGTCTTCAGTAGTTATGGGATTCTTTCGTTTACGCTTTCATACATCTACACTGCCAGTACTTCTAAATAACTTGTAGATATTAGTAAAAGTCAGCCTAGAAGGAGTGTTTCACTCAGGGTACCTTTCTTCATAAAGCGATCGGGCCAGCAGTGCATTTTGTCTACATTCACAATAAACCGTTATCATGTCACACTTTTCAATCATTGAGTAAGATATAGCGGAATCGCGTTTCGAAACATACCGTTAGTAAATAAATCGCAGCGTAATCGGGTAGATGATGTTTGAAAACATTCAATACCATTGAAGGACCTTAGCATATTTACTATAATTCTCACTGGCGATAAACGCATTCTGCTTACATATTTTGGTATTATAAGTTTTCTCTGTCTGTGACCTTGAATGACCTCGAGTAATACTAGTCATTGAATTCTTAAATGAAACGGACTATCATTATAGGTGTTAAAAAAGGGTGGTTCCATTTTAAAAAATGAAGGTGACCTTGATATCTCTAAAAAAATGACACAATAACCAAAATTTGTTGTTATCGTGTGAGCCCCATTTTACCATTCAACTTTGTCCTCAAGACATTTAATGTATCTTTGAAAACAACAAAGATAATTGATGTGAAAATCTTAGGTGCCTCACCCTGTATAGTTTCATTGATTTGATTAGATCGAATGAATCTACCTTCCAGGTAAATTTTGGAAGAATTGAATAAGCGGTTTGTTTGTAGCACAATTTTTAACGTAGTTGGTATCTTGAAGATGTTGCCGAAGCTTATCAAAGTGGACTACAGTGACTACCACTAATATTCGGACACTCTTAAAAAAACTTTTTTAATATTCGACCATGCAACTTGAATTTTTTTGAGAGTTAGAACAATCGGTTTTGTTACGTAACGTGATAAGAATTTTTCAAAAAATTGCAATTCGTCGGAATTGCAGGGAAAATACTAAAGGTTTTGTTTTACAACGTTTTTATGTGGGCTCACATTGAAAATGTAGAAAACACGTTTCGTAGATCTATATCAATTAAATATATTCTAAAAATTTCATTAAAATCGGTCAACGTTGCAATGAGCTACAAACGTTTAACGATGGTAAAAATTGTAATTTTTCACGATTTTCGGCCTCTAACTGCAATAAATCTAAGGATTCGTACATCTTTCAATGCCTGTCGTTTTTTCCCACATCAACCGATTTCGATGAAACTTTTACAATGCATATAATTGATACTGATCTACAAAACATATTTTTTAATTTTCAATATAGACCCACATGAAAAAGTTGTAAAATGCAACTTTTAGTATTTTCTCTACAATTCCAACCAATTGCAATTTTTGAAAAAATTTCTTTTCACATCATGTAGTAAAATAATTGCTCTACCTTCTCAAAAGAGTTCAAATCGAAAGTTATCGTTTTTTAAAGAGCGTCCGAATATTAATGGGAGTCACTGTACGTGTAAAATCGATTGTTCTGGACGTTGGTGTGAAGGATCGGGTTGTAAATTTTATATAATATTATTCATGCGATTTTAGAGGAAGTTTAAGTCATCATTTTTGTCGTCTCGAATTTGTGTAGGAAATATAAAATATGAACATTCGAAGTTTTGTAATTTATGTTACGATTCTGATTTTTCTGTGTTTAGTGAACTTTCGAAATTTTTATCTTGGCAACAGTAAATCGGATTCAGATAATTCGTTTTTATTTCGATCTGGAAAGTGTGAGCTACTTTTGTATATTTTATCGAACCAAGAAATTAATCGTGCAATGTTAGAAATCGTAAACAATTCAACGTCGATCCCCTGGTATACAGAATTAGCTGCAAAAAATAATCGATTTTCCTATTTTTCGGGTATTACAATAACCTAACGAGGCTCACATCGTCGGATCAAAGATGCTGGTGGTCCGACAAGTAGTAGGATTTTATTTAGTCCCGTCCCGTCGATATGGATTTCGCAGAAATTGCGCAAGACTAACGGCTTTCCTATGGTAAATAAACGACGCGGAATTGTTTCCCCCTCCCCTGGAGCGAGCACAGAACGCGGGTAAACGCGGACAAATTGGATTTTCCTGTTTTGTTTCGGCACTCGGTGGCTTTACGGTCTCCCGGACACGGTTTTTCCAGCGTCGGTCTAAAAAAAAGCATAAACCGTGGAACACGCGAACCCGCGACCACCAGAGCTAGGTGTACCCTGGTCGTTAAGCTACCCGGCCGATGGCTGGTCTCCCACTTTTTTCGATTTCTCTCAGTACCAAAACGCCCGCGGCTTTTCGATTACTCGACGATAACAGGTGTATTAATATTAAGGGGGTAGAACCCGCACTAGAATTCCCCTACAATACCCTAGAAATCTAGCCGAAACATGGTTTTGCGCCAGGTAACTATTCTTCGTTATATGAGCATATTTTTCGCTGGGCAAAGGCTCATTCCCATGAGATTATGCAGATATTTTGTAATATAAATGTTAGAACTAGGACAAAATTCATGCCTACTTTGAAATAGGACGAGAGAACACGTGGTGAAAGAGATTTCTTTTTTGCTTAATATTAATACTAACAATTTGTTAATATTTTTGTCTTCAATCAATCAATAAATATATTATCTTAGTACTCAATCCCGTGTGGTTGACTTACCACATATCCAATCATTCCTTATGAAATTGTTTTTATTATTTCAATAATTGTCAAATAAAAAATCTGGAGAATCATTTTGACCGGTGGTTGTAGCTTCAGTATTAACTCCGATGAGAGATCGGTTTGCAAACGACTCTAAAAGGACAATAAGCCGGTGACAAGTTGCGCAAATATCGAAAACGAACGAGAAACGCCTACCCGACGTACAGGCCGTACTTGACCCTCCGTTGAATCGATCTCGGCGATCAAGAACTTGCACCGATCGATCAAATGTACACGAGTCACGAAGCGGAATACGTCGATGGACGGCGATTTGACTATACCATGGGCACTTGACAATGTGTTTCGGACAGTTTATCACACCGTTTGGAAGCGAACGTGTGGAAGCGTCGGGCACGGAAAAGCGCACAACGATCGTGTATAGTGTTTAGTCTGTTGAACTGTTGGTGGAACGTTCTGCGATTTTCCGTTTTTATTCATTAATTGTGTTTCTACTGTAAGAACTATTCGAATGTCTTTTAGTGGGAACGATTCTGTAGACTCTCCTGAAGAAATGATGTACATTTTTGTAATGTATTTCTATTTTATTTTTTGTGTTCTAACATCATCCTTACTTTTTCATCACCTTACAATTTTATTATAAAAATGACAATGATTGAATTTATTTAGACATCGTGTGCGGTTCTTATTGTAATATGTGCTCAACTAAAAATATTTATTCAATCACTTCTTATGAAAGCGTCTTTATAATTTCAATAATTATAACATGAAAAATCTGGGACCGCTCATTTTGACCGATAGTGTCGACCCTTTGCAGTCGGAGCTATTTTAATTCGAAAATTAAACATTTCTTCCGATCTAGACTAATTCCATTGTAAATGATTTTTTTCATTTTATGAATATGAAATTGATATACAATACTTAAATGTTTAGTAATTTATTAGGTACCAACACATTTAATAATGTAAACAATATTGTGAATAATGGTACAGCAATTTTTAGTCACCACCCGAGTGGTAAAGGTTAAAAATGTTTTGTAAAATGCGGTTTTAGTTACTCTTAAAAACGTAACGATCCAACAAGGATCCTTTGGAACAGTCTCCTTCTTTCATCATTAACTCCAGCTTGATTTCGCGATCGGAGCTGAAAGAATCTCGATCTCGCTGATCGGTTAATGGAAGTCAAAGGACCGTTGTCGACAAGATTGCGTCTGCATCGCGTCGAAGGAGGTTACAATAAATTTCCGCGAGCAGCAGCAGCAGCAATTACTTAGCCGGAAATCGGGACCGCGCAGGAAACGTCTCTACGGTTTTTGCCTGACGATGGAAAGAAAAGTACGACGCGAGAGCAAACAGAATGGCATCGAGAGAGAGGGAAAGAGAGAGAGAGAGAGAGAGAGAGAGAGAGAGAGACCGGTAGCTCCTTGAAAGCAGCCTTCGAGTTCGCCGAATCCATTAAGGCCCGTAGTTTGAATACACTATACACATAGCTATAGTATCCTCCGGCGCGGCGTGGTGCACACGGATCCTCGAATAGTTCCTTCCGGTAGCAGGCCGGGTTTACTACTGTCCGCCCCGAGAACGCTTCGAATTTCAACGTAGTGCCTGTTTGCACAGGACGTCGCGTCGCGGGGTTGTGGAATCACCCGGCCGTTGCATGTAAATCCTCGGGCCCGGATCTCTCGGATACGAATGTAGACAGAACCTTCACCGGCATTAATAATAATAATTAGACCCGTCGAACTTAAAACAAACACCGAACTTTATGGAATAATTGGCGGACGCTCGAAACAAACAATCGACTGTTTACCCTGCTCAGGATATGTATCGGTTCGCGAAACGCTGCAATTTGTTGCAGGCTAGTTTACTACACGGTAGAACTTCCATTATCCGGGCCGTTTCTCATGTCAGAATTGTTTGTTGTCTGAATACTTGCCACAAAGAATTTGTTTGGTTTAAACCAATCCATATGCTACACGATTTATCGCTCAATTCAATAAGGATTCGGTTCAGCTCCGAAACTAATTAATTGTTGTATTATCCGAACAATCATGTTCTACTGATTAGAACAGAAAGAACTACATGTAAATACAGTATGACCTCGGTTCGGTTGAATCGAGACCCACCGTATAATCGAGACCTGGAGAGAAAAAATTGGATACCGCAATTTACATTTACAATAGATATTTTATTTGATAATAAATACAATTTTTTCAGGACGTCCCAAAAATGTTCGAGTTCCTTGAAAGAGGCGGTTCCCAAGGTCATTTGAAGCGACATTTTCATTTGCAAAAATGTCCACCTCGGCTTTGTTAAGGAGTTATTAGAGGCCGGCTCTGCGGCAGGTTTCAGCGAGCGTAGCGTAGGTGTCGCGCCGCGGTAAAGTAGTGAACAAGAGAAGGAGCAGAAACTGATTTAATTAAAAATTCAGTTATTCAGCCGTAAATGCACTTGCTGTTTCGAAATATGTGTCACTGGTCCATTCGGACACGAACTGCACAGCTGACTACAGGTGTACGGCAGTGCCAAAAACTAAGGGACGTACGGTCAGGTCAACGAACTGCACAACTGGTGGTAGTTCACAACCGCGAGCTTCGAATTGACACGTCTTTAGAGATGTTCTCTCTACCACGGTTCGAACGATACTGATTTTACGCAAAACTTTTCTGAAGAGTTCAGGAGGGGCATTATGCATGTCAAACGACGGGGTGGTCAGACAAAAAACGGTTCATGAGGTCACGGGACCGTTGTAAGACTAGAATTTATGGCAATCGCATGGCAATCGTATTTCCTTCTTTTTGAAAATTTTTTAATGGAAGTATTGGACAAGAGAGACTCGTAAACGACTGACAATTCTACCTCTTGCTGGGTAAAAGGACAGACTTCGAAATTCCACAATACATTCCAAGCGCCGCGCCGCTATCCTCATATGGGAATATTTTTTCAATCGATCATAACAATAATTAATTTTTCAAGTATAATTTAACGTTTGGCCCGAATCGTCTTGGAAATAAAAATTTGGTACTGAATGGGTCGAAGTGATGGCAAGATTGAATTTCCTCAGAACCAATTCAATTTATATCAAACATCCTCGAGCAAAGTAATGTGTTCACACATTTTGTACAACAGTACGATAAATCTGTCGCAAATTTTGTTTTCTACTTTAACCACCTACACTGCCAAAAGGAGACATGTGCACAGCTAAAAGTTTGGACCCACTTGTTCGCGAACGCAGCGTTTTCGAAGCGATACTTCACCAATGTCATCAATATGCATTCCACCACGGATCTGCCATTGGTGCAAAGGGAGCAGGGAAAGGACAGCAAAAGGGTCGAAGGAAAATGTAGAGCGCGAGGTAGATGTAGACGCGCGATCCAATCCGACTAAAACGAGCATCTTCTCGTGCACGACGCGACGCGACGCGACGAAAAACACACTTTCGCAGTCCCGCGTCTCGCATAAGACGATTTCCTCGTTTCGAAATAAAAATCCACGATTTCCATCCGCCTCTATTCTCGATTTATTTCCGTTTTTCTTCGATAGCGCGCTTCCAGACGTTCCGTTCCATCATCGTGCAAATAGATCTCTATACGCTGTTCATTTTCATTCGACGGGGGAAACGCGCGCGTGAGAAACGTACCGTATTTGCTCGGCTAGATTGCCCGGAGGATAAAATCTGCGATAGATGCGTTAATTGCAATGGAATGCGCATATTTCTGCTTTTTTATCACTGCGAATTTTACGCATTTATGACAAAAATGGGTACGCACAATTTCAAGCAGTCGACATGTTAAAAAGATTCAAGGACATGGGTGCATTATTGTTAGCTTAATAAGATAATTAAAAGAAGAAATAAATTTTTATTTGGTTCCTAGACTGCGAATGTTACGCATTTATGACAAAAATGGGTACACACAATTTCAAGCCGTTGACATATTAAAAAGATTCAAGGACATCAGTGTATCAGCTTAATAAAATAATTAAAAGAAAGACATTTTTATTTGGCCCCTGTGTCTTTCAATCCATACAAACGATTTTTTATTTAGCGTATGTACAGATCTGCCGTCTATCAATCGCTATACTTTCATCAAGAAGATCTCGGTATCTAATTCCGATGACAACAGCTGCGCTATGGCAATCAGCATTATCGCGTAACGGCGAAGGAATTACTCGCCTTGCCGCTCTGAAATTCATATATCAACCATATGATTCTCTAATTATGGAAGCGGAACAGTTTCACGGGATAATAGATTGGATTAAATGACCGTAGAATAACGCGCAGAGCGGCGCGGCGGCGGGTAGAGGCCGGAATGAAATTCTCGGGGTTTTAGACCGCGTTTGCGGCGATCAAGGGGTTGGCGAGGACGAGGGAAAAGGGCAAAGGGCAAAGGGGTTGGGCTAAGTAGGGAGAGCCGGCCCGGTAATCCTCGATTACATTGCCAATCGGATTTTCGTTCTTTTGGCCCGTGTAATCCGGCGTTCGGAGTCGGGATCCTCCGCGAGGAAAGTCGATAGTTAACAAGTTTCCAGCTAGCATCCCAGGAGCCGACTAATTATGTGGGCATTGATTCGCAATTGAAGTTTCCTCTCGTTAAAGGGCCGTGTCAATGAACACCGGGGTGGTGGCGCTTTATTCGATAGCACTCGTACCCTCAAGCTGTTCTATCGCGCAATTATCGGATTTTAGGTAATGGTTTTGTCAGTGACAGGCACATAGACGTTTTCTGCGAATTCTCAGGATGGGATTAAACCATCTTCGTGAAAATTATTGGTGTGGATTAACCGGATTAATTGAAGTGACGTCTTCGAATAGATTCATTAGGATTACTGGGTCCATTACAGATCCTTAAGTGCAATTTTTAACTGCGGGAATTTATTGCGCCTCAAGCGCAAATGCTATGGAAATGTTTTTCACTGTGAACGCTTCTGTGGACTCTCCTGAGTATAATTATTAGACCGTGGATTTTACATTCATAACACACACACACACACACACACACACACACACACACACACGCACGCACGCACACGCACACGCACACGCACACAGTATATTATTTTCGACATGTTAAAATTGTTTATGAGGGAATTACACTATTATTTAGCTCCTGTATCTTGCAATTGATGCATGAAAATTTTATTTTACATCCCCTTCACGGGGGTAGGCGGACTTGTTCGGATCGATGTAACTAGAAATTCTACATAATCCATAAGTGTTTCGAGAAAGATTACCTTTTTCCACTCCCACGAAATTAGCGATTTCCCCGAGCAATTTCGAAGTTCCCGAAGTTTAATTCAGTCTTTCACGCCCTTAATTCGGCAAGTTTCGAGATAATTCGTTCTATCGAGTTTCGTCTTCGCACGGGGGTGGTAGTGAGACGGACTCGGGGGGGGGGGTGGCCACCCTCGGCCACTCGGTCTGCAGCGAAGTTTGCATGCAAAGCCGGAAATCGGGCGCGGATCGCGCAGGCCGGAACTTGGAGCGCGACGAAACGAGACTGATCCTCTTATCAACCGTGGAGACGCGATCGTCAAGATTTTAATTCCTCTTTGCCGAGAACTTATTGCTGGTGAGACGGTGTACGCCTTTGCAAAAATGGCGGACGCACACTATCTGCCACAGACAGTTCGATCCTCGTTCAAAACCAGTAAAATTTTGTAAAAATATTAACTTTATAGACACATTTATCAATCATAAATGTTCATTAAATATCGTTTCGAGCTTCAAATATCCACGGTTGCGTAATTGGCAGTGTACAGACCGTGGATCTTCGAATTCGTGCTTTTTCAAAGTTTAGTTGGTCGAAGTGTTCATCATATTTCATCAAAATTTGTGTACACAGATCACAATGCTTCTCATTTATAAAATAACTTTTTTGATATTGCACCATACGATTTGAACTTTTTTGAGAAGTTAGAGCAATTAATTTACTATATGATGTGAAAAGAAATTTTTTCAAAAATTGCAATTGGTCGGAATTGTAGAGAACATACTAAAAGTTGCATTTTACAACTGTTTTTTGTAGGACTATATTGAAAATTTAAAAAATACGTTTTGTAGATCTGTGTCAATTATATGCATTGTAAAAGTTTCATCGGAATCGGTTGTTGTGGGAAAAACGACAGGCCTTGAAAGATGTACGAATCCTTAGATTTATTGCAGTTAGAGGCCGAAAATCGTGAAAAATTACAATTTTTACCATCTTTAAACGTTTGTAGCTCATTGCAACGTTGACCGATTTTAATGAAATTTTCAGAATATGTTTAATTGATACAGATCTACGAAACGTGTTTTCGACATTTTCAATATGAGCCCACACAAAAAAGTTGTAAAACATAACTTTTAGTATTTTAGTAACAAAACCGATTGTTCTAACTTCTCAAAAAAATCCAAGTTGTATGGTCTATATTAAAAAAGTTATCGTCTTTTTAAGAGTGTCCGAATATTAGTGAGAGTCACTGTACATAGTTAGCCCATTTTTTCAGTATTCGCTTTGTACCTTCTCACAGGACGTACACCGTTATTAAATCGCTTAGAGCATTCCTATTTGTATTTCAACTCTTATATTCACTTCTCTAGGAAACAAATAAATTACAACTAGGTCTAGACATCCATTATTAAAATTATCATACAGCCAGAACAAATTCAAACAATTTCTCTAGAACACATGAACCCAAGTTTTAAAAATTCGTCTATGTATTTTCATTTAGCAGTATCGATAGGACAATTCGAACACTCAGTTTCTCAGCTATCGAAACATCAACATAGACCTTTTACTGCAGCATAACAAGAAATGGCGACGAAAGGAAAACAAATCCGAGGTAAGGTGCAAGGTCCCCTCGACGAAATCCGCTCATCGTCAAGAACAACAAACGATCCGGTTGTGTTTACGAGTGAAACACTCTCGGACCACCCTTGTGTACACGGGCCGTTGCTAATTTTACGCGTCGCATCGCGTCGCAGGGGCTATGAACGAGTGTTTTTAATCGGTAGCAGCGACAGTCACGGTCACCGTGATTCTCCCGAGTCATCCCGCGTGAGAGGATTCGGTTGGTCCCGGCTATTAGGACGCAAAATAAATAACCGGTCCGGGGCTGTATTCAAATGGTGATATTTCCATCGGAGAACGACGACCGGCACCGTACACAATGGCCGCAATAAAACGCGCACCGACTGACAGACTATGTGTCTGTACACTCGCTTCCACAAGTATCCGGGTGCCTAACAAATCCGTACAAATTGCACAGAATAATTCCTACAAAGTGTTCAAGTTTTTTTTCAACATAAAAGGAAGTACACACTTTGATGGAATATTTCGATGTATAATTCGATGAAATCCATTAATGCAATTCTGTGATGAATTCTGTCGATACGTTCCATGAAATACGTTTTAAAAAATTGATAAGCAACTATTTTGTCCAATGGATTCACCTTTCAATTTCTTTTTGAAACTTCTTTAATATCTTTGTTGACGAATAGCCAAACTATTTTAGATTTCTATGTCGTTGAATGATCACAGATTAATTTTGGGTGTAATAATATGGGGTTGAATATAAGGGTTGAGAATATATCTACAAATCCCAAGCAAGTTTGTTCCCATATTGTTAAGGGTCCTGCAGAGAAATATTCGTAAAAGTCGCTAGCTCTGGAGCTGTTGCGCAAAAATCCCCTAAGCTGTTATATGGCGCTGCTAGACACTGTCGTTCAGCGACCAGGCGAATAGAATTGAGACGAAAAGGAAAACGAGACGTAAAGGGGGGAAGGCCAGGAACCGTTCCCAGTCGAATGAATGAATGTATATCCACGTGCAGCGTCGTGATCCTCTTCCGTGGCGAGGCTGATGAATACCGAGGTGTAAGGGTTCTGAAGCAGGAAGGAGGCCGGCTCGGCATTCCGTTCAGAATCGGGGGGATTATTTTCTTACCGTTTATTCCGGCTCGTCCGGGGAGATCCGAGACCTTTATCCCTTTGGCTCCCGAGTGGGTCAAACTCCCTACCAGCTTCTTTTCAAGCCTCTCCCGTTCATAGTCGTCGCGATACAGCGGCTCTTTCGATAGTTTCACAAGTGGAATTTCAATCTCCTGTATTCTGGTTGGGATCTGTACTGCAGATTTCATGCTTTAGATTCTACGCTTTGGGTTCCACAGAATCTGATAAGTACCTCGCTTGTAGTTGAATTGGCGATTACATGGCGTAGAAAAATAATGTCGAGATTTATCGAGCTGAATGTGTCTGGGACATTTTGACGGGGAAAACCTTTTTGTTGAGACGAAGAGGATGAATTAATGCGATGTCTAGAGCAATAGTGGAGGGTTTAAAGAGTGTGTAAGTAAAATTTGAGATTAATTCGATGACGTATATGATATTTATAGTACATTGTTTTTTAGAAGCATTTAAGAAACTGTCAATAAAATATAATTGTTGAGACGAAGGGGTTGAAATAATATGATGTCTATAGCAAAAGGATAGTGTGAAGAGTATGTCAGTCAATTTTGCAATAGTTACAATACATTTACCGCAAGTGTCTGCAAGAAAGATATTCTCCCATAATTATTTAAGAATATCAATGAAAAAATATTTTTGAGATGAAGGGATTAAAATAATATGGTGTTTACTGTTGGGTTTTTTGGGAAGCACGGTAACTTTGAAATAAAAAGGCAGATATCTTTTAAACGGTATTTATAAGATGCTCTCTCTTCTAAAGCTAGGCTTGAACTGACTGAGCTCGGTATTTTATCGATAAATGTCCCAAATGTCTTACACATAATTGTCCCTGAACTATCCCCACTCCTGCGGGGTATACCCCGTGAGGGGCCATAAAACTTGAGAGGCCTCGGCCGCCGAGAAGTGTAACATGATACGGGTCGGGTATATCGGTGTGAGACCAGGAGACCGCCACTACTAATCCAATAACAAAACTTCTTTATTTTTTATTATTGTTTAATGGAACTTTCACCAACATATTCTTGATATTTTTCTAATGAAATTGATACCAAAAATGATATAATTCCGATGATATTTACGTGTGTAATGGACGATGGATGTTTCGTGCACAAGGAATTACAGCGTATGGGAAAGAAAAAGACGCGGAGAGTCGCAGTCGCCGGCACAGTTCAAAGGTCCGCCACGTCCTCACAATGTAATCCCATTAAACAACTTTTTATTATTACTTATTTTTGTATGAGACTTTCACCAATATATTTGTGGCATTTTTCTGATTAAAATGATACTAAACACGATATAATTCGGATCATATAAAGGTATATGGACATTTACAAGTCGGGGTACATCGGTGAGGCAACTTGTCCCTTCAACGTCACCCGTACAAAACACACTCTCCTGACTGAGTGAGACATTTAGCGACTCTTAAACTCAGAAAGCGGGTAGAAGCTCAGCTATAGTAGTTAAGTAACCAAGTTTATTTCATCATAACTTTGAGAATTAGTTACCGTATAACGTATGCGAGCACGAAATGTGAACACTGAACACGTCTGCTCGCATTTATTTTTGTTAGGATTATGTGGATCGTTTATCGCCGAATAAAAGTAGCACACACACTTAATATCAAAAACTACATATAAACTTTATTTCGGAATGCATGCTTCCGCGTGCTGTGAATTACATGCGAACAATCGAACCGGCGTGATAGGTCTCACGCTTACATTATAGATTGCGCGATAGATCTCGCGCTCGCATACAGATGGCGCGAGTCAAGTATTAATTTCTAACAATTTTACATTTCCGTTTTAATTCGTTCGCAACGGGTTCTTGAAATCCTTTTATTAAGAGGCAACCGGATATGTAGCTACAAAATTATTCAATCGACTTTCCGATTTGTTTCCGTTAATTTTTCCACGGTACTCGCAATGTTCTGTCCATTATTTTTGGATGAAGTAGTCCGTTGTCGAAAATAAAATTCAAACTACTTCAAGTAAAAATAATGGACAGAACATTTCGAGTACCGTGGAAAAATTAACGGAAACAAATCGGAATGTCGATTGAATAATTTTGTAGCTATCCGGTTGCCTCTTAATAAAAGGATTTCAAGAACCCGTTGCGAACGAATTAAAACGGAAATGTAAAATAAACATATCAATTTCATTAGAAAAATATCAAGAATATGTTGGTAAAAGTGCCATAAAAAAATAATAAAAAATAAAGAAGTTTTGTTATTGGATTAGTAGTGGTCTCCTGGTCTCACACCGATATACCCGACCGGTATTATGTTACACTTCTCGGCGACCGAGGCCTCTCGGGCTTCGCTATTCGTTTTTACGTTGGGCAAAAGTCAAAGAATAGTATCCCTCACACATAATTGTCCCTGGCCGGACCCGTGGTTGGGACAATTATCGATAAAATACTGTACAAATCGTCCGCCGAGAGTTGGCAGAGATTTCGACAGTGGGGTGCAGGGGGATCTGCGAGTCCCCACTCTCGACGCCAGGCTGCGGATCCCACTCTTACACTTACAGCATGGCGGGAACGGTCGACATAGGAGCTTAGCGTCACCACATTGTTCTATTCCAGTCATACTAATACGCGCATTTGCTGTCTTCGTCAAGCGATTCGGCCAATCGCGGAAGACGTGTAGCGCGTGGTGGGAATATCACGTGGTACATACCTACGAGTTTCTCTGTGCCAACTCTCGGCGGACGATTAGTACTTCATCGAAACATTTGAAACCGAGGCGCCCATGTCGGCATGCGGACTCAAAGGGCCGCGGTTCTATCTTTGATTACAAACAAAAAGGTACCGCGAAACACAATGTAACGGTTCCGCAGATAGGGGATCTGGATCGTATAAACAGTTCTCGGAACAGTATTAATTTCTGTATCATACATATATCAATATCTACAGCGACGTATAATCCCACGACGTACACCGCGTAATTATAATGTATTTAGTGTCAGTGTATGAGTAGGGGTTGAAAATTTTCTTCCATAAATATTTGATGAATTAGTGTCAGTCAAATGTCTTCACTCAACCCTTTGCA
This sequence comes from Lasioglossum lativentre, assembly GCA_916610255.1. NCBI lineage: Eukaryota > Metazoa > Arthropoda > Insecta > Hymenoptera > Halictidae > Lasioglossum > Lasioglossum lativentre. Next base: position 21,277,163 of record OU744364.1, on the reverse strand, counting down.
CTCGGAGTTATTTCATCTCGAAAATTAAACATTTCTTCTGACCTAAAATAATTCCATTCTATATGATTTATTTCATTTTATGGATATGAAATTGACATAATACCTTATACAATACTCAAACTTTACTAATTGATTACATATACGAACATATTCAATAATGTAAATAATATTTTAAATAATGGTACAGCAACGTTTAGTGGTGCCTCAAAGTCACCACTCGAGTGTTAAGGGTTAAAATGAAGGGGTTGAAATAATAAAATCTCCGTACCCATAGAACAGTGTCGAGATTGAACCAGTATAGTTAACTATTTGTACACAATAATTCCTACATTAATAGACACCAATCTTTCGGGAGACGCAGAGCACCCTTTTTAAAGTTATGAGAAACAATTCGCCATTAGTATTCTCTTTGAAACGCAATCGAATACAGCGGGTCGCGGAAAGTTGCATCGAGTGCACGCTCCAGGTTTAACGAGGAACACGAGTGCACCGGAATCTATTGTTTCCTTTGAAACCCTAATCTTCCAGGCTGTTTGTCGACAATATCCGCGAAATTGGAAATACACGGAACGGACCACTCCAACGGACGTATACGAAGCTACGTATGCAGCTGCACGATGTTTTCTACCATCGTCTATCTGGGCTTGTTTTTCCACCGTGAATGTATAATTTCCTCGTTGTCGATCAAGGGAAGTTGCTTCCTCGACGAACATCACGTAACCGGGGACTTCTTATTTCTGGTCGATCGACGACGTTCCCTTTGATGCCTCGCCTCGTCACCTGCGGGAGAACAGCTTGCCAGTACCTCGCCCCGCTTTATTGCTTTTCATTAGATCCCGGCGAACGAGCGTGTCGATATTGAAACGAAAATCCCGTCGATTTTGATCCTTTCGAGCTCGAAACTGCACTCGAAAGCACCTCGCTCACTGCGAATGACACTCGAGATCCGGTGACAGCGCTGTAACGTTTATTTCGCTTGTTCCATCGACGATCCTACGATCTTTCGTTACATGGAATTGCCTGGCGACACTATTGTCAGTTTCCGATTGTACAGAACTTTTATTGGAACCAATAATGTTTTAACACAGTAGAAAGATGTAAGGCTATCCCAAAAATGTTGTGCTTCCTTAAAAGCTGTGATTCTATGAAGTCATTTGAAGTAACTTTTTCCTTTGAGAAAATGTTCTACGCGTCTTTGTTAAGGAATTATTAATGAGAAACACGGGCCAATCAGAACGCGGCTACAGCGGACGGATTCCGGCTCGGCGACAGGTATCGCTGAGTGGAGTTGGCATTAGCCATTGACTTTTACATTTTTCTTTGGAATTCCGACAAATTTTTCCAAAATTTCGTTTAGTCGTTATTTAGTAAACTAATTCTTCTAACATGTCGAAAAGTCTCGACTCATTTGGTTGAATTTTAACACTAAACCTACCATGCACAAAACATATACATACATATATAAAAGTGAAACATGTTAAAATTTAGAAACAATGTAAACTTATTTAATTTAAGCCAAATGTAATAATACTGTACTTGCTATATAAACCACTTGGTTTAAAGCAATAAATAAATAAATAAATAAATAAAAGTGAAACACCTTATAGCAGTGAGAAGATTGAATTTACTTAAACTTCGTACGGTTTTCATTATTGTTGAAATTATATTTGTATCGTCTTGTAATGCGCGCGTTTTATTGTAGACGTGCGTTTAGTTTTTGTTTTTGCAGCGACACGCTGTTAGTGTTATATAGGCTTTAGAACAAGCTCTGGTGTTCCTCGTAACAACGAGGAATATTATAACTTTATATTTGTATGTTATAACTTTGTTAATATCTCTTATACATATATCGAAATACACTTATTTCTTGTGTGAATAACAAAAGCAAAGTTGCTCGTTCACTTCCCTAACAAAATCCCTAACAATTATAATATATGCTTAAATGAAGAAGTCAATTCAGTCATTTCCTATAAAAGCGTTTTTATAATTGCAATAAATATGAAACAGAAAACCGGTCATTTGACCGTGGTAGGTTTAGTGAAAATATTGATGTGATACAGAAATTAATACTGTTCCGAGAACTGTATATGTATACGTTCCAGATCCCGTATCTGCGAGACCGTTACATTGTATTACGCGGTACCTTTTTGTTTGTAATCAAAGATAGAGCCGCGGCCCTTCGAGTCCGCATGCCGACATGAACGACTCGGTTTCAAATGTTTCGATGAACTATCGAGCTCTGTCAGTTAAAGTCTAGCTTTAGAAGAGAGAGCATCTTATAATTACCGTTTAAAAGATATCTGCCTTTTTATTTCAAAGTTACCTTGCTTCCCAAAAACCGAACAGTAGACACCATATTATTTGAATCCCTTCATCTCAACAAAAATATTTCATCGATATTCTCAAATATTTATGGGAGAATATCTTCATTGCAGACACTTACGGTAAATGTACTGCAACTATTGCAAAATTGACTGACATACTCTTCACACTATCCTTTTGCTATAGACATCATATTATTTCAACCCCTTCATCTCAACAATTATATTTTATTGACATTTTCTTAAGGGGCTGTGCGCACCCAACTACCACCACCACCCTTACCACTCACACATCGATAGATCCGCATATACGTATACGAAATGCAAGGGTAAAAGAAACTGACGCCACAATATTGCAATTAGAAGTTCAGACCCGGTCGATTATGTTTCCTAAGAGTCCTGGCCAGGGTGGTTCAGAGCCCAAATTTCATATTTTTACGTTGTTGAAGAGTAATTTGTAATAATTGGCAGAATACATTTTGTCACAAGTCAGCGCTGCCGATTATTGCACATTACTCTTCAACAACGTAAAAATATGAAATTTGGGCTCTGAACCACCCTGGCCAGGACTCTTAGGAAACATAATCGACCGGGTCTGAACTTCTAATTGCAATATTGAGGCGTCAGTTTCTTTTGCCGTAAACCCTTGCATTTCGTATACGTATATGCGGATCTATCGATGTGTGAGTGGTAAGGGTGGTGGTGGTAGTTGGGTGCTCACAGCCTCTTAAATGCTTCTAAGAAAACAATGTACCATAAAGATCATATACGTCATCGAATTAATCTCAAACTTTACTAACACACTCTTCAAACCCTCATCTATTGCTCTAGACATCGCATTAATTCACCCTCTTCGTCTCAACAAAAAGATTTTCTTGTTACCTTGAAAAGTTACCTTGCTTCCCAAAATCAACAAAAAACGTTTTTTAAATATCGAATACTGTTTGCCGGGAGTTGTACATTTTTGAAGAAGCACAGCAACGAAGAGGGAACCTCTTTCACACCGGAACTAGAGGACCAACCGCTTATCGGAGAATGATTATTCTCACGAAATCCACAAACGCACAAGTCATCTGGGCACTTGTACACAGAGGGGTGGGGGGTGTGCCTTCATCGAAAAGGCGTGGAACAACAGGTAAATAGACAGAAGGGACCGGTTCGACGAGGAAGAAACCTCTTTGGCAAAAGAACCGAAGGACCAATTGCTCACCAGAGAGTGGGCATTCATACAAAATCCACAGACGCAGAAGGGATCCGGACACTTCTGCACGGGGGTGTACCTTCATCGAAGAGGCGTGGAACGACGGGCGCGGCGTAAACAGAGAGAAGAGGGATCTTGCATGGTGACTTTCGACGCGCAACAACAGGGGGTGGAGAGTGCTGCCACCCACCCCTCCGCGGGCCATTACTCACCGGCCGTGTCCCGGCTGTCAGGTACAATTTGTTCGACTCGCGGCAGCGAGAAGAAACGACAAACCTCGCGTACGCCCCGTGACAGATGAGCCCCGAGGATCGCCACGCCGGCAAAAAGAGCAAATGCTCGATGCTGCGGCGAGAGGCGAGGAGAGGCGAGGAGAGGAGAGGAGAAGAGAAGAGAAGAGAAGAGAAGAGAAGAGAAGCAGCGAAGAGGAGAGCAGCTTCTTTCAGCCGTGAACCATCGACCGTCGTCATCCTTGTAATAGTTTCCAGTTACGTTGACACCCCCGCTCGGACCGCGCGCCGCGCCGCCTTCGAATTGACTTGGAGATCCGTGCGGATGACGGGATTCCTCGCAGATAAGAAAAATGGCCACCGGAGTGCCACGCGGAATTTCTCTGCGGTTCCGTACCGTTCTTCCATGGCTTCCTTTTGGGTCGCATTTGCGATTAGAAAACCTTCCGATATGTCCACGCAGAAATATTTATTTATAACGAATTAATCCTCGATGCTGATGTGCCGTTTTTTTATGAAGTAGGTACTCATTTAATTTAGAATTGAATTCTGTGAAGATGTGTGTTGAACTGGATTTTGAGACGTTCCTTTTTCATTGGTATTCGGTGAATAGGTTTAAATAATTTTTAAGCACTTCTGGATAATAATGTCTTTCAATGAACTGTCTCTCAACGACGTAGTTGAAATGTTGTGACAGCTACAAAGTAATAAGTGATCTTTGCAAATTTTTTTCCGGATAACTATTAGCGACATGGGAAGAAGCTTGCTTGGGATCTGTAGATGCATTCCTAAACTACAAGAACACAGTTTCTCCCAGTCGCATTTGTTTATTCATTTATCGAACAGCCTGCAACAATGTCAACCTGTTCTGCCATTTTGTGATTTATTGATTCATGCGTTTTTTAAGTCTTTAATATTTATATGTATATGTGGAGGAGTATATTCATTCTAGGTTGAATAATCAGGATTTGAAGTTGTGTGAATTACAGGGGAATAAAATAATTTGCCTAAAATTAGATTGGAAGTAAAATTTAACCTAAATTTATATTGGAGTTCTGTACAATTTATTAAACATCAAGAATGTCTAAATAGCTAAATTACTCTGCTAATGCCAACAAAAATGCACTCGTTGAATGAGCACTTTCGCATCGACAAAACGATGTTGATGAAAACCGTTGGTCCAGTCAGTGGCCCGGGTTATCAGATTTGCACTTTCAGCTAGTTTGCTCATCTTTCCAACCTTTTGAGCCTGAGTCCGACAGGGTGCATCGGCGTTGAAAAAGAAGCTTCCAGCTTCGAGAAAAATGCCGGGCACTCTTGCTTCAGCTAGCGGCAAACATCCTCGACTCGCTTTGACGCGGTTCGACGCGGTTTCCGCGCAGACGACGACGACATTGCAAGACCCAGCGGCGGTGCTTTTGCACGCTCGCGGCCGCAACGGTTATTGAATTCGCGGCCCGGAGACGGCTTATTACGCGGCCGACGCGATAATGCGCCATTCACCATGTTCAGAGCAGCTTCACAGCCGTCTGCCGCACGGTTTCGTCGCGAAAGAAGCCCTCGTGATAGCATAAGTCCCCGGGAAACCGGAAACCGCGAGCTGGGGTCGCGGAAATCACGCAACAGGACGATTCGCGACTTAGTAGGCAACGTGAATATACGTATACTTCTAACATTTTTTTAACAATTTTTAGAAGCGACTGAAAGTGGTTTGTTTGCAAGCAATGTTCTGAAAGAATTCTGGGAGAGGCGTGCTATGGGGTTGGAACAGAAACGCGTTTGTTTGTGACTATAAATACGTGGTCTAGTCAGTGCAAATGTATCATTGCAAAATAAAATTTTTCTACTCGAATTGCAACAAATTGAAGAAAAATAGATATTTACTTTCTTTCTTGTTGGAATTATATTTGTATCGTCTTGTAATGTGCGCGTTTTATTGTAGGCGCGCGTTTAGTTTTTGTTCTTACAGCGACACCTGTTAGTTTTATATAGATTTTACTACAAGCTCTAGCGTGTTCCTCGTCACCACGTGCTCTATGTATATTCTAAAATTGTTAATATCTCTTATATATCATAATATACTCATTTATTGTGTGAATTATAAAAGCAAAGTTGTTCGTTCACTTCCCTAACAAAATCCCTAACATTTTTTTTATGTTTAGTTGAAAATGCAATTTAAAAATACTTCCAATTAAAATGCTTTTACCGTTTTAAATCACACCTATTAATTTTTGCCACAAGTGCATAAAATCCGCAGTGATGTGGTATAACCCGTATAACCATTTCTCATGTATTTTTTTTGCCATAAGGACTGTTCGGTTCGATTCCTATCGACATTGACGGCCAATGAGAAAGCTCGTGGCACCTTGTCGGACACTTAGGCGAGATCTAGAGCAGCCATCTTGTCGGTCCTGTTTACCCAGCGAGTGCAGGCTGAAAGACTAGTGGCAGATGCTTAATTACTCGGAGAATTCCTCTCCGGACCCTCGGAAAACTGTTGCCGCAGGACGCCGCAGAGGGAAGAAGGTCTAGCTCGGACCACGACGATAGAACTAGAGAGAACCTTCTCCTTCTCTCTGTCTCTCTTCCTCTCTGGTCATTCCATTTGTTTACTTCCAATTAGGAAGTTCGCGGCGCGAGTCGGTTTCCCAGCGATCGCCGTTGTCGTTCACCGTTTAAAGTTTCTCCTCGGCTTACCAACTTTTTAATTGGCCGTCGTCAACTTTTCCTCTCTTTCTATCACTCTCTTTATTTCTCTCCCCCCCCCCTTAGATCTAGATCTATATATATTATATATAAAATTATTGTCAATAAAAATTCAATATTACCTCATTCAATATACGTATATGTATACATATATTGACAATAATTAAATAAAATGTGTTATTAAATAAAATTCAATACTACCCCTCGATAATATTAAATTTTTCCTATGAAACAAAATTTATTTAATTACTGTCAATAAAAATTCAATATTACCCCTCAATAATATTATTATTAATTTATATATATATTATACAGGGTGTCCCACGTAACAGTTTTCATGATTTTTTAAGTATGTACTTCCGATAATCTGACAAAAAATATTTTAAACAAAAGCTAATCAGTTTTCGATTGGCTATACATTCCAATGAAAAAAATGTTTGAAAATTTCTTTTTTATTGTTGTCAAGGCCACCTTCATTTTTTTAAATGGCACTTGGCAAGATCAAATGCAAAGGTCATCTGAAGGCCATATCTTGACACGGGCTGTAATAAATGTGAAGTCAAAAATACAAAGTGCCATTTAAAAAAATGAAGGTGACCTTGAAAATACTATAAAAAAAATGTTTTTCTAACTTTTTTTTATTGCAATATATAGCCAATCGAAAACTGAGAGAGAGAGGGGGGGGGGGGGAGAGTGATAGAAAATATAATAGAATATACATATATATACATACAATATATATATACATATATGAATATGCATACATTGTATATCTCGGAGAGGCACAGCTCCAGTATCTTTCTCATCGAGTTCTGGAGAGAAGCCATGACACAGGTGCGAAAGAATATCGCAGAATTTCCCAGGTAATACCGTTCCACGATCATTTATCGCGTCCCTTTGAACACGATCCGAACTCTCATCGTCTTCAATAAACCCGCGGCCAATCCTGCTCTTTCTGTCTCACGGGCTCCAGCTCGCGGTAAACATCCTCCGCGAGCTTTGACACCGCTTGCACCCGTCGGCTTTCCACTGCAGGCGACGCACCAACGATGCACCGGTGCAAGCCCCAAAGACTTCCCAGACGCGACGAAAGTTATTGAATTCGCGCCGTGCGCCCGGTTTATTACTCTCTTAAGCGATTTTTCAAGACTGCTCCGACGACGATAAAAAATTGACGATTCTTTGTGGAAACGTTAGTCAGAAATTTGTAATCGGCAAGTCTGTAGTATGTAGTGAGCGGGAATGATTTACCATTCGATAGCTTTCAAAATAATTATTTGGACATGCAGAATGAAAGACATCAATTCTGTAATTTTCATAATTTATATAGATTTGTAGAAATGTTTATATTGTGTTGCTTAAGCTTCGACGAAGTCTTTCGAACAGAAAAAAGAAATATTACAAGCTCACGTGTTATACCATTTTAATTTTGCTGTATTGTTCGGGTCTTTCTTGACCCGTTTACATTTTTATTTCTTCATCACCGTTATCATCAAATATTGACGTTTTCACCTAGTCAAGTATGTATGTACACATTTCGTTGAAGACAATCTTGTATTTTGGAAACATCTATGAAAATTGTTGTTAGTGCACTTGTTCCTATTTCATAAATATTATTTCAAATACATAGAACGCTATTATAATAAGAAAGAGAAGACACATTTCAAGTCCACATTTCATTGAAGAGAATGTTCTATTTTGGAAAGAACTATGAAAATCGTAGCCAAAGCACATTTGGCCAGTTCATTTAATATACATATTAATATCGTAACAATAAAAAGCGTCACATTAAAAAAGTGCACACCTCATACTCCACAAAATGACCCAGAAATGTGCTATACATATATATTCCAGCTTGTCATAATTAACGACACATAAGCACCCTACATCCATGAAAAGCGAAGTTCTGCATGCTGGAACGGCGGCTTATTTAACGCATAACTTGCCTAACAACTATCAACTCGTTGAACTATCGCCTCATTCACAGTTCCCCGGAACCATTTACACTTACACAATCGCAAACTGGAAAATCGACGGGTCGAGTCGGAACACCGTGTTTCAGAAACGAAAACTTTCCGCAGAAAAGGACTAGAAAAGTTGGCCGTGCTTTCTTGACGCTTCTCTTGGCTCCTCCTCCTCTATTATTCCCTCCTTTTATTTGCTTTCTCCCTTTGTTTTCCTTGTTCTTGTTCGACGAAGAACCGAAGCTTTAGATGTCGGGCCGACGCGGCGGCGCGGGAGGAGCAGCGGGGGAAGAAGTTTCGAGCTTTTGTCTTCACCGCGAGTCAGGGCTTTTGTTTAGCGGGCGTAAAACACCGTGGCTGTCCGTATAAACTTTAAACGGCCTTCCATCGCTCAGCCTTTTTTTAAAGGGGGATGAATCTCGATTGGATCTTAGGGAGGTCTCTGCACGCTGAACTCTCTTGGCCCGTTCAAGGAACAGAAATGGAAAACCGGCCTCTTCTCACACGGAGAAATTTCCGATGGCGATTCCGGAAAGCTGCGATGGAGTCTGATCGATTCTTCTCGAGATTCGAATCGAAACAGCTGGTTCCAGGCGAAATTGAGGCGTGTTTGGAAACCTGAGATACTTTGCTCGATCGAAGGGGTTTAAAGTTGCCTGGATCTTTTGGTTTTCTGTTAGAACATTTTAGGCAGAATTGGGCATTATTTAGATAAAAAATTATTTAAATAACGATTGGAATAAAAGATACTTTATCTCTATTCGTCATTCGAAGGTTCGAATAAAAAAAGTATCTTTATTCAACGAGGTTCGAATAAAAAAGTATCTTTATTCGAAGCGGATTTGTTCAAACTTCGAATAATTTTTTCATCTTTTATCTTTTATCTTTTATTCGAAGACTTCGAATAAATCTTCGAATAACTTTTGCCAGCTCGAATGAACGGCGACGTGGCTCGACGAGCGCTGAACTTGAAAGACCAGCGACCGACCAACAGCATACATACATTGTAAGCACCTGAGCAATCAAGCATTATTGACAATTTAAACATTCATATTTTTATAATACGAATAATATTTTTAAAGGTTGTCGCACACTAGACCGGCCCGACCCGTACCGGCACCGTTCCGGCGGGGTTGTTTTGTCATTCTCCAATGTAAATCAATGGCCACACCATTAAAGATTTAATAGTGTGCGGCAAACAGCACCATCCGTGTTGCGCCGGAACGGTGTCGGTACGGATCGGGCCGGTCTAGTGTGCGGCAACCTTAATACGTATGAGTTGTAGAGATCATATCGATGAAAATGAGTTTAAACACGTTCGATTGAACTCGAGTTTGGACTCATTTTTATCGGGAAAAGCACCCCCCAATATAATCGTAATAATTTTATAAAGGTATATTGAAAAATCTAAAAGTTTAAACTTTTATTACGACCTTCTACACCTCTCATTGCTACCCCTTCTTCCAGTGATTCTCTCATAACTGAGGATGAAGAGACTGATTCTATTATTGTTAATTTCATTAAAGCTTCATTACGATTACAAAGTGACGTTGCGCATAGTGTTATGAATCATTTTGGTTCTCCTGTTTTTGTTTTCGCTCTTCATGATAGTTTTAAAAGCGCCACGGTGCAATTCCATGGCAGTGATCAGTATTTAAGATTTAACGGAATGTATGCTATGTTATCTAGACCCGCTCAGTTGACACTTAGTTTAGAAGAATTTAAGTTCTATTACCCTGAACCTCACGAATTGAATATTGATGAACGAGGATTGTTTATAACTCCTAGGAGCGTAAGACACCGACGTAAGGTAGAAAACGGTTGTATATATTTAACAAGAACAATATTAAAATAATACCAATCTCGAGCGCAGAGATGTTTCCTCGAGGTAAGGTTGCAGCGGACTGTCGAATCAGCCGCCCCCACTCTCGCATGTCTCGACCGTAGCGCACTTGGTCATCTCGGTGCGTAATGTAACCGATCGGGACGCTGTTCTACATAACGAATAAAAAATAAAAAAAATTTTATTCATTATGCGATGGTTCGCGTTTATTAGAGTTGGCAGTAGTTGTGGAAAGATTTATTCGAAGCCTTCGAATAAAAGATACAGATAAAAGATGAAAAAATTATTGGAAGTCCGAATAGATCCGCTAGGTATAAAAAAATTATCTTTATTCGTCGGATAAATTCTCGTCGAATTAAATTATTTATTCGAACCTCGTCATATAAAGATAATTTTTTTATTCGAACCTTCGAATAACGAATAAAATTTTTTTATCTTTTATTCGTTATTCGAAATTTTTATTTAGATACAAAATTTTGCCCAACTCTGATTTTAGGAGATCTTTGATATAATCCAATGCAAGAATTTTAGAATGAAACGTGTTGGGTGTGAATTCGATTGTGTTTAAATTGTTGTTAGTCTAACAACGTATTTAATACAGTATAATGATCAATATGTAATATTGTTATTACACTGGCCTATTTTAATAACGATTAAGGGTAGGACAATTTGCGGAGGTATATGAAATAGAATTTCCTTATTAGGACGTCTGTCTGCAGCATCGCCTGTTACAACCTCTGTATGCAGCATCCCCATTACAACATCCGTCTGTAACACCCCTGATACAATGACTATCCCTATGCACCTTGTTAACTCGTACATCCTTTGACCGAGCTGAGCAAATTCTACATTGTTACTGGGGTGCTGCACAAATATTGTTTACCACGGAAACAGATTATTCCCTCTCCACTGACTTTCTTTGGTACTTTACGGCAATTAGATTGCGAGTTTCTCGTATTTACAACAACGTTGACGGGCAATATTTCCGCACAGTGAAATGTTACAAACGTCCCCACAAGATCTCAATCTTCTTTAGAATATAACGGAACTGTCGGTACAACAAACAATTTTCTGTTTGCTTCTAATTTCTGATAATTAATTCATCTTTCGAATTTAAGTACCGTAAAACGTTTCGAGTGGACTGAAGAATTTTATTTTTGCTTCATTATTCGTTAAACTAATTAATCCTTCAAGTTTCTTAGTACAGTAAACCATGAGATTAAACATTTAAAAAATTCGAATCATAATACCACCCTTAATACACTCACTGGAGTCAAAAAGTATTTGAATATTAAATTTGTCAACCTCAATAAATTGTCGATATTTGAACTGTGATAATTTCGTTAAGAAAAATGGTTAAACAATAGACCTAGTCTCAAAGCTTCAGTTTTTTAAAGCTTCGATCCTCTATTTTCGCTGTGTATCTATTCGCTGTCTATATATTCATTTTCGTCTAGGATATTTTTTCATAATGTAGCTGGCGAAATCTTCGAGCTTTAAAACTAGTCCAAATTTATTATTTTACTATTTTTTTTCAACGAAATTGTCGTGGTTAAAATATCGATAATTTCTCGCGAATCGGAGTGTTCAAATACTTGTTCAACATCAATGATTCTTTCGGAAGGTTGACACTTATTTCACGGAATGCGAGCAACCTAATTTCGCTAAATGTAATGGAGATTGCACAAGAGAGATCTCGGTATGGAGGGAATATGGAGTCGAGTGGATCCAGAGAACGAGATGCATCGCGTCGCATTGATCTCGATGCCGGATACATCGATTCAGGTACGTTTGTCAACCGTGTTGGCCTAAACCGAGATTGAGCCGCGTGTCAAAGCACTGTTGACGTGCTGTGATTGTCGATCGGCTTTCAGACGGCGCGGTGCGGCGCGGCGCGGCGGCAGGATCGTGCACGGGGATCGGGGCATTCGATCGCTTTCGAAACGCGGCCAGGTGAACCGGCCAACGAAACACGACGCTCCGGCACGTTAATCAGATTTTCGTCCAAGGGTAACATTTACCCGTGGAAATAGAGTAATAACCAACGATCGATCCCTAGTCAAAATCGAACCTCGCCTACGAAACGAAACGTAATTAGCACATGGAAAATGAGAACGCGATCACGCCCCTGAAAAGAGAAGCAATTTCACCCTCGCTTCGAAGACGATCTAACTAGTCGGCTGAGCGGCAACGTCTTCCAATCAATTTTTATGTTATCATTCGGCTAGTTGAGGATTAGCTGGGCTCAATAGAATTTGAAATGTAATTTTCCCATTAATTGTTTCGACGTCAAAAATTTTATATCATCATTCGCAAATGTTCACAGTGGATGATCAAATTGTTAGAGCCATTTGCATAAATTGTTGTATTAAAGCAGGCTTATTTTCTTAAGGGGGTCATTAGTGGTCGGATCGATACCGATACTATTCATGATATTCAATCAATTCGATACCAAAGTACTCAATGGGAAGTATCGATACGTATTGAAGTGTAAGGTATTTGGTATTAATTTTCGATATTGATACTTCATGAATCGATACCCATTTGATACTACTACGTAAGTATCGATATCCGTTTGATACCTTACGAAAGTATGGATACCTGTTTGATACTTTACAAAAGTTTCGATACCTATTTGATACTTAATGAAAGTATCGATAAATACCCGTTTGATTCTTTACAAAAGTTATTGATAGCGTTTTGATACTTCACGAATGTATCGATTACCAGTTTGATGCCCATTTAATATTTCTATGCTTTCAATAACCGTTTCAAATCTTCTGAAATTTTTGATACTTATTTACCGAACATTTCACCGGAATGTTAATATTTATCTGACATTTATCTAAATTAAAATACATACCTACCTGTCTTCGTCTCTAAACGATACACGTAATACTAAAGTTTTGCTCAATATTGTTCATAAAACCGTATTACTAATTCAAGGCAGCTGTAGCATTCAATAACACATAATTCATTATTCTTAATTTGTTTATTTATAGTTATTATGTGCATTACAATAAATATGAATAAAATCAGATCTATAACAAATTATCAAGAAACAGAATTTTATTTACAGTAGTATCTTTTAATCTGTCCCTCTTTTTGCTTATTAATTCTCCGGCTTTAGAAAATACCCATTTCGCCGGTACTGAAGTTGCCATCATACAAAAATATTTTTTCGCAAAAACTGACATTTTGCTGTACTTTTTCGTCTTTTCTTTCCAATAAATAAGGGGATCTTGTTTTCTTCCCAAAAGGGTTTTTTTAAAAATAATTATCTATTTCTGCAGTTATAGGGGAGGTGGTTGGGTTGTGAGACGGGTTTTGTTTCTGGGCTGTAACTTTTTGCTTGATGAAGATATCAAAGAGTTTTATATACCGTTGGAAAGGTGAAGGAAATACGCAACTTCTATACTGAAAATGTTTAGTGATTTGCTCAACAAGTAAAATTTTATGGCCAATTTTCCGAGGTCATGTTTTTTGGCTTCCTGAAAAAAGTGGTTGGGATGTGAGACATGGTAAAATATAAAGTAAAACCCATGTAACTTTAAGCAAAAATGAATTTTTATTTATTTTAAAGACATTAAGTGGCCAAAGAAGTTAAAAAAGAATGGCAAAAAATTGAAAAAAGCAAAGAATGGCGAAGACAAGTAAAAAAAAAAATATAATGAATGGAAGGATTCGTCATCCAAGTCGCTGTCACAATGTTTGCCTATCTGCTCCAGCAAATGATCTTTAACGGCACTAAACACGGCATTAAAATTAATTTCTTTGTTTGCGGGCGATTTTCTTGGAGTTGACATGACTATAAATTCAAAAAATAAACCAAAACAAACATTAAATGACAAATAAACACTTAATTCTAACACAAACAACGATATTTGACAGTTCTAGTTCGTTTCTAGTACAAAAAACTAGTGTCTCACAACCCAACCACTATGGTGTCTCATAACCTAACCATGATGCCATTCCGAATGTTACAGAAAAAGAACTGTGTTTGTCGTATATGCGCAAAACTAAATATTTTTTCGTAAAATGTAAGGAAAATACTAAATGAAAATGAATCACACTCACCTTTTTCAATTGATTCACTCAACAAAATAATGTTTTTAAAAAAATGAGTAAAAGTTTTGGAAATTGATTTTTACACACGATGTCCGTATCTAATATAAGCAACATGTCTATACACCTCGGTGCTAGCACAAAAACTAGTAGACGTCAAAACAAAAATTTGACAGCTGACAGATTGGAATTATCGCGATTCCGCGATGGATAAAAACGACTGTCTCACAACCCAACCACCTCCCCTACTATTCTGTACTGATTGTGAGGCTATGCTATTTTTCAAACCTACAGAATTATCAAAAGCAGTCCAGAAATTTGGTTCGCCTTCTTCGCTCGTCGCCGTTTCGGTGGATGAAAATGAATTTAATTGAAACTTTGGCGACGATATGAAAGAAAAATGTGGATCATTAAAATTTGCGATTCGAATTACATTATTGTGTAATGCTTCGAAATTCGCATAATTTGAAAACGATAATTCACGAAATCGTGGATCCAGTAATGCAGCGATACCATACGTCTCATTAGTTTCAAGATCGCATGAAATATTTGTTCATTTGTGTTATCAATTCCACACGGAGTTTTTCTTGTATGCTGTGTTCCTCAGAAGTACAGTTTAAAAAGGAACATAATTGGTTTTTCATCAAAATAACTTTCGAAATAGTTACTCTTTTCTTGGCACATATTTTAAAATTGGTATAATGTGACCTATTGTATTCCACTCAACGTAGACTAATTTTTCAAAACTTATTTTTAGTGACGACATTGCTAGGACAATGGCTTGTTGTTGTTCTTTCAATCTATTAAACATTTCGAATGTAGAGTTCCACCGTGTTTCTACCTCCATTTTTAATTTATAATTCGGTAAACCTAATATGTATTGAACTTCAGTTAATTTATCTTTCGCCACTGAACTTTGCCTGAAATAGGTTACCATGCGTCGACATTTTTCGCGAAGTATAAGTATATCTTCAATAGCATTTAACGATTTTTTACAACTAAATTTAGTGTGTAGGCGAAACACGGTATACTCAAAGTCGGGTTTTGAAGCTATTTCACTACTGTATCAATTTTGTTTGATACTTCCCATTCTATGAATGCTGTATCTAAATAATTAGAAATGGTAGCAGCCGTTTTTTCCCGTTATTTTCACAGTTTCAATGGTATACGACTTCATTTCAAAATGAGGATTAATAAAATGACATGTAATTGTAAAAAAGCTGTCAGTGTTAATGCTGGTCCATGTATCGGTGGTAACGCATACATTATCAACTTCTTGGAGCTCCATCTTTACTTGCTCCTTTTGTTTCTCATATTTTTCACTTAATAGTTTTTTTAATGATTTCGTTGAAAGTAAAACATACTTAGGATCAAGATATTTCATCAGTTGTTTGAAACCCTGATCTTCAACAATCGAGAACGGTTGTAAATCTGTTACGATTAAGTTTAAAATTAATTCATCAATTTTTTTTGTTTCTATTGTCCTCTGTATAAAGTGGATAAACGCGTTCGGTATTAATTGTATTATTTTGTAAATTGTTATCATAGATATATCGTGTACTTTTAAATGCTTTATCATATTAGTTGTACACTTATTAAATTTTACTTTTTTTTTGCATATACTACATTCTACATCACTATCTGTAACATTTACGTAGTGATTCCAGACCCAAGAACGTTTCGGCATTTTCAAAATGATTATGTGTCTCCCTCTCCCTCTCCCACTCCCTCTCCCTCTCCCTCTCCCTCTCCCTCTCCCTCTTCCTTTCCCTTTCCCTCTCCCTCTCTCTCTCTCTTTGTGTGTGTGTGTGTGTGTCTGAAAAATACACACTGTCGCGGCGCGGCGCTCAATTTTCAGTTTCCCCTCGGCGTTTTAGGGCGACACAAAACAGAAACCACAAAACTATTTTATATAATAGAAAGAAAAGAAAAGATATTGAGCAAAACTTTAGTATTACTTGTATCGTTTAGAGACGAAGACAGGTAGGTATGTATTTTAATTTACATAAATGCCAGATAAATATAAACTTTCCAGTGAAATGTTCGGTAAATAAGTATCAAAAATTTCAGAAGATTTGAAACGGTTATTGAAAGCATAGAAATATTAAATGGGTATCGAACTGGTAATCGATACATTCGTGAAGTATCAAAACGCTATCAATACTTTCGTAAAGAATCAAACGGGTATTTATCGATACTTTCGTTAAGTATCAAACAGGTATCGATACTCTCGCAAGGTATCAAACGGGTATCGATACTTACGTAGAAGTATCAAATGGGTATCAATGTTTTTGATACTTTACTTTTGATACCTATTCGATTGGTATAGTCATCCCATGTGGCAGATCCAAAAAATTGAAAAATTTTTTTTTTCACAAATTGCTTCTACAGGGTGTCCCAAAAGTACTTCAACTCCGCGAAATGGGAGGTTCCTGAGGTCATTTCAAGCGCCATTTTCCTTTTGCAAAATGTTGTCCGCGGCTTTGTTTAGGAATTATTAACGAAAAACACGGACCAATCAGAGCGCGAGCTCGACGCTCGTTGGCATGTTCAGCCAACCGCCTGCCGGCTCGCCGCGCTGAACGTGCCAGCGAGCGTCGAGCTCGCGCTCTGATTGGTCCTTGTTTTTCGTTAATAACTCCTAAACAAAGCCGCGGACAACATTTTGCAAAAGGAAAATGGCGCTTGAAATGACCTCAGGAATCTCCCATTTCCCGGAGTTGGAGTACTTTTGGGACACCCTGTATAACGTTGCTAGAATATGTTGTAGGTAAAAGGATATTTCGATATTCGAAGTCGTTCGACTGTTATAAACGTAGAACCGAGCAGCCGTTTGCCTCATTACGATTAAAGTATTAATAAACAACCAGTGAAATATCAATCAGCTGGACATTAATTTGTGCTGGAAGAAAGTGCATTCGAATCAACGTGCACTTCGGAGCATCCAGCCAAGACAATTTTTCAACACATTGCGGACTAATGGTGAGTTAACATTTTCTTTGCCTAAATCGTACTTGAATCTTATTTAATCGCGTTTTTTCCAAAACTGTATTTCTCATATTAGCGACCATGATATCTCAAAAATTACTGAACGGATTTCGCTCAAATTTTTATCGTATAGTCAGTACATCTACAGTTCTCGCCCGTACCAAAATATTTCTGATATCTATTACAGTTTTTTTTTAATTAACTGGAAAAGACGAAAAAAAATATCGAAACTTGGAACTTAACGTTTAAAACCGTTCCAAAAATTCAATTTTCGATATTTTTATAATATTTTGGTACCGGCGATAGCCGCAGGTCTACAAATTAAAATGCCGTTTGATTTTTTGATTTGAGATGATCAAAACCACCGGAATCATGGTCGCCATCAACCTACTTTTTTTTTACACATGAGTGTCTTCGGAACGGTGTAAAGTCGATCAAACTCGTTATTTTGGTTTGAAAAAATTCTGAGAGACTGTTAGAATGTCAATAAATGTGTGGTCAAAATTTCAAGATTGTATGTTTTAAGGGTCCTTAAAAAAAAATTCCCAAAGAAGCAAGAAAAAGTAGCTCTCACATGTGATGACCCCCTTAAGTACATTTGAAACACCCAATTAATAGAAGGATCCATGTCCCTTATGTAGGACCAAAATCGGTTTAAACGATAGTGGGGCCCACGTACTACTTCCGATTAGATTTGGATTCTTGGAATTTATGCAACTCGCTGCATCGTCAAAAGAGCCCTAGTTCTCTTCAATTTTGATTAATCCCTTTGTTCTTGAATACGCCCTCTGTTCCGGCACATACCTCCGGAAGGGTCAAGAGTCACAAACGGAAACGTCTGCACACGTAACAGATCACTGAAATTCTCAGTACATAGACGTACATTGTAAAGTATAAAAATTGCATAGATCAGGCCTGGGCAACTTGCGGCTCGCCAGCCACTGACGACTACTCTTCCCACTCCTGGGTCCTCCCCACCAAACTCCTGTGGCGTGTAGGAGGTGGTTAGATTAGGATCCTCGCAGTTACGCGGGGCAAAGCAGGGTAGGGGCAATATGAAATAGTTGATAGTGGGGGAACCGGTACATTGGTAGTGGGAGTCGTGAAGCGACAGCGGGGAAGAAGTTGCCCGGGCCTGGGTATAGATCATTGTCTTTAGCTATGCAACGCGGAGGAGCACAAGTAAACTCGGAAATTCGGTGCATAAGACACGAAGTTGAAGACGAACATTAGACTTCACTGCGAAGACGAGTCTCGAAACAGGATATTCAGTGAACGCCTAATCGGATTGAAGGCGTAACGAATTGAATCGTAGTACTCTGAGTGTCTTGCAATTAGTACAACCGTTAGATCGAATTTCATTCCACCGGCACATACGAAAAACAACAAAATTAATCTTAAAGAATTTTTAAAAAAGATCGTACTGTACATTCGTATTCGAGTACCATTTGACAACCAATATTCTTCATTACCGACCCTCTTTACAGCGCTAACATCAATCAATAATGTCAACAATATCTCACGAGTGTAACATAATGTGAATTAATTACTAGAAAGCCATTTGATTGGGGACAGACAGTCCGCAGTGATTTATATCCATTACAAGTAGAAACAGCGAGCGATAGACAGACAGATTATTCGAAGCTCGTCCGTCCGGCTGGTGGGCGAGTTGACAAATTTGATTTTCCTGATAACGAAGCGTCACGCGAGCAGATTTTATTCCGTTTTCTGTTTCCTGATCGCCATTTTAATGGAGGGTTGCTTGTTGTAGGTTAAAAACTGTTTCTGAAAATTTTTTTAATTTGTTTATAGAAAATTTTTCATTTTTCTTTCGTACATATTTAAGCACACTTGTGTGTCATCTATTAATAAATGTATTTTTCCAAACCTTTATATTCATTATGTGATATGAAATGTTCGATTTCAAGCTATTTGATGATATTCATAATTTTCTGATTGAATGTTAAAAATGTTTGACACTTTTGTATTACTTGAACGTTTATACAACTCTTGACCTATACAGGGTGTCCCAACAATGACGTACTTCCTTGAAGGAGGCGATCCCTCAGGCTATTTGAAATAACTTTTTCCTTTACGAAAATGTTCTCTCTCTATCTCTCTCTCTCACACACTTTTCCGAAGACATACAATTTCTTAAGATTTATTAAAAAAGCATTTGAACAATCAAATTGTGTTATAAAAATGCAAGATCTTGTTTTTAAGAATATTTAAAAAATAACAGCACCTTGTCAGGTCCTTATAAAAGAAGATTTTGAATTAACAAGCATCCAAGTCGCTTTTCGAATATTTCATTTGACATATCAAGAACAATTTTATCTCTCAACAATTCCGTTTGGAATTGGTCTCCAAACAATTAAGAATTGTGAATTATGCTCGGAGCGCGAGTTCACGTGAAACAAAAGGAGTAATCGCAGTGTGCAACGAACGAACGAACGCATCCGCTAGTTCCGCGTCAGGATGCGTTCGCGAAAATCGTTTCGCGCGATCGTAAAACGCTTGTGTCGGGACGCCCCACTCCTCCGCGTCCGGAAGACAGCCAACGGAATTTTGTACGTGAAAATTTCACGGGAGAATGCGTTATTCACGATGAACAGTGGATGCGAGGTGAAAACCCGAAAAGAGCGAGGAAAAAAGGAAAACTGCGACGGAGAATTGAAGTCCGAATTACGCACGAGAGGGTGGGGATACAAGCGCACGCGCACGCGGAAACACGCAGTTCTGCACCGCCTCGTTGCCGGTAAATGGAATTTTAGAACAGGACAAAAAAATCACTGGGAAATTGAAAAAATTCCTCGACAAGCCGCGCATGTCCGCTTCTGGAAAATTGCCGAGGCTTTTCCGCCTCATCTTGCTTCCGTGAATTTAATTTGCTGCGTGACGAACGCGAAGGAGAATTTATGGGCACGCGATTCAAGAGAGGTTACAGACAAAAAGGAGAACGAGAGAGAGGGAGAGAGAGAGAGAGAGAGAGAGAGAGAAAGACAGAAAAAATGAGAAAAACAGCAGGAAAGAGGCGAAATTTGTTTATTTGCTGGCGAACCGATTTGCCTTTTGTATTATATGAAAAATATGAAAAAGGAGAAGTTGCGAGAGGGAAATGCAAAAATGTGAGAGAGATTTTATCTGTACGGGACGTAAGAATTTATTTATTTGCGCTGGAGAGAATTTGCTTTTTGCAAACACGGAAAAAGGGTAAAATGGGTAAAATGTAGAAATATGAAAAAGAAGGAGAGAATGTTAGTGGGAGGATGTAGAAATGTAAGAAAGGAAGAAAGTGTTTTCCCGTTTTTAATTCTCAGTTAATGTACGGGATTTGTTCTTCTTCCGTGACACTTTTTTATTTCTGTGGCGTGGGACTATGTGCTTTGCGGATTTTTTTCTGTAGAAATTGTGCTGCGGAACGAAAACTTTTCTGTACGTAAAGTGAATTTTTTGCTGTACATAGAGAAATTAATGAATTAAAAATTTAATAAAGGAAGGAACAACTGGAGAAAACATAAAGAGAAAATTTGAAGATAGTAAGAGGAAAAGAGGAGTATTAAGCCCAGAAGCTAAAGGGGAGGGAAAAAATTCGGGAGAAAAATTCAAACTAACAGAGCGCAAGCGACGCAATTAAAACAATATCTAGAACCTTGAAAGGAGGAAGAAATGAGCAGACAATCTGAACTTCTTCAGGCTCTGTAGAGACAATGAAAAGGATAAAAATAAAGTTCAAACTTGAAGATAAAGTTTACAAGCTGAACAGTAAGGGAGGGGAAGAAAATTTTGCAACGAAGCGCAAGATGAAGAGACAAAATTCAACAAAGAAACATAAATAAGTGAAAAATATGAGAAGCTAAGGATAACGAGGGAACTTGAGGGACCGAACAGCAAGAGAAAATTGGACGCAAAGCGAGAGGAACGGGAAGATTGCGCGCGAAACGTCCGAGAGAAAGGAAAAGTTGCAGGGCAGATAGGAAGGGCGAGAGGAGTCGAAAACGCTAAAGAGTGAGGAAGAATGAAGAAGAGCGGGGCCGAGGTGTAAGAAAGGAAGAAAAAAGGAAGAGAAGGTGGTCGTTTTATTACGTTCTGAGGTCGCAACGAAGGCGGCGGTTTTTCAAGAGGGACAGTTGCTGGGAAACAAAGGGCTCTGGAGCCGGGACTCCTGTGCTCTGATGAATTCTTCTCGCGTAACGCGGCCCTTTACTCGTCGCGTGTATTTTTCCCGCCCGGGTTGGAAACAATAAACCCATCCGTGGTGTATTTCCCGGTTGTTCGGCCCGTTTAAATTCTAAACCGAGCGCGTCAGACCGGCCACGGGGATGGAGACTCGTCCCAAGAACGCGTCCACGATTTCCGCGTCGCGCGATTCATTCCCGTGTCACAAGGAAAGAAACGTTTTCTTTTCGTTTTTCTAATTCCGCGGCCGTAATTACGTGGATTCCTTTTCCGATGACTTGACGCGGTCGCTACTGTACATACACGCGCACGCGTTTCGAAGCTCTCGGGCCATTTCATTAGTTTTCCGCTCGGCTTGCGCGCCAATTTGCTCGATGAATTTTTTAGCTCGGAACACGCACCGCGGCGGACGCTGTTTAATTATTTACCGAGCTCCGCGCGGTTCTGAAGCTCCCGGCAAAAAGGAAATGTGTGCTGCCGACGAGGATTTTTCATTTAACGCTGGCCCCCGAACACGCAGACCCTCGCGCCCGAATTTTTTCACTGTTTTTCGGCGTTTTCCGGATCCTGCGACACCCGTTATCGAATAATCTCGCTTGGAAAATTGCTGGCTGATTGTGCTGGGTGCATCTGATAGATTGCTGCATGTGAAATGATCGATTTTGAACGGTTACGTTGAATAAACATTAATACATGACGTTCAATTGATTTACGTGTAGCCAATTTTAAAACCTGCAAAGGAAACACTTGGTACACCCATTTTCAATATTGAATTTTTCGATATTTTCCTGCTACTATAAAATTACAGTTTTTTCAAACAAGTTCAGAATAAATGATGAACAAAATTCTTTTTTGAACCCAAGTAACTTTTATCGGATACTGTCGTCATGTTATTGATGAAATAACTGCCGTAGAGCACTCGTTGTTTACATAATTTTTGGAAAGTGACGTAGAAAGTAATAAATATTCTTCATCTT
The DNA here is from genome assembly GCA_916610255.1 of Lasioglossum lativentre. Classification (NCBI taxonomy): domain Eukaryota; kingdom Metazoa; phylum Arthropoda; class Insecta; order Hymenoptera; family Halictidae; genus Lasioglossum; species Lasioglossum lativentre. The sequence continues at coordinate 21,254,689 of OU744364.1, read as the reverse complement.
TGCCCATGTTTTTCACCGCACAATATTGCAACGATGTTTTGACGTATGTCGGTGCATGATGTTTGCATACGGGAATTTTTTCATTCGAAAAAATACCAATATCCGCTGTCAAATATAATATCGATAACTTCTGAATCGGGATATCTCGAAATGAAGAGCTTGGTTGTAAAGGCGATTTGTCTTATAAACTCAGACGTGAAGCCTATAGGGCTGTCACCGTGCAATGCATGCGGTGAATTGAACATTTCGAAAATCTTGAGAATTAACAATTTGTTTCATTGTATTTTATTCTGAAACGTTTCTGCAATAAATAGAAAGCAAAACAAAAACAAAGTGCTTTTTAACACTAAACCGACCACTACCTGTCAAATTGACGGGTTCCAGATTGTTTATATTACAATTATTAAGAAACAAAGATGCTTTCACAGGAAATGATTGACTAAATATATTTAGTAGAGCAGATATTATAGTAAAAACCGCACAAAGCCTAAATAAATTCAATCTTGTCATTTTTATAATGCAACGTGCAACTTTTACGGCTAGATTTAGTGTTGAAGAAAAATACTAGACTGCAAATCTTTATGCGAGATCAAAATTTTCTGGCTGAATTGTAAACAACAGTTGCACGGTCTCTCGGTAAAACCAGCAACAAACCGAATGAAATTATGCGCATCCCAGGATCAGCGATTACAATAAATCACACTGCAAATCGAATCACGAAAAAGAATTTACAGCGAAATCTACATAAAAGCTGCGAAGAGAAATGAAATCGAATAATTTTTGCAACGTACATGCGGTGCGAAATAAATGCAGAAGTATGATAACGACTGCAAAAAAATTCGCTCCCAGTGGTTTCGTAGCTGTTCCGTAGATAACGACGCGCTCTCTCGCGGACGCGGGTGCCTATGCACGTTCGACGTTCATTGTTCCGTGTTTTCTTGGTGTTGCGAATTTTTACGTGCAACAATGTACACTCTCCCCTGTGAATGCTCCACATTCAACCACGAAATCCACTGGAACGCGGCTCGCAATGCCCCGGAAGTTCAATCTGCGTGGTTCAAAGCACGCGGCACGTTCTGTTTTCGCGAAAAACGGTTCCCCAGAAAGAATGATTCGCAATCCGCGATTGCGGCCGTTGTACAAAGCGAATCTGTGAACGGGGATAAAACCCTCTGTCCATTGCAGATGGGACAAAAATTTACACAATTTCACGTTGTTTATGAAGCTCTGTCGTCGGCAGGTCGAGTGCAGGTCGGCCGACTGTGGGCCCATCGGTGCAGTCGCAGGTTGCATTCGCATCTTCTTATTGAAAATACTGTAATTTTGTTGTAAGTAGCAGATATCTTGCTGAAGAGATTTTCTATAAAATACTCGGTGTTATATTAATTTATTTAATAATTTGTATTTTGAGGTGGTTCAATGGTCCTAGAAGTTTCTTTGTATAATTACTAGATTTTATACATCCATAACAAAAATGAGTAGGTGTAATTTAAAACGATAAGGACAGTAGAAGAATTTAAAAATGCTATTGTATTATTTTCAGTCTATTAACAACAAACCTACCACGGTGAAATGGCCAGTTTTATATTTTCCAATTATTGGAATTATAAAAATCCATTTGTGGAAAATAATGTAATTTGTCCAAGTATCTATTAATTTATTATATTGAAAATTACAGACAATCTCAATAAATTTAGTGTGACCATTTTTATATGGCAATATTTACTAGATACTTTTAATGCTTGGTACGTTTAGTCTTAAACATATTAGAAAAGAAAACAACTTTCTATTTCATTCCAGTTTGTTGCAGTTCAGAGAAAAGGATAGAAATTGTTAATTTTGCATAAAGATCCGCAATAATTGTTATTCACTGGGTTACCTTTGTTTGGACTGTACCATTTCATTAGTTCCGAATAGCCGAATTTTCAAGGGTCGATTTCACTCCCTTAACACTAACCGTACCAAGCATTAAGAGTATATAGTAAATATTGCCATATAAAAATGGTAACACTAAATTTATTGAGATTGTCTGTAATTTTCAATATAATAGATTAATAGATACTTGGACAAATTTCATTATTTTCCATAAATGGATTTTTATAATTCCAATAATTGGAAAATATAAAACCGGTCATTTGACCGTGGTAGGTTTAGTGTTAAAGTGAATTTGGGCAGCAAAAAGGAAATCGCGTAATATACATATACTGACAAATGCACTATCCTCAAAGTTTTTTCAATTTTTGAAATTCCTGTATTTGGCATCGTTGGCCGAATGAAGGATGAGGTTCGCGCGCATGATCTATCGGAATCTATCCGATCGCGGGACCATAAACGGCAAGGCGGAACCGGGATACACGTCGGAGGGCCCACAATGGTCAATCTCTCCCCGGGTTAGGTTCTCCGTTGGTTTCGTTAACCCGTTCCCATTTACGAACGCCCCCGGCGAGCAAACGGTCCGTTCATCGAGATGGCGCAATTAAAATTTACAATGACACTCGAGCGGCGGGTCGCGGAAGCAATTAACGGTACAATAATCGGCGGGCTCGCGTGGGAGGGGACGGTGAAAAATTAATTGGGCCATTTTTCATGTTCCACTCGACGCGCGGCCCGCGTACCAAGCAGGAAGCAACGAGAAACCAAGAGGGAGAGAGAATGTGTGCGAGAGAGAGAGAGAGAGAGAGAGAGAGAGAGAGAGAGAGAGAGAGAGAGAGAGTGTGTGTACCAGAGGTTTGTTACCACCGCGAGAGGTATCGGGCAATCAAGTTAATGAGGAAAGAGGAGCGAGCCGATGGGGAGGGCGAAAAAGAGACGCGACGACCGCGGGGCCTTTCACCTAATGGTTTGAGAAACGTGCTCGTTTGGCCCGCCACAAGCCATTTATGGTAACGCTCGCGTGCCCGACGATTTTCGTCCCCGATGGTTCGCTGCCTCATCGTTTCCTCTTTTTGCCGGTACGTGACCTGGACACTTACCCTGCGTCATCGGTGTCCACCTTCTGGTCGAGCCGCGGCACGCATGTCCACTTTAAAATTTTCGAAAACACTCGGATGCTGGTCCTCGGCCCCCTGGAACAAAACCGCATCGGTCAATTGCGAATCTCGAGCTCGAAATCCCATTTCACCCATCGGGGGCGCTGGGAAAAGTTTTCATCGAAATAAAAATTTCGAATAACGAATAAAAAATTAAAAAATTTCTATCCGTTATTCGATGGTTCGCGTTTATTAGAGTTGGAAAAAATTATAGGAAGATTGATTCGAAGCGTTCGAATAAAAGATACAGATAACAGATAGAGATAAAGGATACAGATATAAGATGAAAAAATTGTTCGAAGTCTTCGAATAAAAGATACAGATAAAAGATGAAAAAATTATTAAATAGTTCGAATAAAAGATACAGATAAAAGATGAAAAAATTATTCGAAGTTCGAATAAATCCGCTTCGTATAAAAAGAATTATCTTTATTCGTCGGATAAATTCTCGTCGAATAAAATTATTTATTCGAACCTCGTCAAATGAAGATAATTTTTTTATTCGAACCTCGTCAAATAAAGATGATTTTTTCATTCGAACTTTCTCGAATAACGAATAAAAATTTTTTATCTTTTATTCGTTATTCGAAATTCTTATTTAGATAAAAATTTCGCCCAACCCTGCGGAAGCGACAAAACTTAAAAAAATAGAAAAAGTTGCTTTTCACAAATACGAATCTATTAATACTACAATCTATTGATTAACTAGATTATAGTTGCAAGGGTAAGAGCTTCGTTATCAAGTAGCTAACAGTTATTATTAATAACACTGATCGCGTATATTGTATATGATTGAAATTGGCGAAACTTGTGTGAAACGCATAAAATTCTATGTTCGTATAAATGAAGCTATACTGAAACATAGTTCGAACAATAGAGGTTCGCGATTGTTCATATAATTGAATAAAAAACTTACTCTAATAAATAGAGTTGTGCGAACAAACGAAGTTGCACAGTACTTAGAACCAGTTCTCCGAACGTAAAAATGTGTAATGACCGAAGAAGAGAAAGCAGGGTTCATTTGGGAGCAACTTCATAGAGTACAGTGCGCTCGCAGTAGAGTTTGGCCGAAGTTCGCGCGATAGCAAGGTGTCGGGACCCACTCATAATTCACGCGGAGAGATTGATGAACGATCCGTTCGCTTTCGGTCGGTATTCCGAGTGGTTTATCGCTATTGCAGTTTCGCGGCGTGTCGGCCGCGTTTGTCTCCCCCCCCCCCCACAAACATTGCTTGCCTTTAACTACTTTTCAACTAAGTTGGCCGTCTCCAGAGCGGGGAGCGCTATCCGTTTTCGCGGAAATTGGCCGGCGCGCGTCGTCGTTGTCGTCGTTCAATTTAACGCGAGTCGAAGGTGCTCGCTGTTAGACGAACCTCGGGCGTTCTGTTAGGCGAACGAACGACGGTGTCCTTTGCATGGGAATGGCTGTAGAAAGCGTGTTCAATCACGCGTGGAAGATGGACGCGCTGATGAGTGCCACGAATCAGTTGCCTCTGAAACGAGATCTCGGGGCACGCGCGCTCCGTGATACCTCGGTCGCTCCGGCGCGGCGATGGAAAACGAAAATGCACGCACACAGGGTTAATGTGGCGAGCATAAATCTCGACCCGTGGATTTCGTTCTCGCAGTGGCAGGCCAGCGACTTGATATGTTAATTAACCTTTGCGCCGTCGCGTCGCGCCGCGCCGCGTCGCGTCGTCCACGGTCATTTACATATCAATTTAACTCTCGAACCGAGCCTCCGAGATCGGAATCTTGCGTTATTGCGAACAGTTTACGTTCGTCGTTTAATCGGTTGTTGTCACGATTCGTTTCTTAGTTGTGAATTAACACCGGATGTCTCATCTAGCTCTGCCACCTCTAATAACTATGTTATTTACATACAAAAATATATTGGGGAGAAAATGTGTGGGTAATCTCAAGGTCATCTCAAGGTCATATATTCCGTGATCTGACGTACAATAATGTTTTCTTAAATGGAATGGTTTTTTATTTATGTGCTGATAGAGCGCTTCAAGAAGAATACAATAACATATTATGAAGGTCATTCATGGTCACTCGAGAGGAACTGCAATGGAAAATTCGAATACTCCATGACGAATGAACTCGTCTTCTACTAAATGTTTGTCCGATTGTTTTGTGGGACTTTTGAGTGTGGTCAAAATGGTAATTCAAAATTAAGAACTCCTTGCCACGGGATTCTAAGAAGAGGAACGCCACGATCGATCTTTGTTGACATTTCGCGTCTTCGAATTAACGCGCGGAAGTTTCCGACAAGGGCCGGCAAGGGTTCGCAAGGGTTAGCGATAGCACTTGAAACCTAAACGCGATTCCTCGCGAGCATGAACGGCGAGCGACGACACGCTACAAACGACGCGGCCAGAAACAGCGTAAACTCTCTCGGAGCGCGGCGTGCAAACGCGATCAGATTTACGAGCGCGGCATTTAACCGCGATAAGCCACGGCCCGCTAATGTGAACCGTCTGCGGGGATTGGGCGTTAAGCACGCCACGTTCTCCAAACTTTTCTATGGACTTTCAGTGGACGGTGCCGTCGGCCATTCTTAGTGCCATTTGCAGCGACCACCGTGCTGCGAGCCGACCGGAGAAATTCTAAACGACTACCCGGGGACTTAAACCACCGTTCGATAATCGTAAAACGTGCCACTAATAATATCTCGCAATTTCGTACGGCGATACACGAGCAGAATCGACAGACTAAGAACGTGTCCCCACTCTACCTTCCCCCTCCATGACGCTATTCTCCACCCACCCGCCGCGGCCCGATCACGTGACGCGTTTCTTCTCTGTACTGGCAGAGGGAGGGTAACTTTTTCCCCTCCACTCGTGCTCCCTCCCCTCATCTGCCGACTCTGGTTTGAAAAAAGGGGTCCTTGGAGAGCCCATTTTCTTACATGTTTCTCAATTTTGCTACTTTAATAATTGTTTGCGATTTAAATGCGGAAATTATGTACATTTCTTTTGCATAGAATACTTCTGTAGATCCTTCCAAATATGATGGTATATTTTTTTGAGACGATTGTAAAGTTCGTGCTCCCTCCCCTCATTTGGCAACTCTGTACACGAGTCTGTCAGAAACTGTTTTACTTCTTGAAAACATGTGTTTTGTGAACAGTTAAAATTGGTTAATTGGTTTATTAGTTATGAATGATTGAAAATTGTGAAAATCGCGGAATAATAGAATAAAAAGGCAAAAATATGCTGAATAATCGTGAAAAACTGTAATTTTCGTCATACTATTACAGTAAACTAATTTAGCTTGGCAGAAAAACTGAAGTTTGCTGAATTTATATATAGAAATGTTATCCTGATTTAAAATGCGTGCCGTTAATTAGGAGACTGTAATTCAATCGAATCGTTGCATTGGTAAAGTACATTTCGGAGGTCCTCTTAAGAGTTGATACTCGTCGTGTCTAGTTTCCTTAAGTCGACGGAGTTTCTAGAGAGTTTCTCACGAGCGATAGAAACGGAAGCGAGTGTAAGTCGAGAACTCGGCGATGAAGCGGCGAGTTCAAAGGAAATTGTACAGGCATCTGTAAATATTTCTCTTTTGGACATATTTTCGCCCAAGTGAAGACGCTCCTCTGGTCGTTTGCGAAGTGTCGTAATTTCTAATTCCCGTTTCGTGTATGGTATGTATAAGTGTACATATGTATATGTACATATGTATGTATACATATAAGATGAATCCTGTCGTTGACTCACCCGGAGACATTTATTTTTCTGGAACCATGGTAGCCGTCGCGCCAGCCCGGTTCAAAGTCCATAACGAAATGAAAATATTCTCCCCGGGGAAAGTTATTTTCCAAAAGACTGGTGGCTCGTTCGCATACTTTGCCCAAATACAATTAACAACAATAATTCGAAGCTCTTCCAGCCTGAAGAGACAGCGAATTCGCTAGTTTGAAAAGCGCATTGCCGCGGTGCATCCAGTTTAATGGCATTTGCGACGAGTTTGAATAAGTTTCCATAACGAAGGCCCTATAAAAAGCAGACTGGGATCGTAAAATGTTCCCTGCACTCTGAATTTGTGCAATCGATGGATCCATCCAGACTGCAGTCTGGAAACCGAAGGAATTCAATTCGACCAATTTTTTGCAATTTCCGTGGACTCGAATTTTTTAACACTTTACTTGCGGAAAATTTTGTAAGAGACTTCAACAAATTTCAAAATAGTCAAGATCGACAGTTCAGAATTACTCAATAAATTGTTCAAAAGTGATAGCAGTTTCATTAATAACAAATTTTTAGAATTGATATAACGTGACAACTTCTTCTGAATTTTGAGAGAATATTATAGAACTTCTTCTAAATACAGGTATGTACAATCAAAATTTCATTTTCATTCAACAAGATCAATGCAATTTTAACAAAATTTTAATTTCCAAAATCTCATATAATAGGTAAAGTGTGTAGTCGATTACTTTTTTGTAATCGCTCCAGAGATAAGGCGATTCTTTTTTTATAATTATCAGAGACCAGAAATTATTTTTGTATAATTTATCAGAGACCAGTGTAACAGTTAACACGCTTCGAGAACTCGCGAGTGTGCAATTCCGCGTGTCTCGCGATGCAAAAGCGATGCGAAACAGAGTACGGCTCTGTCGCGCGAGTTCTGCTCGTGTTACACCTCTGCAGTCTCGTTTTGCAGTATTAAGCACGTTCCACAGTTCGCCGAAAAGCGCCGTGAGACGCCGCAATAAAATCGAAACCCGCGGGGCGCCAATGGACATCGCTGTGAAATTTTTGTATCATCGATGAAGGCATCTCTACTCTCATCGCAGTGTTGGCGCCTCAATAAGTTTCCCGACACGTTGCAAATTTAGGCGAACGGCGCACTAATATCGAGATTGATTTCTTATTATTGATAAATTCGTTCGATGTTGCTTCTATTTTGTGTTTCACTAACTCATTTGTGCCATAAATGCATAAAATCCACAGTCTACTAATTCTTGAACAGTTTTCTAGAAACGATGAAGGAAATTACACAGTTTGCAAACAATACTTGTCTGAGAGACTTAGTATGAATGTAGTAGAACGATACTGACCATCACTGAACGAGGCTGAACGTCACCTCGGGAAACCAAAAATTGTTAACTTTTTAAAATGTAATCCTGTAGATTTTGACGAGAAAATTTCAAAAATCCAAGTTTTAATGTTAGAAATTCACTGATTCAAAAGTTCCGTGGTCTAGAAATTATGTGTACGCATTATGTCTAATAAGAATATCAACGTTGATCTCAAGGAAGCAGGTTTACAAATGTGTGAAGAAAATTGAATGCACAAGGATTGGATGGATCTAGCAAGGGTTACTTTACGATGATTTAATAAGAGGAATAGTCTTGCGCGCTATGTATTTTGATGACGTCTGCATCCCGATTTTCCATGAAATAAATATCCCGGGTCTCGGGCCGACGCGTTTTAAAGCCAAGAGATAAAAGGAAGCAGCTCGGTGATTGAAGCTTTTCTCTTGAGAAATGCTGAAGCTCGCCAAGCAGACTTTCATCCCTCACTCGTCAACAATATCCAAGGGCTTGTATCAAAGACTGCCGAGACGGAAGAAGCAACGGGAGAATGGAAGACGACTCTCCTGGGTCAGTTCCGGTCGCGTTACAACGCCTACCGTCTCGTTTTGCAATATTAAGCACGTTCCATTCGTCTTCGAAAAAACGTCGCAAAAAGCCAAGCTTGAAATTTTTATCGTGTCGATAAAAGAATTTTCAACTTAGTTAACGATGAGGGTCACTTTTGATTAAGCAAAATTTAATTCTGGAGATCAAGTGGGATTTATTAATCTGATCGAAAGGGGTCGAGGAGGAACCACATTTGTATGCTTCGGACCATTTGGATGACCTTTTTAATTATTTCTGTGTTTCGTTGTTCGTATTCAGTTGTCTAGACGGGCTTGTTATTGGACAGTGGATTTTGGGGCATATTTAAATTATTCAACCCTCGTATGCTCCTCAGAAATAGTTGCGTAAAATATATCAAATACATCTTGACAACAAAATAGAGGTATTATTTAACCAAAAATGCAAACAAAATTTGAAAGACAGCAAAGTAGAGCAAAAATGGAAAGCATTTTGAAGTTAGAAAGAAAATGGCTCCGGCTCCATCTTGTTTGCCTCTAACCAATAATTGCAGAGTCACATATCTAAAAAATACGAATAGATCCTAATAGTAAAATGAACATAACAAACCGAGCATAATTAAATGAATATCTACTGGAACTAGAGAAAATCTGAATCGAGAAGAGACTGAAATAGAACGGAAACCTGAAACATTTTGAGGTTTGAAATAAAATGGTGTTCCATCGCCATTTCCCTAATCCCTCTACCAACTGCGAGTTGGAATATCTAAGTATAAAAAATAAATTCGAATACAATAGAATAATTGTAACAGAATAAAAATCGAGAAAGGAGACTATCTGTTCGTTTCGGTCGCCGTAAGATGGCGTCAGGAAGAAAAATGGCACTCGAGCAGCAACAATGTTTACCGAGAGATATTCCGGGATAATGGAGAGGCACCGTAAACACCGGCATTGTTGTGGTTTTTGGTTCTCCCGTTCGGTCGGAGCACTTGCTTTTATCATTTTCGCTGTTCAATTGTCAATAAAACGTAACGGGGGTTGCGGCTTACACGTTCTCCAGCGGGACGCGGTCGAGGAAAGATAAAAGAAAAACCGAAGCGTTTTCTGTAGCAATCTTTCGAAGCCCGGCCAAGCCAACTTTCAGATCCTCCAGTCGTGAAGAATATCCGGAGCTTTCAATCAGAGACTTCGCGAAGCTCGCAGGCTATTTACCCGAACTTCTGGAAAGCTTTCGCGTTTCGACGGACCCGATGATCGTACCTTTTTTCCTTCTTAGTTTATTCGCGAATCGTTTAGCAACGTTTTCTCCACCCTCCTGATCGACGGGGTTCAATTGGAATTTGAATTTATGCGGATCTTCGAGAGACTCTCCATTTAAAGTCAATCAGTCGCCCGTTCATTAGTGTGCCGGCTGCATAATTTACCTCACCTGTCCTCGATTTTAGAATCTCGTTCTGAAATTGTACCAGAGCAGCGGACGGATCTTATCGCGAAACTCTTTTGAATCCCAAATGCTTGACAAATGGAGGAAATGGCTCCTGACTCTATAGCGTGGATAGAAGAATAATTAAATTCGAGCTGTTTCTTTCGTTGGTAGAGTGGACAAGGGAATTGGATCAATGTTTTCAGAGGAAAGTGGCTTCTGATATCCTCAAACAACAATTCGTCCACGATAGTGTTCGTGCAGAAAGACAATTGTGCCTAGGGTTTAACACAATCGATTAAAATAAGTGTTTTCAGTTTTTAACAGTCGAAATTTAATTAAGAACAAGACGTAGATTATAATTTTTATAGAGCATGAGAAACCAGGTGCTTATACTGTCAACAATCACTAGACTGCGGATTTTATGCATTTATAACAGAAATAAAAAAGTGACATTTAAAACAGTAGGAAGATGAAAAAAATTAAGAAATATCGAAAATTAAAATGGTTGTAATTTTACAATAATAATAGTATTTGAATACAAAAGAATCTTTTTTGTAAAAAGCACAACTATAAATGCATATAGCGATAATAATAAATACTGTCCAGTTAATTGAATTAAACATTAAACGACACGCCGCAATTCCCTTTCAAAAACTATTTCGCACTTTGTTACGAACCCACGGATTCGCAACAATCACAGCCATAAAATTGTCCGCACATGCAGCGCGTTCGTATTCATAAAATTATTTGCACCCCGAGTGCATTAAGCTCGAATGATTCTGCGCGAACGCGCGCAGCTCGATTTATTAAGTATTAATTTCCGTACGGACTATAGTTAATATTTTATTTACGAGGGAATATTCGGTTACAAGGGATATGAATATTTATAAATTAAAATCCTCCATCGCCTGCGGTACGGACACGATAAATCCCATAGTGTTAATTAATCAAACGCCGATCAATTTCTCCGCGAAACAACCAATTAAACGATGTTCCAACGGGATTTCGCGAGAGACAAGTACTAACAAGACAACTGCAATACAGCATGTCAAAAATGTATCGTCAAAATGCTAAACAAAATTAATCGTCAAAAATGCACTTGTAATTTTTATTTAATTTGTCTGCCCGCCATTTGTTTTAAGAGGGTGATCCCATGTGCCAGGTCCAAAAAATCGAAACATTTTTTTTGCACAAATTGCTTCTATAACATTCCTAGAATATGCAGGTTAAAGGATATTTCGATATTCAAAGTCGTTCGACTGTTATAAACGTAGAATGGAGCAGCTGTTTGCCCCATTACGATTATAGTATTAATAAATAACCAGTGAAATATCAATCAGTTGGAAAAAAGTGCATTCGAATCAACGTGCACTTCGGAGCATCGAGCCAAGACAATTTCTCAACACATAGCAGACTAATGGTAAGTTAACATTTTCTTTATGTAAATCGTACTTGAATATTTAAACGCGTTTTTCTCAAAACTGTATTTTTCATATTGGCGACCATGATATCTCAACAACTACTGAATAGTTCTCGCCCGTACCAAAATATTTCTGATATCTGCCATAGTTTTTTTTTTAAGTTGAGAAAGACGAAAAAAATGACGGAACTGGAAACTTAACGTTTAAAACCGCGCCAAAAATTCAATTTTCGATATTTTTATATTATTTTGGTACCGGTGATAGCCGCAGATCTATAAATTAAAATGCCGTTTGATTTGTTGATTTCATACGATCGAAACTTACGGAATCATGGTCGCCATCAACCTACTTTTTTTACATATGAGTGTATTCCGAACGGTGTAAATTCGATCCAACTGGTGATTTTGGTTTGAAAAAATTCTGAAAAACTGTTAAGTTAAAATGTCAATAAATGTGTGGTAAAAATTTTAAGATAGTATGTTTTAAGGGTCCTTCAAGAAAAATTCCCAAGAAAAGCAAAAAAAAGTAGATCTCACATGGGATGACCCCCTTAAAGCTCAATGTTTTATTAAAAATGGTCCTCTAAAGTACTTCCAGCACATAGAGGATTAAGACAACCACCCTTACGACACAACAGCCCCCAACCCTAGCCATAAATCGTCAAAGACGCATTTCCCATAGAAAGCTTAAAATTCTCTGAATAAAATTGTCACAATAAAATTTTGTTCTCTCACTGTGTCAGTGGCGGGATCCACTTTTAAACTCCCAGAAAAAAATGATTCAACATCAGACATTTCCACGTGTGCCAGGACCGTAGCTCTAAGGCAGCGAAATTTATTATGAAACACCCGGCACGACCGAAACACGGTTAACGGTGTCGTTTCTTCGTAGATCACGGGTGAAAGAAAAGGAAATTAAACCGTGCCGGCCCCATATATCCCGAAGAGGAACGCGTTGTTCACCAGCGACGTCGTTAATTCGAAAAGCTGCTATCCTATCGCGAGCGGGTGCGACCGTAAAATTTCCTCAAAATTAGTTGCGCGATTCCGAACCTATAAACCGGCAATGAAACATAGTTACAACACGGTGCTGTGTCTGGAAATAATTGAAGGCGGGGTGGCTAATCGATACCGAAACTGTTCGTTCGGTTACCGTGCTATTTAACAAAAGCAATATTGTTCCACATGAACTCGTTAAAACTTATGATTGGACCTGCGGACGTTTATGCGGATACAGATTTCCCCCGATCTCCAAGCCACGGAATCAAAGGCACATTCTACTATCGACGTCGATCGAAAGCCGGACGCGAATTTGCGCAGTGAATTTCGAGTCACTACGAATGTGTTATTATAAAATTCATCGGTGAACCACTCGATTGTGTGTCGTTAAAATTCTGTACAGAAACTCGCAATTTCGTGTGCATTCTTGGGCAATTCATCTGCATTGTTCGGAAAATATGAATTTATGTATTTTCAGAATTAAAACAAAGCATATTTAACATTCTATCTTCAAAAACATCTGTGCACAGACTGTTGACATTGAAAAAAATTTATATATTTCAGTTAGGAAGATACCAAACATTTATAAGTGAATATTTAGCCAGTGTATGTTAGTAGCTAGCATACATAAATTTTCTCGAATGATCAAATACCGATAATACAGAATACAATTTTATTTACAGATTTCACTCATTCGTGACAAAAACGAGTAGGTGAATCACAGAACAGTGTCAGATGATTAGAAGAATACGATTATGTTAGGTGTTCAAATTAATTGCTAGCAGATTTTCTACGTGAATTTGTAGATTGTTTACGAACAATTATTAAAATACTTTCTACTGTCTGAAATAATTCCTAGCATTTTCTATGCACTTACCAGTGCGGTGGTTGCATAATTGGAATTAAAAATGAAGACAAACACATGTTTGAGACTCTATAAAAAATATATAACTCGAGTGATTATTTTTACTTTGAAAAAATCGCACATTGTTTAAAATCATAGTAGATATGTGTGCAAAATCCCAATGCAACAGGTTCGATAGTTTCTCTAAAAAAATTGCTAAAAATTCGTGGAAAAATTGCCTCGAAAACCAGAATACCCCGTTATAGAGATGAGGAATTGTATTCGCGAAGGCAGTGTTATCGTTTCCAGGGGCCGTTTCCCATCAAAACGCCAATAGTTGTCGCCCGCGAAACCCGTTTGCAATTTGATTAATAGAATCCAGTGCCGGCGCACTCGCTTTCTCGCTGGCGAGCGTTAATTGCGCCTCGCGAAAAATAATTAGACCCTTTCGCGTCCCGCGGACGAGGAGAACGGTATACAATTAGCGGCGGCGATCCTTGTTGGGAATTAATTAGGCTCGCTACTGTCTGAGGCCGGGACGGGTTCGCCGATCGCGCGAGAATTGCGCCATTGCATCCATCGATGGATCGATGACATTCTCTTGCAGATTTTATTCGCTTGACACCTGTCGGAAGTAGTTTCTCGCTCCATCGCCTCTTTGTGAAAATTTGTGTAAATATGAATGTTACACGTTGCTGAACAAATGGATGGACTGTGGATATTTATGCATTACCGAGCTGATCGGGATTTTTCAATTTTTTACCACCAATTCGAATTCTTTCGGAAACGAAAATGGATTTATCTCAAAGTGCGTGTCGCGTGCATTGTAAAATCGGCTCAAATAATCCTCTTAACAGCCAGTTTTTCTGCAAGGTACCTACAGCGACTCCCACTAATATTCGGACACTCTTAAAAAGACAATAACTTTTTTAATATTCGACCATACAACTTGAATTTTTTTTTTGCGAAGTTAGAACAATCGGTTTTGTTACGTAACGTGAAAAGAATTTTTGAAAAAATTAATTGGTCGGAATTGCAGAGAAAATACTAAATGTTATGTTTTACAACTTTTCTATGTGGGCTCATATTAAAAATGTAGAAAACACGTTTCGTAGATCTGTATCAATTACACATATTCTGATAATTTCATTAAAATCGGTCAACGTTGCAATGAGCTACAAAAGTTTAAAGATGGTAGAAATTGCAATTTTTCACTATTTTCGGCCTCTAACTGCAATAAGGATTCATACATCTTTCAATGCCTGTCGTTTTTTCTCACATCAACCGATTTCGATGAAACTTTTACAATGCATATAATCGACACAGATCTACAAAACATATTTTTTAAATTTTCAATACAGACCCACATAAAAAAGTTGTAAAATTGCAACTTTTAGTATTTTCTCTACAATTCCGACCAATTGCAATTTTTTCAAAAATTTCTTTTCACATCATTTAGAAAATTAATTGCTCTAACTTCTTAAAAAAGTTCAAATCGTATGGTACAATATTTAAAAAGTTATCATATTTTAAAGAGCGTCCGAATATTAATAGGAGTCACTGTATCTGCATTGCTCGATTTTTCCATATGGTTCAGTGATTCTTTTTAAACCTCGAAGTTCATGAATCGTATCGACATCAAAATCAATACAATGACGACCTAACAAAATGAACTTTTACAATCGTTAAAATTTTCACTAATAAGTTGGCCATTTTGAAATATCCGATAATACTAACCCAAGGTCGTAAAAATGTCAACTGCGTAATAAAATACGTTTCGGACACAAAATGTGAAATATCTCATGAAGTATTGATATTTCGATGACCTTGGGTTAATACTTTTATACGCAGGATAACAATAGGGATCGATTAGTTTAACAAAAATATTGGGTTACATTACAGAATACATTACAGATTACGGACGCGCCGCGCCGGTGCGAGCACATAAAAAATAAGATCATAGGAAGTTAGGACCTATTATGCCATACGATTTTTTCCTGTACCACTTTTTTCTATTTTTACTTAACCCTTTCGTTACCCCGGACGAGATAACTCGGTCCCCGATAGTTCCCGATAAACGCCTTTTGCGAGATATCTCGCTCCCGGATACTTCCCGCTAAACACTTTTGACGAGATATCTCGCGCCCCGATACTTCCCGATCAACGCTTTTGACGAGATATCTCGCGCCCCGATACTTCCCAATAAACGCTTTTGACGAGATATCTCGCCACCTAGCCCCAATATTTTGACACTATAGACAAATATATTTTATAAGTACAAGTATCAGATATAGCAATAATATGTATTAGATATAGCAACTCTATGTGCAACACCATGTTTTGAAGTTTATCATGTAGAAAGTAAATAAAATTAATTTCAACAAATTAATAAAGATTTCATTCATTTCTTCCTTTTACAAATCAGAATACAGTTACTTATAAAATATATTTGTCTATAGTGTCAAAATATTGGTGCTAGGTGGCGAGATAACTCGTCAAAAGCGTTTATCGGGAAGTATCGGGGCGCGAGATATCTCGTCAAAAGCGTTTATCGGGAAGTATCGGGGCGCGAGATATCTCGTCAAAAGTGTTTAGCGGGAAGTATCCGGGAGCGAGATATCTCGCAAAAGGCGTTTATCGGGAACTATCGGGGACCGAGTTATCTCGTCCGGGGTAACGAAAGGGTTAAAAAAGAGCTGTAACCTGTAGCAGTTCCCAGAATCACCCTTATGTATAGACTTTCCTCGAAAGGCTTAAATTGACTTTTGGCCGGCTAGATCGAGCAAGTAACCTTCTGTGCGTCCGGGGTTGGTTTGCGTGTCTAGAAGCGAACGATTCGGGGACTTTTCAGTCGAATATCGTTGACGGTGGGATGTAGTCGGGGGTTGATAAGATGGTGTGGGCGCAGCTTAATAGAATCTCCCCTCTCCCTCAGCCAGGGTTCGGCTGACGGCGCGGCGGCAGGTATTAGCTAGGTAAGTGGATTGCACCCTGGAGACAGCTCGCACGCTACCCTGTTGAAATTTTGGCAGGCCTGCGGGGCCTGGCTCGCCGAGAACACCTGGAAGCCCCGTGTAATACAGTTATCTGGCCGTGGGCCGGTCAAATTGCGCTCTCGAGTATCCTCTGTATTGTTAGACGCACACAGGCAATTTTCAAAATTGACTTAGTTTGTGGTAGCGGCGTTCGCGGTCGCAGATCTTGTCGCGCTCTGGAGAAAGCGTTCTCGTTAGCTGTCCGGGATTCGAGATCGATGCATTGACTTGTGCCCGATCCTGAAGACCCCTTATATCTACAATCTACAGTGACTCCAATTAATATTCGGACGCTCTTTAAAAAATGATAACTCTTTTTGATATTGGACCACACGATTTGAACTTTTTTGAGAAGTTAGAGCAATTAGTTTACTACATGTTGTGAAAAGAAATTTTTTCAAAAATTGCAATTGATCGGAATTGTAGAGAAAATACTAAAAGTTGCATTGTACAACTTTTTTATGTGGGTCTATATTGAAAATTTAAAAAATATTTTTTGTATTTCTGTGTCGATTGTATGCATTGTAAAAGTTTCAATGAAATCGGTTGATGTGAGAAAAACTCACAGGCATTGAAAGATATATGAATCCTTAAATTTATTATTATTCATTTATTTATTGTTTTAAACCATATAAGGTTTATACAGCACATACAATATAAATCATACAACATACGATTACTTTACAATATGCGGTAGTGTCTAACTTACAATTGGCTTACAGTTTGTTAGGTTTCAACTACCTTATTGAAATTAAATTTTAATTGAGCACAACTTAATAGAATCAAAAATAATTTTCAGGCCTTTTATATCTGGGCCGCATAGAAAGGAATGGATAGAAACTGGGAGACGGTATACTTGTATCGGAAAAGCGCTGATAGAAGCGTGTCACTTCATTGCAGTTAGAGGCCGAAAATCGTTAAAAATGGCAATTTTTACCATCTTTAAACGTTTGTAGCTCATTGCAACGTTGACCGATTTTAATGAAATTTTCAGAATATGTTTAATTGATACAGATCTACGAAATGTGTTTTCTACATTTCAATACGAGCCCACATAAAAAAGTTGTAAAACATAACTTTTAGTATTTTCTCTGCAATTCCGACCAATTAATTTTTCCAAAAATTCTTTTCACGTTACGTAACAAAACCGATTGTTCTAACTTCGCAAAAAAATCCAAGTTGTATATTGAATATTAGTGGAAGTCACTGTATACATAATAAATTCTCAGTGTATTTTGTACATAGGAATGGTGAAAATTGTTTCTTCAATATTGACCATTGGAAACACTCTGAAGTATAAAATATTTTATAATACAAGATAGCAATATTTTGGATCGGCACTACAGTTACGTTCTATCCTCCTCTTTGCCATCGAGAGGCTTAGTGAAAAGCAACAAATTCTTACAGAACTTGTAATATACTATAAAATAAAAACTATTTTATTAAAAATGTATTTTACGAAATTCGTGATGATTAAATAAAAATTAAAACCTGAAAGGATTTTTGGTTTTTCAATAATTTTAGATAGTGCTATATATGTATACTCTAACAATGAACAAGACACAAAAATGAATAATTTATGCATGATCACTTGGTAAATTTTGTCTTTCCTAATGGATTGTAAAAACATTCAACAATGGTAATAACAATGGTACGAACGGGTTTGGTCTTTCAACATCTAAAAATAAATGAAGAATACAGAGTACACAGCTCACACAGTTGACGAGAACCTAAAGTAAAAAATTTTATTCTACAGAGTGTTTACTTGTATTTACTACACTAACAATATTGGAACTAGATCTAGGCAAATCAATCAAAAACCTGGTGCAATAACACACCGTGTTCCTTTTGGTAAAAGACATCTACAATTTTTTATAGAAGGACAAACGTAATCGATTAATTTGAAAGTTTGTGGTCGTTTGTATTGCATTTTTGAGAGGCCGTTCAAATTTTTTCGGTTTCGTTTGGTCAAAAATGCAGTTTGTATCGAAGATTCAGATTGCCCAATAAAATTATTTGTGTTTCTTTCTCCGTTCCTTTAGTGTCTTCCACTTCTTTATTAACCACCTAACTTTGACCACGGAGTCCCCCGACGCGACGCTCAACAACAACAACAATAATACGAATAATAATACTGAAGCCGTGGCTACGTTGATTCTCGAGTCCCAGTAAAGAATCCGATTCGAGCAAAAATATCGCGGCCAAGGGTTGAACTTTCGTTGCACAGGCTTGCCCAGATTCCTTTGTTAAACTAAACAGTGGTACCAGCGGCTCTGTTCGACAACGTAGTTCGGTGCTTAATGGCTTGGCCAATTTTCTCCGCGGCGGTGCGCCCTGAAAAGCCCGAGGTACAAGGGTCGACGGAACGATTCTTAAAAATTTTTACATGTCTCCGGGGAACTTTCGTGGACCACTTCCAATTTCCAGGGAGCGGAACGCGCCGGTTATTCGCGAGGCTTTTAACCGATGGCTTTCTTTGCGTCCCTCCGGAATGAGAGAGAGAGAGAGTGTGTGTATGCGTGTGTGCGTGTATCGACCGATGCTTTTCGTCTCTCCTCGAGACTTTTCTCGATCGATACATATGTCGCCGGAACAGAACGCGTACGAAGCCCTAAGAACTTGCGGGAATGTCAGTGTCGCGTCCCTTATAAATGAATTACGAGGCTAGTTCCGGGGAACCGCGCGAACAAAACCCGGCAGCTTTGACTTCCGCCGTATCGCAAAGCTCCTTGAAAATTTCAGTGTCACCACGGTGAATACATCACCGGCTCTCCCGCTAATACTTTGGAACTCGTTTACAACCACCGCTCCGAACTGTGATCCTAAAACCCTCGCCGAGAGTTTCGAACATTTTGCATTATGGAGCTCGAAGAAGATTAGAACCTTTTCCGGTGTATAATGTAACGATCTGGAAATTAGGTGAGCCTCCCGCTGCAATCTCCCTGAGCCCAAAGAACACTATGAACTATGAACGTTCACGTTCCAGCAGCGATTCGCTCGCTATTAATTTTGTTAAGCCTCTGGAATGCTGTGACGTTTCCTGTAGCAATTGTTCACGTTGATTCGGCTTTAATTGAAATAAAAATGTTGGAGAATTTGTCTCGTTGCTGAATCTACCACGAATTTGAAGATCGAAGCTGCCTCCTTACAATGACCCCTATAAATTTCATCTACGGTTTTTCTAAATCGGTATAATGAGCTTTTAATGAGTAATAGTACATTTTTTGTTATAAAGCAGTTTAAAAAAATCGTAGATCAAATTTCGAGGTGTCGTTGTAAAAAGGAAGTTTCGATCTTCAAGTCTACGGTGATTTTGATTTGGAAAAAACTTTTTCGAGTCTCATATACTCGTTTGAATTCAACGCGACACATTTCCCGTCAAAGTACCATAACAGGCGTAAAAAAATCGTTGATAACGTTAAAACGAGATCACGTTTATCGTCCTACGACTCTTTTTCACGAAACGATAATACTTTTCATAGCCGCTGCACTGTACTTCAACTTCCAGTATCTACCATCGGAAGAGCGACCATAATCGCCGAAAGTGCGCAAACATCTGCGGCGACGACACCATAGACGAGCAAGAACAGCCGATTAGAAGCACGCGGGGATAACGTTACCGCGCAAAACGCCATAATTATATTATCCCGAGGCAAAAACCGGGCCGGGGTAAACGAATTTCGTCGAGCGTTCGGTAAACTAGTAAAACGCTCGGATTTGCATAATCGTGCGCAGTTTAATACCGATTAAAATTGTGAAGGGGGTCGTTTCCGAGACTCGGCACTCGTCTTCGCCCCGAGAGCGAGGGTTGGCTTCGTAACTCTTTCACCTGGTCGCGTTAGAGTACTTCTCTCGTCGGGCACTCTGTTTCTATTGTTCGCGGCTGTCGGAAATTCTTAACGAAATGCGATTTTCCACCCCCTCCCTTCAGCTTTCCTCGTGCGCCATTTTATGCCAATTTGGACGGTGAATTGGCTGTACGATTTTTTCGTAGCTTCCACTGGCATTGTACTGTAACAGCATCGTCTCGTTATAATTAGACTGCGGATTTTATGCAAAATAAAAATTGTCTGCTTTGCAGCATAAAATCCACAGTACAATATGTTAATGTGAAGAAAAGAACAGCGTAAACATATTGATAACAAGACAATCATTTTGTAAACAATTAAGATTTCTAATTTATTTTGGTGCAGACCATAGCCATATTCGTACAGATTAATTACACTTCATCACTTTTTCATTTTCGTCAACACCTGTTTCTCAAAAAAAGTATAAAATAATATATGTATAACTTCTATAAAGTTGATTATTTTTACTTGAAAAAAATTACCTATGTACTCCAAGTATCTCCACGAATACGTATGCAAAATCCTAATGCAATAAGTTCAACAGTTCTATAAAAAAAATTCTTGAATATACTCCCTTAACAATGAGAATTGTGTTTCCACCCTATTGTTCGCCATTTTCCGCAGATTTGTACAATGAAAGGAGAGTTGACAGGGAACAGAGAAAAAGTAGAGAGAGAGAAAATCAGCGAACGGGCCAATTACCGCAGATTGCATGACGGATTCGCGAGCGAGACACGACGCGACGGTTAACGGCGCTTCAATTGGCCTAATCGCAGTCACTTTGCCGGGCCGAGTCCCCGCCGGGCACCGACGTTCACGACCCGTTTATTAAATAAGAGCAAAGGCCACGAACCATTTGCGAAGTGGGACGAATGGATTAGATTTCCTGTTGCGATTCTACGCTAGCATCGCATCGGTGCACAAGCATGCACGCCCGATGAATGCACCGATGGAAATCGTTTCACTGTCCATCGCGGGAGCACCGGCTACCATAGCTGGCCTTATTGGACCTGTGACATCAAGCGATGTCGTTCCGAACGGGAGAAAAAAAAATTGTTAACGATGTGGAACGATCAGGCTCGATCTACTCCCACGCTGCAGCTTGATCTTTCAATAAGGGAATCGGTTCAACGAGGGAATCGGTCGTTAGAACTTCACTCATTAGCCCCTTTAGTTATTTGGTCGATGGTTCAGGGAATTCTTGTCTGTGATCCTGTGTTTGTTAATTTGTTTTCAGATAAGAGGCCGAGTCTTGATGCTTCCATTACGGGAAAACTATTAATGGATTTTATGCGTTTGTGATAAATAGATGCAAAATAAAAAATGTCATCAGTTGTTCTGGTGAAAAGTGGTGCAAGTTAAAATTGCAAACAAATTGATCTTTTTTAAATTAATTAATTTTACTAATAATTATGTACAATGAAGTGAAAAATTATATGTATTATATGTTATCACATATTTTTGTTGGCTTCTGTTCATTGGAATGGATGCAAACAATTTTTATTTTACATGAAGATCCGCATTCTAATTGTTAGATTTAAAGTCCAATGTTATTAAAATGTACGATACTCATTGTCAATAGATACTCTTTGAACCTTCTTGCATTATGCAGATCGTACTGAATATACTATAATATATTAACGCCAAAATTCATTGTATAAATTCAGTGTACATTGAATAAATAATTCAACAATACATGAATGACATGGTAGTCAAACTGTTAAATATATTTTTAACCAACAAAGTGTTAGAACAAATTTTTACTGCTTCACAATAAATTTTGATTAAATGCTTAAATATATTCACGAGGTGTTCAGTTTCTTCCAGGTGTGTGAAAAATTTTTGCAGAATATCTACCTTTCTACCAATTAATACAAATATTCGACGTATGACAAAACAATTAGATACATCCATGTCGAAGGTTAATAGGATTCATATTAGATGAACAGAATATGTATTATCTTTTTGAGACTGGTGTCTGGAAGATTTTCGTGTTAGGCAGTAGATTGCCTGACACAGTAGGCGTTTAATAAGTACAATTATAGCAAAAATGTGTGATTTGATAGCCGGAATGATCGCAGCACGCACTGAAGAAGGTCCATTACCGTCAGCGGAACATCTATGTAGTCATAAATCGAAATTGATGTCTAAAGTTTAACACCGTTCGCGGCCAATCAACCGTGGCTATATACGTCGCAGGAACGAGCGTTAAAGGATTAATGCCCTCATCGTCAATAGCGTTGATCACGTCTGGTTCAATTATCCTTTCATACTTCCAATTCGCATTCTACCCGGTCACAATCGGCCCCTTCTATTGCCCTCGCAAGCACACCGCCAAATTACATGCTTCATTCTCCAATGTCTCCACCCACTATCCATGGATCCGTCCCTCGAACCTAATCCGTGTTATCAATAACATCCGCTGGTTTCAAACACTCGATCTTCCATGTCTTTCTATTATTCGGGCCTTGGAAAAAATTAGAAAAATTAGAAATTAGTAAATTAGTATCATTCAAAATTCAAGCTGACCATATGTAAATTTTCAACCCTCAATTTTGATGATTTCACTGCTTCAACATGCAAATCTCTTAAATATATTTTTGGGCTCACCTTTTCTACAAAATGTGTTTGATATATTTCCAAGG
The DNA here is from genome assembly GCA_916610255.1 of Lasioglossum lativentre. NCBI lineage: Eukaryota > Metazoa > Arthropoda > Insecta > Hymenoptera > Halictidae > Lasioglossum > Lasioglossum lativentre. Next base: position 21,231,833 of record OU744364.1, on the reverse strand, counting down.
CCCAACATTCTACAAAATCTATTAAATATTTTTACATCATCATTTTACGTCATCACAGGTATTCTCAATGAAATATGTTTCCAACCTTTAACTGTAATAAAAAAATTCTTCTGCTTCTATGACCATGAGTAATCAAATTTTTAAAATAAATTTCTAAATCATCTGCTTTCTTCCAAAAGAGTTTAATGTTTCTATAAAATGCCAACCCCCAACTGTTCCTACAGTCTCCACCGGTTCCACGCGAACAGTGATCAAAAAGAACGATCTCAAAAATATTTCCTACATCCTTGTAAAACTATCAAATCCTTCTCCAAGCACCCAACATTCTCCAAAAGTGTTATGGAGCCAACATGATTCCATCATTCCGGATCGTTGTTCGAAGCAAATAGGCTCGAACAAATTTCCTGCCTCTCGGGAGAGCTGTTGAACAACTGTTCCAACGAAAAGATCTTGTATCTGCGCGGGTAGAACGAGGTAGAACGAGATAGAACGAGGTCCTCCGTAGAAGCGTCGGCGTCCAATTGGAAGCGGTTTTCTGCTCGTCCTGAAAGTCACGAGAACGAACGGTGACTAATAATACGTCGTGAGTCACGATGTGAACCGTGACATAACCTCGAATATCCTAGTCCTGAGCTTCGAGAGAGTCTTCTCTGCTCTGGGTCCCGGTTCTTCATCCTTTTCTCCCTCCTTCTCTCTTTCACTCTCTCTTTTGCTCTCCCTTCAGAGCAGGCTAGGGCACCCACGTCTTCCTCGGCGGCTCCGCTCGTAAAATATTAGAGCCGACAACAAATAATCAGTCGCCGTGTTCTCTCTCTATGGACGCGTAGGCGGAAGCGGCATTATCTTCCTCTCGGATCGAAGGGATCGAACGTCGATCGTTGATCGTCGGTTCCCATAAACGCCCGTGCAAAAACCCCGTGGACCCTCCCTCTTTGTTTTTGCTGGTGATCTATGAGCCTGCGGACCGATAAAATTGTTTTCGAGGAAGCCAGCGCTTGGGATCGAGCAGATCGCTGCGCACGCCACGATGATCATTCTCCGGCAAACGTTTCTCAAAACTGATCAATTTTTTTTTATTTAACGAGCGCACGTTCGTTCTCTCAGATCGTGAGCATTCGACCAATACGTAGGAATTTTTATATAATAATGTTTTGTTGATCGTGAGTAGACTGCGGATTTTATGATTGGAACGAGGTGATTGAAACGCTAATTCTAAACGAATTTCTTACCACGAGTCTCACTCGATATTGTCGGTTAAGGGGTTAAGAAAAGAAATAAATGTTTATGTGCTTTTTATGTGTGTAAATAATTTTTATTTTGCATACAAATAAAACGCCTTTAAATTTTGAAATTACAACTCGAAATTACGAGCCTCGTATAATTTAATAGACAAAATAGGTAACATTGAAAATAGTGTAGATTCCAACTTAATATTTTCCAGAGACATCTCCAATGAACTGCGAGATAAAAAAAACGTCCGATCTTTTCGCAAAATAAAAATAAATTTTCTCCTTTAATGTTCCGATTGGAGCGGCGATCGGCCAACCAAACGAAATTGTTTAAAAATTATTGGAATGCGGTGAACGGGCAAGCATCAAACGATTTTTCAAAGCGGCAAAGTGACAGTAAAAGCTGTGCGAAATAATTGACATCGCCAGAGGGGTTGAATTGACCCATTTCAGATTTCTCGTTTCATTATTAAAGATACAAAAGTGCTTCCGCGAAAATTGGATCGGTAGATTGATTCATTTATAAATACGCACGCGACGTCAATCGAAATTTTGATTAAATGAAATTTTGTAGTTTGTTTACACGGTAAATTGAAACGTGTTAGTCAATGATTCTTTTTGCAATATTGACAGTCGTTTTAGTTGCTTGTATTCCTCTCGTCGTAATTGTTTTATAATAAACACACTTCGCCGCTTCGTACGTTTTAACGAATCCATTTTTTTACGGGAACATTTTCACTGAAATTCTCTGTTTCATCATCGTGATAAATTATGCGTGACAAAAGGGATTCGTTTTCATTCAATTCCACCGAGCAAAAAATGCGGTTCATGAAAGTCGGGCTTTTAAATAAAAGATTAATAGGACAATTAGCAGGATGTAAAAAGAAACACGGAAGCTTTGTAGCAGGAACAAGAGAACGAGAGAGATAGAAATTACAGCGTTCTAATAAAAAGTACAGAGAATCTCGGTAAGCGTTCTTTTGACTTTAATATCTCTCCCGGATACAATAATGGGCCGGAAAATTGTACAAAATAAGTCGAACGCGATTTGCGCGACCACAGGAGTAATAACATTTATGAATAAAATTATGATGCTTACGCGAAACGCAATTATGTGAAAAATTTACGCTGTGATTAACATACATGAACAACATTTTATGAACGGTCCGCGGTAAAAAGTAAACGTACAAACTGCTGATTTTACACGGCTGTGCCATGTTTTCTAATTATTCCATTTAGGAATAACTCTGATGCGTTCTAATTAAGATTTTATTGATAACTTTATAGGACTTGTACATACCTAATAGTAAAAATTCACCTACTTTCTGTAACCAGATGACATGAACTGTCGAACTCCTTCCCATTTATCACCAAACAAATTATAAATGAATGTTCTTTTAAAGTGTCAAAAAAACACAAAAATATCTATTTTCTGTTACAAGCATAGATTAGACTTTATACAATAAAGACTAGCTGGTCAAATGCAAAATTCAGAAAACATTTCAAGAATTTTAAAATTCTTTTCTATAATTTGAAATCCAATAAAATTATTAAAAAAAGAAATAAATGTCTACGTAGCTCCTGTATCTTGCAATAAATAAAAATAATTCTAAAATAGAAATTCGCAGTCTACTTCATAATACAAATATCTTCAGATTATGAAGTTACAAATGGACCACAATTTGTCAGTTGAAATAATAAAGTAAAACCGGAAGCCCCGAGAGGATTTAAAAAATAAAACCAGTAGTAGTGTGCTCTCGTAAAAATCAGGGAAATCAATTTTTCAAGCAAACTCGACGAGCCGAGGTTCGAGTGCTAATCCTCGTGGGACGGGATTTTCCGTGAACGGAAAAGCGAAGGGGCTGGGCTCTGGAAAAATGTTCTCCGTTGCGCGAGAAGAGGCGACGGCTCTGCGAAATATATAAGTCGCCGATTAAATTAATTCCTCAAGATCGGCGGCGTTTTAATGCCGCCAGGTAACAGGTATCATTCATGCGGCAGGCGCGTAGAGATTCTTGTCGGCGCGGTTTAGCCGACGGTTTTAACCTGGTATGCTGGCTCGTTACACTAATTAGAGACCGGAAAGCCTGTCGAGGTGAGTATCGGCGCGATGCATCGGGGACGAGCCACGGAAAATGTATCGCCGATCGAGTTCTGTATAAGCGAACGATTTCTAGAACGGAAACACGCTCTTTGAGAGAACAGCTCTCCCAGAGAAAGGAAAAACAGCGAGCTAAAATCCAGAAACGAACTACCCCGGGGCTCGCGACAAGATGCAAAGCCAGCTATCCGCGCTCCAACAAGAACAGCAGAAAGGTTCAAACGTTATATTAAACCGATTCCCTTCTAGAGGAACGCGATCGCAAGAAATCGAGTCGAATTTACTGCTTTCGGAATTTTTTAATATGGATATATTTTAGGGCTGGGGGTCGCTCCAAAATTTGCGTGATGACACAAAAAAGTGTGACGCTAAAATAGCGTCATCCCCCATCTCCCCTAAAACATATCCAGGAATCAATGTTTTTCCATGAAGTGGAGTGTTTTTCCCACGATCCTTGCCGTGGATGCGAATGTTTTTGCAGTGAAGTGATTCCATAAAGTTTCCCGAATAAGTAGGATATTTTTCCGTGATGTTTCGAACGGTGGAACATATTTGAAGAATGTATGAAGCAGTGTCACCAGATTAAGACTTGTGTCCCCACTCTACCTTCCCCTTCTACGACGCTATTCCCCACGCATCCGCCACGGCCGGGTCATGTGACTTGTTTAGTCTCTGTCGTGCATGTGTAGTGGTAGAGGGAAGGTAATTTTTTCCCCCCAATTCGTGCCTCCTCCCCTCATCTGGCGACTCTGGTTTGAAGGAAGGGAAGTCCTTGGAGAGCCAATTTTCTTAGATGTTTCTCGAGTTTGCTACTTTAATGATTCTTTGCGATTTAAATGCGGAAATTATGTACATTTCGATTGCATAGAATAGTTCTCTAGATCCTTCCAAATATAATGGTATATTTTTTAGAGGCGATTGAGAAGTTTGTACATGTCTAAAGAATGTTTAAAGGGCAGAATGTCCTTGGAGAGTCAATTTTCTTAGATGTTTGTCGATTCATCGATTTCAATAATTTTTTATTGCCAAAACGTGAAAGTTATGCAAATTTTTCTTACATAGAATAATTCTACAGATTCTTCCAAATAAGATGGTGTATCTTCTTGAGACGCTTGAAAAGTTTGAACAACCGTCCTTCTAACTTTTTCGAACATTGTATATCCTGAATTTGAATAATTTTGTGCAGAATTTGATGCAAGCCCTAAGTGCGCATAAGTTACGCCGCATTAAATACCCCAGCGTGGTAATCTAAAGGAGCTGGTTTGAATGCAACGTGGACTTCACATAAATGTAATGCGACCGTGTAGCTTTCGCGTTCAGTAGACTACAGGATAAAAAATATTTAAGGTTTTCATTGGACTCATCCCGCTAGGTAATTCAAGGGAATGAGGCGGGAGAAAGAAAGAGAGGGAGAGGGAGGGAGAGAGAATGAAGAAAAAGGGAGAGATCTTAATCGCTGACGGGCCACGACGAACGAGGCTAATTAGGATTTAACGTATGCAACGCGAGCTAATGAAGCCAACGACCGTCTATAAACGGGAACTGGCAGAGCCGAGTTTTCTCTCCGAAGGATGTGAAACAGTTTTCTGCCAAGTACGTACGGAAAGAGTCCTAGCGATCTTGTGTTTCATAAAAAATTATAACTGCAGAGGCTGCTACCGAGATTTATCTGATAGCGAACGAATTTTCCCAGACAGATATTGCAATGATAACCAGTAACTGTAAATAAAAATACTGACTTTTAGTGCTCGATGGTCCCAGAATTAATATAAATACAGAAAACTTTTACCAATAACAATCCTTTAAAATTGTAACTAATAACCTGAGACGTTGACGCGACCTTAAATAAACTAGCTATAAAAAAAATTGTTAACACTAAACGTACCAAGCATTAAAAGTATCTAGTAGATATTGCCATATAAAAATGGTAACACTAAATTTATTGAGTTTATCTGTAATTTTTAATATAATAGATTAATAGATACTTGGAGAAATTCCATTATTTTCCATAAATGGATTTTTATAATTCCAATAATTGGAAAATATAAAACCGGTCATCTGACCGTGGTAGATTTAGTATTAAACACATTGACGAAGTCTGTCAGAGTAAATGCAAATAACCATAGTCACTTTTAGTGATCGATGGTCCTACGATTATTAATGTAAATACAGAAGACTATTCTCTCGCGGATAACAATTATCGTTTCAACAAAAATCACTCAGCATCTCGGCAGAAGAGTATCAAATCCATAAAACTCTCGCTTCGAAACCAATCAACTACCGAATACACTAAAAGCTTCGCACAGTTTCGAGTAGTTCAGCACCGGTATAAGAGGAATCGAGCCGCTGGCTACCGAAACAGGTGTCAAATTCGCCTAACGAATCATTTTACGACTGCAATAAAAGACGGTGTCGCGTTTCCCGTTCGTCGAAAAATCGTGAGATCGTGGGATAACAGAGGGGAGAGACGGTTCGTTCGTGGTGTGAATATCGGTATTATTTATGGCGAATTACAAAGCGCCGGGAAAGCGATACTTTCGGTCGGGGATTCTTCGGGGATCGTAGGATTCGTAGGATTCATAGGATTCGTAGGATTCGTAGGAGACGGTGCAATTCCATCGCAGGAACAGCGCCGGGCATTTGTACCTGCCCTGGAAATAAAACCTGCCGAGATTTCTTGGGAAGGACAGAGAATTACGTGCTCGAGCTGCAGGATCCTGCCCAGGGTCCTCCCATAATCTGCAGGTACGGGAACAAGAAGGTACACCCAAGTGGAATAACCGTGGGAGCTGCATTCCTGGGCTCGGTGTCGAGAGCTCGGAAAAATTCGCATAAACATGGATTCGGTCAAGCTTGCAGCAAAATTTATTTCCTCACTTCGGAGAGTCGACGCTTTCAATATTTGATTTGAATTTTCGAGAAAATTAATTAACCCCTTGCTTTACAATTTTTTGTAGATACAGTGAGCGCAATGGTATGCACAACGGAAAGTAATAATTTTGACTACTGATTTTTTTAGCAAACTCAGTTCAGCGATGATGGAAAATCTGATTAAATATATTTCGCTCATGCACAAGAAAAACTTCACAACTCGAAATTTTTCAGTTTTCGTTTTATTGCATTAAAATACTAGCCAGATGTGTATCTCTAATGTAAAAAATCATCACAAGTATTAATTCTAAAACTAACCCCATAAATAGCCCTATTACGTTTTATTTGTTTTTACTTGCAGCCACAGCTAGTTAAACTATAACTACTAATATTAGTTTGTATTTTTATATTCGTAACGTTTTTCTCGTGCATGGGCGATTTGTCAATTCACTCGATTCACACTGGAATAACGAAGCTGGTTTTAATAATATTTAAGAAGATACGTACATGATTATTGTACACATGTGCCAGGAACATATTGTTTCGCATTCGCATTCGATCGAACATCGGCTAAAATTGTAGTGGAATCAAATTTCTAGTCATGTAAATATCGTGAGAAATTTACATTCGCCACCGCGGGGAATTCACGGATCACGTTTCAGAATACATTGCAAAAATAATATGAAAATTACCTGGCAACTGCGTAAACAGACTTCGCTGCAATTTACTGGATTCAAGCGGCGTTATCGATTCTCGTAAACAGTTTAAATTGCGCTTTCAAGACAAGCAATTAAGTAGAATATTTCATAATAAATTGCAAATCTAATCGTTTCTGTCAACTTTTCAACAGGCTAAAACATGTCACAAAACATGTGTTCATCAAGTCGCATGTTTCACAATTCCAGAATTCAAAAGACTGGATCCATATGATGCAGTCTGTATGATTTCATATTTAAATTCACAGCTTCACAAATTATTTCATAAAATTAAGAGCAAGAGAAAATATAGTCTCCCTGATTGGAAGAATCTACAGTAACAATATAAATAAAATCAGGAATGTTGCAATTGTTACGTGTCATCTAATTACACAATTAGATTCCGTCGACCTGTTCCAACATAAAAAATCCATACGTTTCAAAAATTCCTTAACTAGAGTAACTGTACCGATTACTGCGGTATCATGCGTCGGTTGCACTTTATTTTAAGATTATTCTTAATTTATCATGAAATAATAATATGTGTAAACGTTTTATGGAAGAATGATGTGTTCCGAATACAAATAAATAATAAAATCGATAACATATTGTACGAATTACTGCGGACAAAAAAGAGCCATGCACTAATTACTGCGTATTAGAATACGAAATATACGAGCGTACGGAAACAAACTACGTATCTTAGCATTAATTTAAATGAATTCCGAGTGCAGTGACAAATAATTTTTTTATTTATTACATTTTAAATGAATAAACCATTTATTAATTTTAACACCGTAGTATAATATCACATAAATAACTAAATACATTCTTTTAACAAATATTTTAGTAATATTTATTATTTTTAGTTTAAATTAAGAACATCATGAAGTTTGCAACATTTCACAATTCCATTTACAATGTAAACTCCTTTGTCTTTCTCAATCCTTCTTCCTTTTTATTTCTTAAAATCACCATTCTTTCTTTGTTTCAGAAGTTTTCAGTTCCATAAATAGATCTTTTCGCGCACTTCACTTTACTTTGTTTTTTATTTTTGTTACTGTTTCTTTCATTACTTTTCGATTTAATTTTTTCCATATGTTTTTATTTTATCTATAATACTCTTTATCTAGAATCTTATATTAGACTGAAGTAAAGCTCGTTTCTCATGGTAGTTGCAATTCACACCTCAGTATTAGGGACATTCCTCAACCATTAAGCCCATGCTGAGGGCTTAATTTTTTTTATTAAAAAGTCGAGAGAAGTTTCTTTTTATATTTTTATTGTATCGAAGTAGGTATCTACATAATAATAAAACTTTTCCCTATGCAATTTAAAGCAATATAAAAAGTATACAATTATGTGAACAACAGTCCTTTGGTGATCAAGGTAGAAGAAAAGTGGTCTTATTTTTACCTTTTAAGAAGAATGTTTTTTCACTACTGAGATTATAAAAATATAAGAATATACAATTATGTGAACAACAACAGTCCTTTGGTGACCAAGATATAAGAAAAGTGGTCTTATTTTTACCTTTTAAGAAGAATGTTTTTTCAAATACTGAGGTTATAAAAATATAAGAACATACAATTATATAAACAACAACAGTCCTTTGGTGATCAAGATATAAGAAAAGTGGTCTGATTTCTACCTTTTATGAACAATGTTTTTTCAAATACTGAGATTATAAAAATATAAGAATGATTGACAACTTTGTTTGCCTCGCCAATGAGAATACAATCTCATTGAAGTGTCTAAATTTATTCAGACCAAAATATTAATTGTTACGCATTTTAATCTCATTGAGTAAAAATATCGTAATAAAACATACACCCGCAGTAATAGGTATATTAACTCTAGAAGGCTCTACGACAGAAATAAAATAAAATTACCACTAATCCGAGCATCGTTTCGTATTTCCGCAATTTGCATATGTCACCAAAATTCAAATTCGAGTTCCCTGGATCTGTCGCAGCATCGAAAGCAGATATTTTTCCGCAACTAGATGCGATCAACGGAGTCGCGTGAATTTTCGCTCGCTGGAGGCGTCGCGCGTCGTCCGCGCGATCCGCGGCAAGAAAGAATTACCTGTTACGCTTTACAAGTCCCGGGGGAAATTCTCTTTCGCAGGAGGCGAGACCTTCTGCAGCAGTTCCTCTCCTCGGAACGTTGCTCGCCGGGACAGACTGATTTCCAAAGTTCAGATTAAATACGGCAACGTTTGCCGAGCTGGGAGCCCTCTGCGCGCGTGTTTCGCATCTGTGTGTGCGGGCGTCTGCGTTGGGTCGAAGTTCCTCACGGGAAACAATTTTAATCTAGCAAATTAGGGGGAATTTGTACTACAGCCGCTCCGCCGCCGGTGTAGCTGCACCTTTGATCCGCACAGGAGTCTAGAGACGGCAACTCGTTTACGGGGGAAACAGGTCGTCATCACGGAAGCGCGCGAATAGTCGCGCGTCTCACGGACTGATCCAGTTACACAATGATCCGTCTCTCTTGGGAACAGCCCGTGAAAGCAGCTCGTTAAACGGCCAAATCACGTGCCAGACGAGCTGATTCTTTTTTAGCCGGGCTCCTCCCGGCGACCCGTAAAAACGAGGACCAAATTCGATCTTTCGCGGTCCGGAAATACAATGGAAATTACCGAAATTGGCGGAGATTACGATTTCCGTGGCCTCTTGTTTAGAGGTTAAATTTGTTTTCTTAGGGTTATTTTAAGAAAAAATTGTATATGTCACAGGTATCGAATAGGCCTAGTTTAGCCGGTAAAGTAGATTTCCTGTTTTTTATAATTCTGCAAATATCTCGGTAACTATGCGAAATATGGCAAAATATCAAGAGACCTTTTTTGTAGAAAATGAAATTTCCAATAATTTATGTCGTATGACATTTTTTTATCGACTGCGCAGTTTCCGAGTATATTTATATTTCGGTGAAGTTGAACAACTGCCTCCCCCCTGAAATGATGGTCGGGGGAACATAAAGGCTCCGTTCACAACTGCTTATACGAGACTCAAGAAATGTGTATGTATTAAAACTCAATTAGCAGTTAATATTATTGATGTCTTAGGTTAGGTTAGGTCTGGGTTATTTTAATGTTTTTTTAAAAGGTCTGTATATATTTGGCCATATCTCGCATAGTTTCCGAGATATTTGCAGGTTTATAAAAAACAGGAAATCTACTTTACCGGCTAAACCAGGCCGATTTGGTACCTATAACATATACATTTTTGTTCTTATAATGACCCCAAGAACACAAATTTAACCTTCAAAGTAGGAGCCACGGAAATCGTAATCGTGCCCGAAATTGGAACGAAATTAAAAATGGAAAGCTTCTTTCTATTAGGTCGTTTCAACAGTTTCTTTCGCAATGTGTGTGTCTAATATTGGTTTATATATGTATTTCACTTTATTTTTATTTGAACACGGAAGGCAACGTCTTTACTTTACGAATGACACATTGAGACTGACAGTCGTAGACGAAGAATTTGCCGCGTATTTACTGACCTTATCGGTCATTCTCATGGAAACAAAAACTAAGTACCACAGGTACGCGGACCCATCTCGCTTGTATTGAAATCGTGACGTGAAAGAAAGAGAGAAAGAAAAAGATAATTTTTGTATACACATATATATCAGACCTTCATAAAATAAAAGAATAACCAACATCTAATAGGTTCGAGCTTTAGAATGAGACCAGAACATTATTCTATAACCTTTTTTCATCCGGTTACAACAATCTGAACATGGACGATTTTTGAACGAAAATTTAATGATGCAAGAAAGGCTAGAAATAATTAATAATATAATTATTGGGGTAATAGTCCATAAAATTTCAACTTTTGCACGCCAGTGTATCTGCGAACAATAACTGTAGATCTTTATGCATTTATAGCAGGCAATTCGAGCTCCGAGAGTCGATGACATAGAATCGGCTACCCTCATTGTCGCACTAATCGGTCGGGTGGGGGTAGTCGATTTTTCGTCATCGACTCTCGGAGCACAAGTTACTCAGGCTTGATTTGTAGCATATGCAAATTTCTAAAGCACAGGTAAACATGAATTAAAATTAATAATGCTTTCATTCCATTTTACCCAGAAGAAATTTTGTAGTCGATGAAAGAAATTTTTCCTATATTTCCGTTTTCATAAAATCATATAAAAAAATGGGGAATGATATAAAGATCCGCAGTCTACAGATTAGTAGATGGTAACGAAAAGAAAAATCGTCTGCACGTTTCCACATGCGCATAAAAGTGCACCAGAGCGTTTTGATCGGAACAGGCGTTCAAGGATAATCTCGCGCGTGGTGTCACGAGCGGCTAACAAGCCTACTAAAATAATTGAAGCAATTACTCCGGAAATTGCGACGCGCTTTCAATGGACACTGTGAAACCTCGGTTCTCCAACGCTAGTTTTCCAACATGCGACGGTGTTTTAATCCGCTGACGATTCGTCGCAATCTGCAACGGGCCATGGTCGCGTTCTGTTTCCGAGTGATCTATGCACCGAGCAAAAGAGAGAGATTGAGTTTCGTCGCGATACGGGGGAATCCGCAGGAAAACGGGAACGCGGAGCCCCGCTCGTTAAATAATTATTTTTAGAGGAACGATAAGCGGCCGGCCAGTTACGAGAGAGAGAGTGAGAGAGAGAGCGAGAGAGAGAGAGAGAGAGAGAGAGAGAGCGAGAGAGCGAGCGAGAGAGCGAGAGAGAGAGCGAGAGAGAGAGAGAGAGAGAGAGAGAGAGAGAGAGAGAGAGAGAGAGAGAGAGAGAGAGAGAGAGAGAGAGTCGGTTTGCTCCGGATCGCAGCCCGTCGATGTCACATCTATCAAGCGAATCAATTACAACGGCGTTCGTTGTCTCGTCGCGAATGAGAGCGTGGCCTCTGCTTTCGTTTAGCGCACCCACGCATGCCTCTGAATTATTCAAGGCGATTGTTTATGGGGTATTTCGGTCCCGGATTCGCGGAGGAAAGGATTCGGCCATGGAAATCACCCTTGCGGATGCGACTCGGTCCCCACAGTTCGGCAAAAGTGATCTGATTAATCGTTACTCCATCAATGCCACATCTAATCCTATGCCCGGGGATTTTTATGCAACAGAAAAATTGTTTCGATCAATTGCAACAAGCAGAAGACATATTGATATTTCCTTCTTTCTTTAATGATCTTATTAGATTGAAAATAATATTTCGACGTCCATAGCTTTTTTTAATTTCTTTGCTGTTTCAAATTGCACCAGTTGTTGCCATAATTCCATAAAATTCGCAGTCCAACCATAACATTATCTAGAGTTTATTCAAATTAACCTTTAGCACTCGAGTGGCGACTCTGAGGCGTCATTAAACATATCGTATCATTATTCGAAATATTTTTTACATTGTGTTATTTAGTTAATAAATGAGCAATAGACAGCGAATAAATGTTTTATTCGTTGATTGTAAAAAGTAGGTGGAAATAAAAATATATTTAATCTTTTAAAAATTCATTAAAAAAATTCGCAAAATGGTCCGACTGAAAGGCACCCGTTAAACTAATATCTCGGCTTAATAGTCGACATTTGCGTTCGGTACAGGACTAAAGACGCGCCAGCTGTCCAAGATCGGTTCGAAACTAGTCCCATCTTCGATCCACCGTCTCCAGGGACATTTCCAGGCTCGTTTTTGCGAAAGCCCCGGAAATTGTGCCACGCGATCTTTCTCCGGTTCCGCGAGCTCGAGTTTCAATTAACTCGAGCCCGAAATCGCCATCGTTGGCCATTCGATAAATTCTCACGATCTGGGGAACAGGGGATTTCGTTCTGTCTCACAGGATCCCTGTTTCCATCGAACGATTTTTTCATGTTTCTATTTTATCTATTTTTTACTTTTTTTTTTTGATAACGATCGCTTGTTATTTCTGGTTGCTATCCGCGGATCACGTGCAATAAACCGCGCTAGAATATGGATCTCCAAGGAATACATGATAACGCAAAAATGAACGAAGCGAAGCCGCCGCCGTCGACTCGTTCGCGCGCGGTTTTCGCGATCGATAATTCATAATTGCGATCCCCCGCCCCGGGGAAATTTAATATCGGAGTTTTTCGCCGCGATGGAACAGATGGCGATTCGATGTTTTAGTCCTGAAACGTCTAATTAAGGGCTGGGATATTTTGGGGACCGTGAACGATGATTAAACTCCTATGCCCCACTGTTTCAGTCTCAAAGAATTATTAAAACGAAGATGCCCAGGGAAGAGGTGAGCCTTTCTTCCGAATTTTATTCAGACTTCTTCGACGATTTTTAATTCGGTATACATGGTGCAGAAAACTACTTGATCGCCTCAAATATCTCACTTAATGTTAATAATGTGGGGAAATGTTAAAGGAAAAATTGTTTGGTTTGAAGCGGCAAATATTATGATTAGACTGTGGATGTTTATGTAAAACAAAAATTTTCTACATCGATTGTAAAAGCACGACTCAAATAAAAATGTATTTCTTGTCTTAATAGTTTTAATAAATTGACCAATGTAAGAATATAGTTAAATTCTGTTGTTCAAAAGAAAAATTTTCTACATCGACTGTCAAAAACACGATTCAAATAAAAATGTATTTCTTGTCTTAATAGTGTTAATAAATTGACCAATGTAAGAATATTGTTAAATTTTGTCGATACCTTCACTGTTCTGTATTATATTTGTGTTCTGTTCATAAACAGCCAATATTCCTCAAGGTAACTTTTCGCGATTTCAAGGTCATCGATGTATTTTCAAACGGTATATATTTCTATCATTATGAAGCCATAGCTGAGGTCAAGAACTATCCAATGACCTATATACCGTGACCTTTGTGCGACCTCTAGTACCCACAATTTAGAAATGAAAAATATAGGGGTGATCAAGTTATTTTATTTTATTTTATTTTATTTTATTTTATTTTATTTTATTTTATTTTATGCACCCTGTATAAGTCGAGCATCATTTATTTAAACAATCGTTCACAATGGATGCAGCAAAAGTTTGGGCATCCTTTCCTGGACGTGTCTCTGCACAAGGGATCAAAAAATGGCCGTTAGGCACGCACGTGCGTGGGCGCGTGCCCATGCACCTTTTAAGGTGCTCATAGATGCCTGACCCGATATCCATTCGGAACGCGCACCGTTCAAAAATCTAAGGTTGCTTCACACGGTCGGGGTCTTACGCAACCTCCTGGGAATTTCTTTTGACACAAGAAACGGAGAACCTGATGCCTGGGGCGAGGGTGGAGGATTTATCACGTTCCTGGGGAACTTCTGTAGCAGCCGATTTTTCTTTAACGATTTTTATTTATCTTCTGATCCGTCGAGTTAACGAACTGGGGAACCACCGATCGAACTGTCAATGAATCATCCTGGAATTGGGATTCCTGGTAGAAACACTTGTGTGAATGGATTTGATTGTTTCGTGAGTTATGTCCGCCTTTTTGTTACCTTTGTTAACTTCATTTGAGTCGAATCTTTTATGCGATTGAAACGGACAGGGATAAATATCGGAAATAAATATAGGAATAAATATCGGATAAAATATGGAGGAAGATGATTGGGATTGTGTCGGGGAGAGAGGTGTGGTTTGTGTTCTAGTTATTTCTTGGCTTATTTTATGTTTGCTTTGGCTAGATATTTTTAGTGCGAGGTTGTTTGTCTTTTATTTTGTTTGTGCTTTGTTCTTGCCTGAAGTGCGTTTCATGCTAATAATCTATTGAGATTTTTTTTAAATTGGAGGATGTACTGAACAGTGACATAGGAGGTAAGTCATCATTTCGATGGATCTCAAACTGAAATTGATTATTTTGAACTGGCTGGGCAGATATATTTTATTAAATTTAAATTGACAGGAATAAAATATAATATCGACAAAAATAATTGTGAACATGTTGAAGAAAATAGTGACTATATCTGTTACTTCAATTTTATTTTATTCGTATTTTATTCTCATCTCAACCCACAACCCATCAGAAAATCACACATCCATTCCACTTCCAGCTCCACGAATACACGCGCAACAGGGCGAAAAATTTTCGTGGTATCCTCCCCACCAGTCTGAATTCCGCGGAAACTTTTCTCGTAAATTTCCTCGGAAAAGATCAAACAATTCGCCAATTACCCACACTCCCTCCTCGAAACAATTAATTTCCTCGGTGGAAGGTCAACTCGGTAGAAAACTTTTCAAGCTCCCAGCGTAAAAACGGGGCGCGATCGGCACCAGTTCACCAAACTCGCGAAACTTATTCTTCCGTGGGGGTTGGGGAAGATGCTTACGGGTGCGAGAAGCTTGAGAAAGTGCATTGGTCGTCTATCCAACATCAGAGGATCCCGGTTCGAGGAAACACGAACCAACCACACTGCACGATCAAAAAATCTGGAATCCTCTCAACTATGGGGCTATTAAAGGGGGTGCGTATCATTTTCCGAGATTTTCATCAGAATTTTCATTCGATTTTCACTGTTATCTTCGATGTTCTCCGCAGTTTCTCCCACCTACTCCGGGAAGGATGCGTGTCGGATTGGATGGTGTCGCTAAATAATTTAGGCCAGGCCTCGGAATTATGTGCTCGCGACGGCCGGTTTTCGAAGGCTACGCCCCCTTGACCCGGCCGAGCGTCTCGCTCCCCGTGGCGGCCCACAGTGATCGGAGCTCCTCAGGCGCGTACCATAGGAGCTATTCGTGGTGCATTAGGGCGACACCCGTATCAATAGATTTCCACGTTACCGTCGAGGTACTATTGTCAATGCGCATTTTTTTGTTAGTGGTATCCACTGTAGGCCTATTCCACTATATCGCACGATAATTTCAAACAACAGCTGTAGAAAATAAATTCGAAAGATAAATTTTAAAAATAGTTTTTACTTGTATTGTCCAATTTGTATTAACAGATAACTTGATTTTCGCGCACGTTTAGACGTGCTTGGCAAATTGGTAAGATCTACGGCAAGTTTGGACGTAGCTGTTCGCATCGCCGACACTTACATTGTTGCCTCGAGAACTAGGGCCGCCACGGGGAGCGAGACGCGCGGTCGGTTCGAGGGGACTTAGCCTTCGAAAACCAGCCGTCGCGCGTCGCGAGCACATAATTCCGAGGCCTGTTCTAGGGTATTCTAGGGACCTGTGGAACAGCTACTGACGAACAATTTTTCGCGAATATCTCGGAAACTAAGTGAGACGACCACTAACACGCAAGGGAAAAACTTGTTCGAAATGTTGTGGTTTATAATATATGGAACATTTCTGTAGGCTCCGTTTGTTTATTCCACGAGGTTCGTATAATTCGCATAAAACGGCCGTTTCGGCAAACACAGTCGGGTTAAAAAGGCCACATTCTGGCGTATCTCCCTCCCCTCGTTCTCTTTCTTTTAGTCTATATCTCTTTCGTTCGGGAGATCGTTTGAGAGAGGCCGTTTCTCTCGGTTTTGTTTCGCGGAACGTAGTTCTCTGCGGTTTCTGCGTGCACGCACCGAATCCCTGGGATACACTCCGGTTTGCCCGGCTTGAAAAGGAGCGTTTTAATTGGCGGCATAGGCAGAGAAGGCGAACTGGTCCGCTTCGTTCGTGCGGCAAATTTGCATTCAGGGAAAAGGCGAGACCGACCGACGCCGGCAAGACGGGGGCGGCAAACGCCTTTTTAAGGAAACGCGACAGACGCGCGCCGAACAGTCGGGATTTAAGGCGAAACCGTCCCGCGGCTACAAACTGATTTGCGTAATTAACGGCACGGACACCATCCGGCACTCTCTCTTTCTCGATACCGCCCCGCAAGAAAATGACGGGTTTAATGGCGCATGAACGCGCCCGTAATTGAATTAATTGATACCGGCCGCGTGGGAGGACCGCGTGACAATTGCCTGCCGCTGCCCACCCTGTCGCTCCTTACATGGCACCGCCGCTATTATGGCACTCGGATGCAACTTTTTACCGACGATTGCATCCTGGTTTGCGTTTAATCTCATCGGTTGATATTATCGGTTGTTTCAAAAGTTTCTTTCTCAATGTGCATGCTTAAGGACGTTGGACTCCCACTATGGGGGCCCTAGAATACCCAAGAACAGGTCTCGGAATTATATGCTCGCGACGGTTTTCGAAGCCAACGCCCCCTCGTCCCGGCCGCACGTTGTGTTCCCCGTGACGGCCCTAGTTCTCGAGGCAGCTCAGGCGCGTACCATAGAGTGTTATAATGTAAGTGTCGGCGATGCGAACAGCTACGTCCAAACTTCCCGTAGATCTTACCAATTTTCCAAGTACATCTAAACGTGCGCGGAAATCAAGTTATTCCACATGTTAATACAATTTGGACAATACAAGTAAAAACTATTTTTAAAATTTATCTTCCGAATTTATTTTTCAAATTTATTTTCTGCAGCTGTTGTCAAGGAAGACAATCGAAGATTACATTTTCTGCAGCTGTTGAAGAGGAAGGTTCAATGAAGGGGGCTCAGGCCACGATAGCATCCAGAGAACTCATCCAATGGCATAAAAATGGCTTGGATTACATGGCTGTACATCATCAATTTTGGCTTACTTCTAACATTTATATTACAAAATATATGAATAATTTCATATAACAAAGAGGCTGAGCCCCATTCATTGAACCTTCCTCTTTCGAATAAGCCCTTATCCAGCGAAATACATGCTTATATAAGGACGAAAACCCGTACCGCGCAAACCCATGTTTCGCCCAGATTTCTAGGGTATTCTAGTGACCCCAAGAGGGGGTCCTACTCCCGTAACATTGTTATACAACACAAGCACATTATTTCAACAGTGAATGACGGTAATATTCAGACACTTTCGAGAGGACGATTAATTTTTTTAATACTGGACTATGTTGAAAATTTAGAAAATACATTTTGTAGATCCGTATCAATAATTGAACAAAATTGATAAAAAAGGTGCAATATGTTCTGCTCTGCTCTGCTATAGTTCGCCGAACGGATACGAAAGTGAAACGTCCATCTGGCGACGCGACGGTTTCGCCGCCGGTAAATCATTTGCGGATAGCGGACAATCGAATGCACCGTGCGTCGAAGCGCGAAAACGCGTGGCTTTGCGCGTGCACGTGCTCCAAAGCCGATCCCGAGCCGAGTCTGAGCCGAGCCCACGCTCAAACCCGTTTCAAACCCTGCGAGTGCACCGCGCGAACGCGTTCGTTGCACGCGATCATTTTTCATCGCCTCTCTCGCGTGACTGCAACGGCCTTGCCGCCGAGGAACGCGACGCGCGGATTAGCGCGCTCGATCGCTCACTTTTTCGCGAAATTTTCGACCGTTTCCTCCTCGAGTTAGAATTAGAATTCGGGTCAAAAGTGCATCGCTCAGTATTCAATCCCTCTTTAAATATATCATCTATTAAAAACAACAGAAAGTGTATCGTTTATTCTGAATATCCGTTTAAATATTTCTTCTATTAAAAATAATAAAAAAGTGCGTCGCGCAGTATTCAATCCCTTTTTAAATATTTCTTCCATTAAAAATAACAGAAAGTGCATTGTTCATTCTGAATATCTGTTTAAATATTTCTTCTATTAAAAGTAACAAAAAGTGCATCGCGCAGTATTCAATCCCTTTTTAAATATTTCTTCCATTAAAAATAACAGAAAGTGCATTGTTCATTCTGAATATCTGTTTAAATATTTCTTCTATTAAAAATAACAAAAAGTGCATCGCCCAGTATTCAATCCCTTTTTAAATATTTCTTCTATTAAAAACAACAAAATGTGCGTCGTTAATTCTGAATATTTGTTTAAAAATTTCTTCTATTAAAAATAACAGAAAGTGCTTTCCTCAGTATTCAATCCCTCTTTAAATATTTCTTCTATTAAAAACAACAGAAAGTGTATCGTTCATTCTGAATATCCGTTTAAATATTTCTTCTATTAAAAGTAACAAAAAGTGCATCGCTCATTCTCTGTCTGAATATTTCTCGTTTCGAATGTCAAATAAAAACGGTCATTTTGGTTGAGGAGAAATGGATTTTTCTGCAACTAGCCTTGAAAATGTTTATAACGGCTGCGGTTTCTTCGAGAAGGATGATCTAGACAGCTTTCTTCATGGGTTCGCGAGGCAAAGGAAGCTGATAGATCATGTCACGCCGGGATAAAGAGCGACACGCGTCCATGCAAAGAGGAAAAGAACGTGGCAAAGTCCGCCGTGGGTTTATAAATAGTCGCGCGCGTCTGGTTTTCCACGGCGAACCGCGACCAATCGAAGATTACATCATCGGCTCTCGGCATTAAATATGCATCGTCGTCGAGCGACTTCCTCTCTAAACCCTGCTGGTTGACAAATTCGTCGATATTATACATATATTACAGGGTTAATATTAAACGCGTCGTGCATTGAAAGTCACTGGCACGCGTTTTCTCATCAAAATTACGTTAAACATGGAGACGTGTTCTTTAACAAAAATTACATTAAAGCACCAAGTTTTTAATCAACGTCCAGCTACGATGAAATATTAATGCTTGCAAATTACACTTGTGAACTTAGCGTCACTATGTAGACAACACTGTACATTATTGCACATTATTCTTCATATTGTGGCTCGAATAATTTCATCATCCAATTTATATGTTGAAATTCAAAAATACCATAGTGTCTTAGGTATACAGCGTAAGGGGCGGTTTTACCCAAGGACGGAAGGGCCCCGCGGCGGGGGCATAAAGTCACGACCGTTGTCAGTCCGGTAGAAACAACTAGCCTGAGCAGATCGCAATTTCACTATTTCCATATAGATTAAATACAGGATACGCAGAAACACTGTGTTGTTATTTAGACAATCTTTATCATACTAATAAAGTATATACGGTGTAAAGTGTGGTTTACTAAAATAACGTACCCATATAATGACATTTCCAACAATAAATTTTCGAAACAGGTGAAACTTATCAGCATCCTAAAAATTTCAATAATTGCAAGATAAATTAATCAAATTGTCAGTGACCCGTTCAGTGTTACCAACAGGAAAACCCGTCGAATTAGACAGCGAATAAAGGGATTTAGACGGAAAATTCTGGGAGACAGAGGCCTTGCAATCCCGTTGTGCAAACAGGCCCGCGTCCGACCGAAATTGGAACACCGGGGGCGGCTGTTTTTAATTTTAATGCTTTCATTAAGGATCATCCCCCGGTGGACCATCGCCGTTCGTCCCCTTTTGTTCTCTTTCTTCCGCGCTATCCCCGCGAGACGATCTCTCCGCAAACTTTGCCTCTGAAGTCTCTAATAACACCCTGCCCGCCCGCGCCAGACGTCCATTCTGAGCAGCGAGTGATAAACGATAACAGAAACGGGTAAATTGTCCGAGCAAACGCTTTGTCTGTAGCGATACGGAATAATCATAACGCTAGAAGACTTGATCTTGAATGAATGAGCTGAAAGCAATTGGTGCTGGACAGTTTCGGTACCGACATAACGTGTTGTGGCTAGTGTGCATTAAATAATAAGATTAAATTTACTTAGATTTTGTGTGATTGTTATTATAATATACATATGCTTGATTAAAGGAATCTATGGAATCGAAATAATATTGATATACTATTTTCAATTTTATGAAATTATTCAAAGATAGCTCCTCGATCGAAAATACTACCCTTCCTACATTATTAATTTCTTTCTAAGCGTGCGAGACATTACTGCGTTAATTTTTATTTTTAACTTTCTCAAAAAATGTAAGATTCGCATTTAGCGTTTACCGTTTATGTTAATTTAGCTTAGTATAACGGTACACACCTCGTTGTCAATTGTAAAGTGTTATACTAATGTATGCTATAGTATAAACCATACACGATTTAGGGCATTCATAAATAAATAAATAAATTATTCAAAGATCAATGAATTTCTGTGATTTCTAATGTTTGTAAGACATGCAAAACATTTTCATTTTGCACGAAGATACGAAGTCTGGTAATTAGACTTCCCAGGCTGGCAACAGGTAAAACCCATATCGCGGTTCCAGGTGATCAACGGCGTGAACCTCCGCGAGCCACGGGGTCGACGTGTTTATTGACCCCTGAATTTTCAAGCAGACTTGACCACGAGACCCTTTACGCCTCGTCATCTTCAAGACGTGAACAATATGGCCGTTAGTCACGCGTTCAGCAGCTAACAAGTTGCAAGGCTCCGAGAAGTCAATTAAACCGTGCCTCCTTAATTTCGTAATACTGTTTCTCGAGCCACCAGCCACTTGTAGGAAAAAAGAATATTAACGCCATATAAATTGCCACGCTAATCAACACTGTTCCTTCGTCATTCAGCTAAAGATTAATTCTTATTGCGATACGTATATGTATACGAACAAACCGAATTTTGTTCACGTTTTTAGAATGCAGAAGGTTAAAGTGAAAATGAAAGTTCAAGTAAATGTCTTCGATTCTGTACGACTTTTTGTAAGATTGTGAAATGATAAATATGAGCATGGATAGACTGCAGATTTCATGTATTTGTGAGACAACTGATTAGATAATATATAAACAGTAGACGGATTTGAAGAATTCATTTTCCATATACTAAAAATTTGAAGAATTTTCTTTCTTTTAACAAATATTTAAGAAAGAAAAAGTGATAAGAATTATAACCAGCAAATATTTCATCTGCCCCTTGTATGATCTACAACTTCGTTAAATTAATAAAGGAGAAAAAAGTTTGTATATTTGGGTCCTGTTTCTTACAATTGATGCAGAAAATTTTGTACAAAGATCTGCAATCTATTCTAAATAAACAAACATATTGGTTTCTATATAAATGCATTTTTAACTGCAATTTTTCATTTTTATAAATCATTTTATACAAACCAACCCCCTCCCCCAAACATTAATCCAGACCCACCCATAATAAAAAAATATTAAAAACGTTATTGAGGTTCATTAATTCTAATATTTCATTGTTCATCAATGTATTCAACAATAATTTGCTGCCTCGGAACACTTTGAGGCCACAAAAATGAGATTTCTTTACCACGGGGTCTATCATCTTTTAGCCCTTGTTTACTTAACCTGCAAATACAGTGCAAGGATTGGCCGTGACGTTCAAAGAAACACAATTAGCTGCCGCAGCCTTTGTGATCGCCGGTTTTTCAGAGCCTTGAACGAAGTATGTAATGCGTTTCCGGGCGCAGAAGGACAGAAGGGAAACAAAGGGCGCTGTTCGCAAACAACGTTGGTCACTGCTTTCGCCTGGCAGGCACGGTTGGTCACGGTGCTCCAATAATACGTGTTTGCCGACCGTGATCGTGGTTACACGACTCTGCGTCACGAAACATTAATTAGTCATATACCGATCACGAACTATGCGACACACGCTCTCTGTTCCGTGGCGCCGAAATGTAATCTGCGCATTCGCGACAACGATTAAATAGTAACTGTTCGTTCGGTTACGTGTTAACTTCCTATTGTGACCGACACATGCTACATCGTATGCTATTGTGGGTCCCCAACGACCTATGCAATTCGCGATCGCGTTTTTTAAATAATAAGGAACATGAATAATGTGAATAATATGTATGTATATTTTGGAATTTGCATAATTAAATTATATGTTGCAACTTCAGAAATTACATGCACACTCATGCTGCTGTCCATTAACAGCATACTTGTCGACATTCGTCCCCAAATAGTTTATACTGTGTGAATCTGACGAACAATTTGGGAAATTTAGTTTTCAGCAATGTGTTAATATGAATATGCAAATAGTTAATGAAATGAGTACATAAAGTGTTCAGGTGAAATAAATTTTCTAGCATTTGATTTAATAATTTTCCAATATTCACCCTAATAATTTGTAAATCAATTGTAAGGATTTAGAGTTTATAAGATTGAATGGATTTTTGGAAAAATGTATGCTTTGATCAAAGTGGCACTCCGAGCAATGTGCCTTTACATCACGAAGAGTTGGCCAAGTTACGACCATAACTCGTTCAGTTCTATTCAGAGCCGCTCACGAAAGCATTTCGCTGACACGCAACGATTAAGGAAGATTATTTTGAGGTACAGACCTAGATTTTCAAATGCACTTTCAATTGCAGTTTATCGCCGGTTATACTAGCCCATAAATCGTTCAATGGGGCTGGATTTATTGGGAAGAAAGAAACTCTTTTATGCTCCCATAACATTCTCCAGCGCCATTGACACCTATAACGATTGGCTTTTATCGAAACCAATTTTTGATTGATTGTTACCATTTTTTAGGAAACGATTTGAAACACAAATTCCTAAAACATAAAATGACAGAAAAATTTCCCTCAATCCTTTCTCCAAAAATTATATTCTGCAGTGCCATTGCTGTTCTATTAGTTACATAAATTTTTAATAGATTGTTGCTGGGTATTTTTGTAAAACAATTCAGTAGCTACGAACCTGTAAAGTATAATGTGACAAAAAAATATGCTCCGATCCTTTCTTCAAAAACTTCGTTCTTTAACGAGTTTAATATTGTATTGTATTACTGAAATCAATTTTTAATTGATTTCTACTAGGTACTTCTGTAAAAATAATTCAGTGATTACGAATTTGTAAGATGTAATAAAGTGGTAGAAAAATATGCTTCCATGCTTTCTGCAATTACCATATATGTAAAAAGACTTCGTGACTATGAATCTATAAAATTTAACACGTTGACCGTGTTTACTGTGTCATCCGTATCTATATGAAATATTATGTCCGCATACATATAAAGCTGAGGTTTTGCGCTAATGTATTCAGTGTGTCTATGTATACAGGGTGAGGTAGTAAAAATTTCCACCTGAAATAACTCATTATTTATCGACTTAATAAAGAAATGTTTGAAATGAAATTTATTGTATTCGAGGAGTCTCATTAGAACAATATAGTTCGATTTTTGAGGCCTTATATTTTCCGAGATATCAAGGTGACCTTGAGTTTTTCAAATGACACCTAATATTTTTTTTTGCAACATTGTAGTCCTTAAAAAGACAAATTCAACGACCTATAACAAAGTACAAGTTAGTTGAAAGTTGACGTTCAAGGTCAATTGAAGGATCTTTGTTATACAGGATGAGGCAGTAAAAATTTCCACTTGAAAGAACTCATTATTTATTGATTTTATTTTAAAAAATGTTTGAAATGTTTATTGATTTTTTAAGGCCTTATATTTTCCGAGACATGAAGGTGTCCTTGAGTTTTTCAAATGACACTGTACATTTTTTTTGTTGCTACATTGTAGTCCTTAAAAAGAGGAATTCAACCACCTATAACAAAGTACCTTCAATTGACCTTAAACGTCAACACGAAACATTGAAAATAAGTAATGCAGTTACATACTATCCACACCTTCTCGCTTCGCTTTGAAGGTCAATTGAAAGTACTTTGTTATAGGTCGTTGAATTTGTCTTTTTAAGAACTATAATGTAGCAACAAAAAAAATATACGGTATCATTTGAAAAACTCAAGGTCACCTTAACATCTCAGAACATATAAGACCTTAAGAAATCGAATTTTTTTTCTAATGAGCACCCTTGAATATAATAAATTTCAATTTCAAATATTTTTTTATTAACCCTTTCGTTACCCCGGACGAGATAACTCGGTCCCCGATAGTTCCCGATAAACGCCTTTTGCGAGATATCTCGCTCCCGGATACTTCCCGCTAAACACTTTTGACGAGATATCTCGCGCCCCGATACTTCCCGATAAACGCTTTTGACGAGATATCTCGCCACCTAGCCCCAATATTTTGACACTATAGACAAATATATTTTATAAGTAACCGTATCAGATATAGCAATAATATGTATTAGATATAGCAACTCTATGTGCAACACCATGTTTTGAAGTTTATCATGTAGAAAGTAAATAAAATTAATTTCAACAAATTAATAAAGATTTCATTCATTTCTTCCTTTTACAAATCAGAATACAGTTACTTATAAAATATATTTGTCTATAGTGTCAAAATATTGGTGCTAGGTGGCGAGATATCTCGTCAAAAGCGTTTATCGGGAAGTATCGGGGCGCGAGATATCTCGTCAAAAGCGTTTATCGGGAAGTATCGGGGCGCGAGATATCTCGTCAAAAGTGTTTAGCGGGAAGTATCCGGGAGCGAGATATCTCGCAAAAGGCGTTTATCGGGAACTATCGGGGACCGAGTTATCTCGTCCGGGGTAACGAAAGGGTTAAGTCAATAAATAATGAATTATTTCAGGTGGAAATTTTGACTGCCTCACCCTGCATATTACGCATCTCAATCTTTTAATTTGTATGTCGTATACACAATAATCTTATTTCGACCACTATCAAGTGCCTATTTTACATCGCTTTCTAAAAATAAAAAGAATGTGAAGCTGTTCAGGGCCCAAAACTTGAATTTTCATAGTGAAGAGGGTAGTAGAGTACTGAATTAACAATTTTGATTTTATGGAATATGGAAGATTCGAATTTAGCAGTGAAATTATTAAAAAGAGTAGAAGCAGCGAGTTGTTTGACAGGAAGCTTAAAGTGTACACGAATAGCAATTTCATCGAGCAAATTTCCCCATCATCATCGCCATAATAAAATTCCATTTCCCGCACCGAACGTCCGGCAAAATGAAAAACGACCTAAGCCGCCATTAAATTCTATCGAGCGCTATGTTTCATCGTTCGCCTAAGTGCCGCGAGCGCGCAAAGATTCTCGCAGTCCGGTCACAGCTCGGCATTTACACGACAGAAACGAACTGTTACACATTTCCCATCACGTTCTTCCTCCGCCATAACGTTTACCTCTCTCTTTTTGTTGTTCACAGAGGCTATTATTGCTACGCTCGTTATACTGTTACAAGTAAATATTGCGATGGTTCCAGTTTGGATTCGACGCGTGCGTACCGTTGTAACTCATGCGATCCACCTGCAACGACCACTTCCGAATGCAGAATAGAGGCAACACTAACGCGCAGGTATGGCCCGACCGCGGTATAGTGAGCGATAACGGTGATAAGGCAACACTCGACGCCCAGAATGGGAACATCCGTGCGTGTGCTCGCAGAAATCGTTAACCTATATGCATACGTAACGTCGTATCTCCTCTACTGCCTCGTGTTTGCTCGCGGAATCGTCCTACCGAAATTTTATATCTTGTGCCACTTTGGTTCATTCGCTGTATTGTTGCGGAACTTCAAAAATCTGTCCCAAGAGAAACTACACAAAACCTTGACACGGTGAAATCCCTAATGAGGCTAATAAAAGCCTTTCAACTCGTGAAGAACTTTGCAGAAGTTTTTTAAACATTGCATACGTTCTAGTAATGTATAAAACAAACTTTTGTACACCAGCATTAAGTCTTTGCGCCTGTATAAGTATCTACAGTTCAGTAAAAAATGTTACTTTGCAGTTGTTGATTCATTAAGTACATTCTTATGCTTCTGAAGCTGTATACTGTGTTTCTGTTTCATCAAAGGAATTGCAGTGACTTTTTATAGTATGTTCTCGGGAAGTCTTGTATTAAAAATTAATTCGCATATAAAACAGATCGTGCATCTTCATGCAAATTTCCTTCTTGCACACTGTTTTAAAAAATTAATTATAATAAAGTGCGATCAATCTTTTTCAGTATGAAGAGGAAAATCGTAAAAATAAAATTTCTGCTTTCACCAAAAGATCTTAAAAAATGTGTACAATAAGGAAAAAATAGTATTTTTTAATCTAAAATCTAAAAGATTGTTTCCGATGAAAATAAAGTAGGAACACCAATAATCTTATTCAGCGCAAACGCTTTATTGAATATTCCAATTTTTCTGACGCTATTAAAAAGTAATAATATTTCAAATAAAATTCCTGTGTTCACCAAAAGGTCCTCAAAAAATGTGTGCAATAAGAGAACAATATTCATAGTCTAAAAGATTGTTCCCAGTGAAACTGAAGCACAGATGCCAACAATCTTCCTCACCATACACGCTTTTCAAAAATTTGAATACAGAGGTCGAATGATATAATAGTATTCCTAGACCTCAACAGATAGTAGTCAATAGTGTATACCCAGGTTGAAGTCCTAACGAGTATTCATGGTGCGCATTACTAAAAGCCGAGAAGCTCGTCGGTTAGTTGCGTAAATTCCAATTAACATCGGGCCGAAGATGAAATGGCTCGCTTTGATTGTATGTATATTCATCGAGCCCATTCTTGCAGCCGGTTATTGGTACACGTGGTATACATATTCAGCGTGGGAGGATATCCTTGCGACCGTGGTTCGAATAATTGGAGAACCATCGAGGGCTCTGCGCGAGGGCAACATCGAAACGGTTCGAGCAGTCGGTATCCTCTACTACGACGTGTGTGCTCTTAATCCTAAATTGAAAACACTAAGCGGGAACGTGACATCGCGGCCGGCTCCTAATTTCATAGGTACAATCGTGGATTGCGTGGGCGGAGCACGATTATGGTCGTTCTGAACGCAACTATCATGGAAATGGTACCTTGGCGCTAGTAAGAAGACCTATCCCTTCTTCGACGTTAGGCAATATTGAAACATGTCCAATTTGTGTAAAAGATACAGTAGAACCGATTATCCGAACTAATTCGATTCAATTGGATACATTAAAAAATATATTAGTGTACAAACGCTATTATCAGGTTTATCTTCATCCTTTAAGGGGGTCATCCTATGTGGCAGGTCCAAAAAATCGAAAAATTATTTTTGCACAAATTGCTTCTATATAACAATCCTAGAATATGCAGGTAAAAGGATATTTCGATATTCGAAGTCGTTCGACTGTTATATACGTAGAACGAAGCAGCTGTTTGCCTCATTAAGATTAAAGTATTAATAAATAACCAGTGAAATATCAATCAGCTGGACATTAATTTATGCTGGAAGAAAGTGCATTCGAATCAACGTGCACTTTGGAGCATCGAGCCAAGAGAATTTCTCAACATATAGCTGACTAATGGTGAGTTTACATTTTCTTTGTGTAAATCGTACTTGAATCTTTAAACGAGTTTTTCTTAAAACTGTATTTTTCATATTGACGATCATGATATCTCAAAAGCTATTGAACAGATTTCTCTCAAATTTATATGGTATAGTCAGCACATCTATAGTTCTCGCTCGTACCAAAATATTTCTGATATCTGCTATAGTTTTTTTAAGCTGAAAAAATCGAAAGAAATTACGAAACTTGGAACTTGACTTTTAAAACCGTGCCAAAAATTCTATTTTCGATATTTGTATATTATTCTGGTACCGGCGATAACCCCAGGTCTACAAATTAAAATGCCGTTTGATTTTTTGATTTCAGATGATTGAAACCTCCGGAATCATGGTCGCCGTCATCAACTTTCTTTTACACATTCCGAACGGTCTAAAGTCGATTCAACTCGTTATTTTGGTTTGAAAAAATTCTGAGAGATTGTAAAAATATCAATAAATGTGTGGTAGAAATTTCAAGATTGTATGTTGTAAGGGTCCATAAAAAAAAATCCCAAAAGAAGTAAAAAAAACTAGCTGTCACATGTGATGACACCCTTAAGAACGTCAACTATGGTGGCCAACAAAGTCAAAAGTACAGCAAATTTTATCAATATTAGATAAATAGAAACATCAAGTAGCAAATAGATAAAACACTGTCAAATATTTTCTATGCAAACTGAAGATGTTTTAAGACTGTCCAACTATTTTATTCTCTAGCTCCTGACAATTCATTCCAATTAATATAGTCGTTGCTTTAAGATCAATAAAAATATTATACTATGTCTAGAAGCAGTCTGCTAAAATGTCTTCAAAAAATTGCTAACTAAACCCATAAATTGCTTGAACATCCCCATGCATTTATCAAGAATGTCATCTTTCTTCGACTGTTAACAACCAAAAAAACAATTAAAACGAATTCGAAGATTTGAGTAAGCAACTTACTAAAATGTATTACAATACGCACTTTCCGCTACTTTCCGCTTCACTAAACAAGACCTCAAGTTACAACAAATATTTGTACAACAACGATAAAACAGTTTGCCCGCCCCCAATGCTCGCGGCACTGTAGTATCAGGTGAAGTGTTGATTCAGCATTACATAATTAATACTATCGACAAAGTGTTCCTTATCGTATCGACCGATAATAAGTCCTCCGGTACACATTACTGGGGACACAACACAGTGAACCATTCACAGAAACCATCGAAGCATTGTTCCACATCATCGTCGTTCAAATTGCCAAATATCTCGCAAAATGGTAATTTCGAAAAACTGCTAGGACCGTATCAGACCCAACGATCACTATGACACACAGCCATTCTGAAGCCTGATGGGTAGATAAACAGGTACAAATTGCCGGAACCTCGGAAGACCCTAATTCGAAAACAAAGTTATAGCTGTACGAGCTGGGGGCTTTTATGACGGTTCTATTCTTTCGGCTCGTTTGTCTTCTTTTCGGAAGACACGCTGACAAGAGTTAGTCATCAGGTCAAACAGATCGCATGTTTGCGCAATCCTCTTCCGAAAATCTTTCGCATAACCCTTGGTATCTTTAGAAGCACGTAATCTCTCTGTTAGGCCAATAGGTCTTTGCATTCTGGAATGATTATTTATTGGAGGTTCTACTATATTTATTATTCAATATCTCGAGAGATATTGTATATGATATGATTATATATTAATCCTCATCCGGCCCTCATTTCACGAACTGAATCTGTCCCTCGGTGTCAAATTGACAGTGGTAAAAGATGGATAAAATAATAAGGTGAACAGTTATTTTACGATGTTTTTTTATTCAAATTGACGAGTTAACATTTACATCTTAGGGTTTTCTGTTATGTGTTTCGCATTTAAAAAATAAAAGTCACGAAGTTTCGGGCGAATTTACCTACAAATAACAACACAGTATAACTTATTTCGGGAAAGCTGTGTTAAATTGATACGAGGGACGGATGAGGGTTAAATTTCTCTGGATTCTTGTCGTTATTGTGTACATGGCTGGGTCTGAATTGACCCGGCATTTGTCAAGCAAAGCTCATTACCGATGCTGCATGTGTTGCTACTTGATGACAGGCAATTTTCACGCGCTGTCGAGTAAGAATTCCAAGGAAATGACGCAAAATCGTGCGAGTATCGAGCGCCCGCGGATCACGGGGCAAATCAAAGCGGAAATATGCATGCCGGCCGGTTCCCCGGAGTCCGCTTGAATACGAAAGAAGCGAAAGAGCACTCGCGTTAAATCTTTCGACGGCGCGGCGGATGGTTCGCCGGTGCTTTCAGTAACGAGAAAACTACTCCAACCTTGGCAGCGCGATTCACTTAACCCCGCGTCGCGAGACCGCAACAATCCGTCTGGAATTCAAACTACCTTGGACGCTAGAGAAGACGCATAACTGAGGAAACGTTCCAGGCCCGTGGTTTCTTAACCTTTCCTAGCTCTCACGACTCTCCCTTTCCGTTTTGTACTTAACACGTTGCTTACCGGAGGCTGTTTAATGGATTTCAAACGTGCGATTCACGCCTGAGGGCCTCTTAAACATTATTTGACTATGGTCATTTTTGGTTGTGAAATAACAAGCCTGGAGAACATGGTTCAAAAGCGTATAATAAAACAGATTTCTTATGGGTTTATTTTTTACCAACAGATTTTTAAGCTTTCTTTGAGAATGGCCATTTTTGATTGTGAAATAACAAGCCTCTCCCACGAATATAGTACAGTAGTATAATAAAACAGTTTTCTTATGGGTGTATTTTCTAACAACAGATTTTTAAGCTTTCTTTCACAATGGCCATTTTTGGTTGTGAAATAACAAGCCTGAAGAACATGGTGCAATCGTACAGTAAAACAATTCCTACGAGGTTTAGTTTTTAACAGAAGATTTTTAAGCTCCCTTTGGCAATGGCCATTTTTGGCTCTGAAATAACAAGTCCCCCCAAGAATATAGTATACAGTCCTATAATAAAACAGTTTTCTTATGGGATAATTTTTTAACAGACAATTTTCGAGCTACCTTTTTTGTACAGTCAGGTCGAATACAAAATCTTAAAATTGAATAACAATTATGAAGTTTAATAAAAATTGCAGATACCCAAATACCAAAATCTGCAATAATAAACTCCAACCATTCACATCAATTTTTGTCATAATCGAGCAGATAGAAACAAATGGCTATAGTCTGGAGCACTCGTCAACGTCTCAATTAAAGGATCGATGAAAGAATCGGCAATTAAAAAGAGATTTGCTGAACGATCATCGGTATTAAAGAATCCGGTGCTCCGTCATGCAAATACGCGTGTACAGCAAACAGGAGAACCGATTTCAGAACGAGCTTTTAAACCGATGCGTTCGAATGCAGTGCTCGCTTTGTATCGCGGGTTGATTTGCGGAGTTCGTGGCCCCGGTATTAAAACACCGGATAACAGCTCGAAATGACATTTCGGTTCTTTGATAACGTTGTTTGGGGTTGATCGAAAATATTCGCAGGCGGGCCGGGTAGGGCAGGGTCGGGTCGGGTCGGGCCGGGCCGGGCCAAGTAGCGCCTATTTCAAATATTGAAATTACTTTATCCGCGCGTGATTACCCGACGGGAAAATATCGCTCGGGTTTTCGTAACTGGTTCTGAACCACGCAACTGGGCTATTAAAAACGAGCAATTCGTCACGTTTGAACGAAATCTAATTTCCTGCGTGGGGGTCCCGCGGTCTCCGAATTGAATATTCACCGCGGGAGCGTTAAACAAAATGAATTCGTCTCACGTGCGCACTCTCTCTTTCTCTCTCTCTCTCTCGTGGTCTGGCTTTCAGCAAGACCGAACAAAAAATTGGAATTTTTTGACAAACGACCGGTCACACGATTGTCCCGTTATCAACACGCCGGGATTTTCACCCTGGGCACGCTTCGGGGAGATTGGTCAGCTGTTAATTTCCGCAGCCCGCTAAGAAAGAACAATGAAAATTTGATGTTCAGTTGAATTGCTCCTGTCTTTGACGGCTACGTTGCCTGTACTCGGACGAGACTGTCTGTGTAATACAGCACACTGGCCTTGTATGATAAACCTTAGGGCGCTCATTAGACTCGGTTAAGTGTCCGAACGTAGTCCCAGAAGGAATAAGAATGAGAGTCGAGGCTTATTTGAGTCTCGGAAGAATTTTTACAAAAATTCTCAGGTACTGTCTACAAGATCCCATAAAAATTCCTCCCAATTAATTGTAGCTCAATTGTCCGATATTCCGTTGATACCAGAAAACCCGAGTCGATCTCGCGAGAATCGTCGCGCGTCCGTCTAATAGAAAGCTCTATCGGAAAACTTTTAACACACAAGTCGCTAACGAAAGAGAGGATAGGAGAGCGATGGCGCGGCGTCGAGTGGATGCGGATTCGAGGCAAAGTGTTGAGGGAATTCCGTTAGGACCCGGAGCGCGCGGCTCGATCGACAACCGGGCAAAAAACGGAGTAGAATTAACGTGAAATTGTGTCGGCACGGTAGACGATATAGCACACGTTGGATCTCCAGGGGGACGCCGAGGATTCGAGGCACGGTGTCGCACACGTCGGATTTCTTGTCGAGTGACCCGAGCCCCCATAGAACTCTCCCTGTTCCCCGTAAACGTTTCTCACTCGCTCTACGTTGTCCTACGCCTCCTCCAATAGGTCGTAGACGATGGGAACCGGTATGACCGGAAAAGAACCGGCGGAATTCTTTCTACGACTGTCAAAACAAGTCCGCGCGCGACCGCGTGCCCGAGCGATTTAACGAACTCGTTACTCTCGCAGACCGTAATCGATCACCGGCGATTTATCTGCATTTCGTCGGGCGCGAGCCAGACCCTATGCAACAAGTATTTGCCGACGATCGAACTGCACCGTGCACTCAGTCGCCTGCACGTGCGCCGTGCATAATTGTTACAGCGGTTCTTCTACGGCTTGTATAAGGCTTCAGGGACACTTTCAGAGATTGATCCTCATACTCGGAAATACAGGGGAAGTCTCAATTAATACGATCAATTGAATATACATTTTCTTTAAATCCGTATTTTACGAAACTCTTACAAATGACTGGGATGTGGTTCTTAGTATTTTTAAAAGAGTACCATCAGTAACTAGAATTGATGTACACCCATTATCGTTCCACGCCTTAGACCAACCCATACGACTATGACTGCGATGAAGCTCTCAGAATTGTTAAAAGGAAGTATGTTTTAGAAACTGTGTAATTAAAGTACTGTATTATTAGAAGCTTACTTGTGATTGCATAATATAACCTGGCATATTTTTCATCCATTACCGTTCTACACTTAAATTGGACCAATTGTTTCCTATTCATAATATTTTAATATATCTATCTTAAAAGGCAGATGTTGTTAACGATTCTTTGTATAGCATATTATGGTTATAGATCCATCCAAATTCTTATGTAACAAATTTCCTTACATATTTTTAAGCATAATTCATCAAAATCGACGTTGATCTCCTCCTTGTACCTAACACAAATAGCTAACAACTTAGTTTGGCTATTATAAAATTATAATTTGAATGGTACGTTTGTAATTCTTGTAGCTCTGGGTCAAAATGGACCAAAGTCTGTCCATCACGCAATCATAGAGAATGTACTCAAAAACACAGTAAAATTGACTAACATTCAATCGCTATTCTTATATCCCAACACAAAATAATCTCATATCGTTCATAACCTCATTTTATTCGATTTCCATGTATGTCGCACAAAAATATTGTTCACTTTGTCCCCAGTAAAAATTAATGAAAAAAAGGCTGCGATACATTTAGTTCGATTCATTTTGATAATTTTCAGCTAATTTTTCACAGCCGGTTGACGGCGATTGCAATAATAATCGAAGCGTTAAACTATCCTGTTCGATACGCTCAAGCAGATGATTCGTGCCGTTGATTGTACGGGCGAGACCGGCTACCAGCGGCATGACTCATTCAAGCGTAGTGCTAGAGCGCAAACTTTGCGAACTGTTCGCATTCTTCGGAACTATTTCGAGGCGTTTCTCGACCGCGTTTCAACTTTTTGCGGAATACATTATGCGAGCGAATGGATAGCGGAGTTTCAATTATTTTGTTGCGAGGCTTTTGCGTCGGATTGCATGCTTCACCAGCGTTAATTTCTAAACATTAACGGACGCGCTGTGCAAGGTCGTCGACGCCCATGCATTAGTCCAAACAATCTCTTTGGAACGGCGCGGCGCTTGGGATTGTTGCACGCGAGAATTATTTCAGAGTTTGCCTCTGTGGGTGCAGAACTCGAGACTTCGATAAAACTTATCGTTCTGAAAGCGGAAACTATGACCGTGTGCTGTTGGATATAAATATGATTAAAATTGATACGAAGACTTGTATTAATAACTTCACAATCTGCACAGTTATATGGGTCATTAAAATGTTTAAATAGAAACTTAAGTACTGAAACAAAGTTTGCAAATTGAAATTAGCTTTGAGGCCTCCTTGAAAATTGTGAAACAATTTTGTGATCTAAGAGATGACTAATTGTTATTGCTTCTAAACAGTCCTTGTCTATGTCGGCATTTAATTATAACAGAATATGCTTAAAAAATTAATTAGTGCTCATATAGTGCGTGCTCAAAATTCTTCTGCAAAGAAATCGATCATCGATCTAATTATAAAGTATATTGTTTCGAGATATTTTAATATCTTTCTGCCGTAATATTGTTTGGAGCAACTGATTCACAAAGCCATAGCAATTTGGCAGGCCAATAGGTGGATGCAACATGAATTTGTATTAATTCAACGTGAATAATTCTATCCGAGTAAAATTTTAAACAGGAAAGTCGCCCTCCTAACTTATTAATTTTAATTAAACCCATGCGAGCTTGATTATAACGTTACACGATTCGTATTAAATTTCAAAATTTAATTAGCATTAACATAAACTCCCTATTTAGGTGCACGGCCACGATATAGCCGGCGTTCATGCGTACGTGATCCTTTATTGAAAGTAATTTTTTAAAATTGTTTAGTGCTCCCAAGATGCGGAGCGATCTACTTTTATGCATCGTGTAAGATAAATCAAAATAAAGTCTGATGCAGTGTGCTTAATCAAATTTAGGGATCAGCATCTGCACGTTTATGTGATCATGTCGGGGCCTGTTGAAACAAATGACTCCATTTTTCACGGCCCCCGCGTTCATGGTATCAGATCGTGCCTCGTGGTCCCATCAATCTGATTTTTCTTGTATACTGAATACGTCTTCATGCTTCTATGTATATCTTGAAAAAATTGTACTAGAGTAGAGATTCAAATACAGGCACAGTTTGGTTATCTAATCTTTAATACAAACAAGACAATTCCATCTCGCTCCAGTTCCTTCAAGACTAACATTATAATGTTCATATCAACTCAATTAACTGTCTCAAAAATTGACGAGTAGTTTCAAGTAAGCCTGTGAATATCGCCAATAGCATAATCGCATCGAAATAATTTTTTGACAAGCCAGAAACGACAGGAAAATAAAAACACAATGAAAAATTGATGCTGAGAAATAGATTCTACAAAATGTTACCATTTAAAATTTTTATCTCTGTGGTAGCAGCTGTAGCTACATCAAAACCAAATTTTTCGTCATGCGAACCAAACGTTACAACCATAGCTGCCGTTCAAATTCATATAAATATTGCGTTGAACGAAAACTTCGTTCTGGACATAAAAATATTCAGAAGAATAGTTCTTTTAGAGCTTTTTGAACTGTGCAATGTAGTGTTGACTGAATTACAATTTACTAGACGAAATTGATTAAAATGAATACTGTTATATACAAATAAAAACAAATTAATCTTAACTACAATTTGATCGGTAAAATGACAAGCATAAGGCAGCACATTGAATGTCACTAATCATAAACATGACATCTAGCGAGTGCACTATGAATGCGAATATTTAAAACAATCCCCACCATGCGGCGTACTTGTGATTGGCATGTTCTATTGTCTATATGTATAAACACAGTGCGCGACCTTTTAATATATTTCTAATCGCCGAAGGATGAGGACATGTCACAAGTTTTAATTAACATTGTCTCCTTCAACATATTCACCTTGACCCACCTAACAAGAATCACTAAAAAAGAAACCATTATCTTCAAGAATCCCATAAAAATCATAATTCCCAAAGAAATCAAACTCGTAACATCAAAAGCACAAAATCACACGTGATAAATTGTCCAACCAGTCGAGTCGACTAAGGGTGAATTAACGCACACAGTGCCGACTCGAATTACAAAAAAATTGCGATGCAATTGTTCACATAGTTAACAAACGGAGCACGTCGATTTGTTTATCTGACTCATCTGCTTGGACTGCACATATAAAGATACAACGGAATAACTCGTTACTTACCGAGCAGTCCTTGCGGCGACCGCGTGACGTCGTGCAGAATGAGAAACGAGAACCAAGAGGCTAGACAACGGTGTTATATGCACCGCAAGTGCACCGCGTTTCCCGCGTGCAGTTGCGTAACGCGGCGGCGACTGCAACTTGTTCGCGCGCACAACGTGCCCGTAGATCCTCTGGGTAGATCCACACAGGATCAATTCTTCTTTTCGAAGGACACAGAAGAGAGAAGAGGTTGAAGAACACTTGATAGGCTAGCACGAAACGTCACAGGACACGAGGGATGACAACAACAATCGGTTCTCGATGGCTCGCGTGCCGACGCGGATAGAGCCGAGCGCGACAAGAGGTCCTTCCACCGTGGCGGCTGGAGCGCGACTGACTCGAGCCAGGCCGGCTTGCCGCGCTGCGGCCTCGGGGTTTCGTATTACGCGCGGCTTAACGACACTGCATTCTGCATCTGTCAGTCTTGCTGCACCGGAGATGAATACAAGGATATTACACGGATATCAAGAGATGCGTTCGGAGTATCTTCGGAATAATTTAGGAGGATTTTTTGGGGAGGTGCTGTTCTTGATTTCAGGTGAGCCTTTGTCATTCATTGGTCTACAGATGTTAAGTATTTTAGAGATCAAATATTTTCCAGATTTTGTTGTTACTAAGGAGCTATCAAGGAAAACTGTCCTGAGGAAGTCTGAAAGGTGTTCTCAATGTTACGTTCCGAACAAATTAATTATATTTTATCTCTTTCCATCGGCTGTGCTGCTGCTTGATAATGCGTTATCACTGTGGGAATTCCCTAATCAAACGCAGAACGGTCTTTGATGGGATAAAACTAAAATCATTCTTTTTTACGGCATCGCGATTGTTACACCTTATATGTATAACGCATATTCCTTCCTTGGAATCAACATCGTCCCAAAATACGGGAAATCGGTAATTTCAAAGTCAGTACCGGGTATTGTTCAGAACCACGAAGACACGCCAGTCAATAACCGTGTGCGTAAAAACCATATGTACCGATCATCGAGGAAAGGACAAGGTCCGTTCAAATGTTGTTGTGCGGGGCGCGATAGCAACGCTTAGCGTTGTGGGGTCACCCTAGCTATACGTGCCGTACATCGTACAAGGACTTGTACTTTCCTCCACAACCGAAAACCGATGCTCGCGCTCCAAATTTGACTATCTGATTGGTTAGCGCGTACCGCGGAGCGGGGACGGCTCACGAGACCGGCAAGCACGTCTGCCGAAAAATCGCGAATTGTGATTACTCTTCGACGTATAATCGCGAGGTGCGTGTCGTAGTAGTCCGTAAGGCTATCAAAGCGGGAGTTGTCGTGATTACTCAGTACATTGTATTGTATTCAGGCAAAAGTCTTGGCCTTTCGTTAATCTATTCCATCTTTCCAACTTTCTTACCTTTTAAATTATTCATATCTTTTCTATTCGAAACATTAATATAATAAAATAAATATAATAAAATATTAAACTCAATACTCGCGTTAACCTCACGCAATTGTCGGCTAATACATTATTTGATCGTGCGTGTGCCTCTTTCTTTCTACAGGTACATCAGGTTCCCACATTGTTCATTAAAGTCAGCTACGAATATTAACCTGTCTTGAATAGAGTTGAATTGAGATAGTATCTCCTGGGTGAGTTGTTTTCTGGTCATTCTTCTCGACCATCTCACATGTTGTACATAATTTCACTGTCGCGGCTGAATATTATCCAATAGCTTATTGCAGGCTGTGGAACTTCCCTTATTGGATATTATTCCGCAAATAGAATTAATTGCTACTTATTTATCAAAATATGTGTGTATAAAGTTATACGAATGTACCTATAACTAATCGTTCGTGCAAAAAATTCGAGCATATATTATATTCAACTCGACAGGGCATAGCCCATTCTTTCTTTTCTTCCTTTGTTAACATCTCAATATTGTTCATATTTTGGCATTAAGAATATATTTATTTTTATTATTATAGATACTCTAACATGTATTATTTCACCTTTCGAGATCCGAGTCATTTCCGAATCGATCGCGTTCTATAAGAATTTCTTCTAATATTTATTTCGTTCCGCCTGTGCAATCCACCCGTAACAAAAGGGCGTAACAGCTCTTTAACGTTACGCGGTAGGCGCGTAACATCAATTTTAATGTTGCAGGAATTCTTTTGTAGGGAAAATATGTCTCATTTGAGCCCCTATCCAATCGTCAATCTTCCTGAAAAGAAATTACTTAAAAATAAATGTTTATTTACAAATTATTATACGTTTGCATGAGTTCCCGTCCCCGCATATTATAAAACATTTACAAAATAGCATATTAATAATAACAATAGATGGCTGACTATTAAAACAATTAGTCTATAGGCCCAAAAGTGTACTGAATCATTTTAAAATCGAATGATCCGTTTATTTTTTGAAAATTCGCATTCATATTTTTATAGACAAATTAAGCTGGTAAATGATCTAGCGCTTTTTGAGACACCCTGTATTTATTTGTCTACTGATGCAAGTTTGAATATTTTCGAGAATTTTGTACTATTAATTGTTATTCGTTTTTCTGTAAAATGTAGTCGTGCATCTAGGCGTAGAGATTGTGATTCCTGTTATGCGTAGATTTTTGTCTCGTTACAGCAAGTCTTAATAGGGAAACGCGTTGAATGGCAGTAATTTAGTTTGATAGCTCGGAGATCGATTGCAGGGGTCGCAACGGGATATTGGTATGGGGGAGTTGACTGCTCACAATAAGACTGGCCCACGTAAATTCCATTACGCAGGATCGTCTATTGTTCCCGCGTCGGCTGTGTAACGAAACAAAGCGACAAAGGGATTAGCAAAACACGTGGCACGACAGTGAGCAACATAAACAAATGAGCGCCGTCAATCGCGTGCCACGAGTGCCAGGGGGGCTGACAATGAGCGTTACCCAAATAAAGGCAACACCACGGGAAAATCAAAGCCCTCGGGCCATTGAACATTAACACTAGAATGGCCCTAAAATTAAGTACAATGCACTGACTCATTATATTAATAACAATGTATTTACGCAATATTAATTGCGAGTAGCAGCTGAAGAAGCATCTTGAGAATTTTAAGAATTTTATTGTGAAATGAAGAATTTGAAACGGTTCGTTTCATATGTTCATTTCACAATAAAATTCCATATTTAAATTTTTAAGGTATTTGCGAATATGATTGTCCATTTTCTCATCCTATTGATTTTGTACCATTTTGTGCATTTAATGCCAAGGGACAATATTGGATGAGGAAAATAAGGGTTGAATATTCAACAACGTCATTGAATCCACCTTGCTACCCTTCAAGGACTTTCAAATATAATTACATTCACTTTCATAACACCGTATACACTTCGTCGTCCCTTGTGTTAAAAAGAAATGAAAACAAAATTTCTTAAGAACGGGGATTGAATAAGAACGCAGTCGATTCTTGGCAGTCGCAGAAATGTTTTTATTACGAAACCCAATTCTATGGTGCATTCACATAGTTACTCAATAGTAATTCATAGTTACTCATTACAATTACTCACAGTATAACTCGGTGATGATTAATGTTCGGTAGAACGCGTCGTAGATTATTTACATGTACAAATCGTGACGGTGAATTTCGAGTTCGTTCGACGAATCCGTCGATCTCTTAAGATTAACAGGGCACACTGTGCATGATCGCGGGGTCATCCAACGAATGTAAACCTGAAACCTGATCACATCTAGTGCAATTGGCTAAAGCCACGAAGAAAGCCTGTCGGACGACCCCACGACGATATTCGATCAACAAATGATCCGGAGGAACCAGGGGAAACGTGTCAACAACGAATGATGCGTGTCATGTTATGTTTCTTTTTTTCCCTTTTTGTTTCTTGCGATCCCCGGGGACCGTGAGAGGAATGACACGCCCGCGGAAGGACAATGATTACGATGACGATGACGATGACGGTGGCGACGACGATGACGACGACGACGATGACGACGACGACGATGAGGATGACGATGACAAACCGACGCGAACGGCACAACGGCGCGACGCGGACGATGCTCGCGCTCGCTACGCTTATCCGTGTGTACGTTTCCATGCAAAATTCTGACGTCAACGAGTGGAAATTAGATAGCGGAGCTGGCCCTTCGTCCTTTCCAACTTCGACAAAGTTACGATGCGGGCGCTGCAAATAAAAAGAAGAAGAAGCGTTCCTTTAGTCTCCGAGAAACCCGACGTTCTTTCTATTTTTTTTCCTTCTCCTCTGCTCGGTGTTAGTGTCTTCCCCTGAGATCGGAGGCAATTGAATTTTTTAGATTAATGGGCTTCTTTTTTTTTAGTACTCTTAGTCCTTCAGCCCTTCGCGGAGATGTTCCATGGTCTCCGGACTTTTGTCTCGAGGACACCCTCGGTATTAATTGTTAAAACTATTGAACAAGGTCATGCCGTGGGTTGGTTCGTTCCTTGACGCGCTTGATGTATATTCATGACTGCGTCTTGTTCCAGAGATATTTTTAGAGAATTTGTGGAATACTCCTGTACTATATTGTTCGTCAGAAATAGTTGTATGAAATCCATTTTTGTACTACAGTTGTGAAACTCGGAAATTCATATTTCAAACTGTACGAACAATCTGAAGGTATTTGAAATTGAAAAATTGGTGAATTTTTCACTGAAGAATGTACAAGGGTTGAGAAGTATTTTTTCATTAATTTACAACATGTATTTGAGCACGAATATTTTTAATCTACGATTATTGAGATTGTAAAGATGCATCATCGATGATGTATTATTCAACTTTATTTCCTTGGGTATATAGTGTATATTATTTAAAAAGTTGCTAAAAATTTGAATAGACAGATTTTTGTTACTTCTATAATATAATGTAAAATATCTGAGTCTAATCTAAAAACTGACCGCTAAATAAGAATCAGTTCTTGAAATCAATACCTCATTATAAATAATTAATTCAAAGGAGATATAAGTATTATTACTTCACATAACGTCAACGTCAAAAAACGACACGACTCACGGGATGATTTAATAATTAATAATTCTATTTCTAAGTTGGCGATAGAAACAGGTATTTTGTTCCTGGCTTGCTAGTAGTCCCATGACGCAAAGATAACGTCATCGTGAATTAACAAGTCTGTAGCTTGTAACGAAGGATCGTCGATGTTCTTCGTTGATCTCTTCGTCGTGTCGTCACCGACACGGTGCACCGTGCGATCGATGACGCGATTAGTCGACTATACTCTCCGAACCGCTACCGGTTCACTATATTTTTAGTCCTCTATCTAGGATCTATATCGTGAACCTTCAAGACAACATACCGTATGTAACGAATTTTGATGGGGGTATCAGCACTCGGCGACCGGGACTGACTACCATCGTCACTCTCAAAACCAAACCAACTTTTCCTAGAGATTCAAAGTTAAAAGAAAAACAGACGGGATTATTAAGAAAAGATCGATGGTGAAGCGATGAAGTGCGATGGTCGATCGACGTGAAGAATGAATAGCCTGTGCGATTCTGTGAAGCGGCGGTGAAAGAGAAATCGGTTATGATGACACTGAAGATGCGATAAATAATTTTTCCGAAGGAAAAATAGTTCATTGTTCCTCTAACAATTAAGTGTCCCCAGCATGGGACATTAGACTAATGTTAATAGTAATCATTAGAATCTGTCGATTGTTTGTTTTTATTAAAACTAGAACATTCCTGGTCTTCTTCGGTTAATAAAGATAATGTAACGAAGCTGATCAATAAAAACTCATCAAAAGATTGATGTATTAGACAATTTTTGAAAACGTTAGTGACGAAGCGATTATGTTGAAGATTTTTTTATATGTTCGTCAGTATTAGAGTCGTCCTATAAAAAATATGAACTACCGTGACACAAAAGACGAGCAGTCTAAAAAATTGACGAATTAGATTAGGAATTACAATTTTTTATAAATGTTAAGAAGAGAAAGATAAGATCGTTATTAGACATGACCTATAAAAAAAACAATGACTACTGTAGCGAAAGATGACAAATTTGATAATCATTAGGAACATAGTGGGTACTAGATTATGAGAAAAAGATAGACGACGATGAAGCAATGAATTGG
The DNA here is from genome assembly GCA_916610255.1 of Lasioglossum lativentre. NCBI lineage: Eukaryota > Metazoa > Arthropoda > Insecta > Hymenoptera > Halictidae > Lasioglossum > Lasioglossum lativentre. Next base: position 21,189,555 of record OU744364.1, on the reverse strand, counting down.
AGTGGACGATCAGTGTGAAGAATGAGTTGGCAGCGCGATTCGATGAAGCTTCATGGAAAGAGAAATAGATTAAATGGTGGATGGTGGCGAGCAGAGATGATGAATCCTGCAACGCAGCGATAAATAATGTTTCCAAAGAGAAAGAGAATATAGTTACCTCCTTCAGCTGGCGCTGGTGCAGCCTCTGCAGGGGCTGCTTCGGCTGGCGGTGCAGCAGGTGCTCCTTCTGCAGGGGGGGCTGCACCCTCGGCTGGTGGTGCAGCAGGGGCTCCCTCCGCTGGTGGTGCTGCAGGTGCACCTTCGGATGCACAGTTACCTTCTTAGTAAAGCCTCATGGAAATACCACTGGCATGGGGGATGGGGTAAAATGATAAATGGGATATTAAGCGGAGCTAGCGGTCAAAGGACTGCGTTCATTTGTAAAGGACTTGTAGAATCATGCAAATTTTTCTGCGACTTAAAAAGTGTATACATTAGTTATTACACGTGTGCTGCGAGTTTAATCTGTTCGCTGAGAATTTCATTTTTACCATAATCATATTGCCATTCCATATTCTCGACTTCTGAGGAACTTCACTTAATGTGAAGCATTATTACTTGCAATGTATTACTATTCGACCTCTAGAAAAATCGTATAACAAGTTTTAAGAGTTCATTGTATTAGGGAAGCTTCGAGCTTTCAATGTATCGTGGATTCAGTCCGGAAAATTTCTTTTACCACTTTTACAGACGTTTTTATAAAACGTGCTAATAAAAACATGAAAAATGTTGAAAATGTGATCAAGCTTAGTGATCAGGTATCTATCACTAAATCCATTTTAACGTGCTGTAACATTCTGTGCACAGAACAGGTTGGGATGAATGAAGTCATCGAATATGACCTTCTGAAGGTGGTGCAGCTTTCAAAAAATGCTTTTCAAAAACATAAAAAATGCAGAAAATGTTAAGATGGTTGATTTCAATGGTCATGGACATTGAACGTATTTTAATGTGTTAAAAAAAGAATATGGCCCCACTGTTCGAATGCAACAGGGCAAGGTAAAATTCTGTGCACAGAACAGGTTGGGATGAATAAAGTCATCGAAGATGACCTTCTGTAGGTGGTGCAGCTTTCGAAAAATGCTTTTCAAAAACATAAAAAATGCAGAAAATGTTAAGATAATTGATTCCAATGGTCATGGATACTGAACGTGTTTTAATGTGTTAAAAAAAGAATATGGTCCCACTGTTCGAATGCAACAGTGCAAGGTAAAATTCTGTGTAGAAAGCAGGTTGAGAAAAGAAATGCATGATAATGTGTTAGTAAAAGAAGATTGGCTCAGTGTTCGAATGCACCAATGCAGGACAAAATTCGTAAAATCTGTGCAGAAAACAGGTTGGGATGAATGACGTTAGCGATGATCACCTTCTGCAGGTGGTGCAGCAGGTGCGCCCTCTGCAAGCGGTGCACCCTCCGCTGGTGCAGGTGCAGGTGCCGCGCCCTCCGCCGGTGGTGCACCTTCCGCGGGTGCAGCCGCGGGTGCAGCTCCTTCCGCAGGCGGTGCACCTTCGGCCGGAGGTGCTCCTTCAGCAGGAGGCGCACCTTCGGCGGGTGGTGCACCTTCGGCAGGAGGTGCACCCTCGGCAGGAGGAGCAGCAGGCGCGCCTTCCGCTGGAGGCGGCGCTGATCCATCAGCGGGCGCAGCTGCAGGTGCTGCTTCACCTTCCGCTGGCGGCGCCGCGCCTTCTGCAGGTGCAGCCGGTGGCGCACCCTCTGGACAAGCACAAGTCGGACGTACACCTTACAATTCTACTTCTACCTATCTACAACAAGCCTTTACCTCTTGCCTCTTGTCAGGTTGACAAATCTTCTCGATGCATCGACTAGATTTTCTCGAGAATTGCAGTGACACGTAACGAAGGAATGCGAAAGTGCACTACTTTGCGAGGAAAATTGCAACAGTGAGAATTGTTTAGACAGAGTGAGATAGCGAACAAGCAATTGTACAAAAACTCTGTTAGTGAATTATTAGGTGTTGTTCATTTACAATAAAAAATGTCTTTAAATGAACATTATAATCGCAGAGGTAGTACTCTAATTAATTAATTTTTGCATTGAAGATCATCTTGGCTCGTGTGATGAGTCCACAAAATAACAATTATACCAACAGATCTCGAATTCATTTTATGATTTCTCTCGATGTTGAAATTTTCTTCCACAGCATCATATTATTATGTTATCGAATCTAATCGAAATGTACAACGATATACAGTATGATAATTAATTAATACGATCTGATGGACTGTTTTAGGTGTGGTATACTGACCAGCTGGTGGTGCACCTTCCGCAGGAGGTGCAGGTTCAGGTGTCGGTGTCGGCGAAGGTGCTGGTGGTGGAGCTGGCGATTCCGCAGGTGCAGGAGCTGGTTCAGGCGCTGGTGGTGGAGCTGGTTCAGGTGTCGGTGTCGGAGAAGGCGCAGCAGCTTCTGGTGGCGGTTCCGGGGCGGGTTCCTGCTGTGGGTGATATAATCTCATTTTTGAGCAACTCACAAGTTCGTTCATCCCGTTAACAGTGTCGTCAAAAAATTGGTAGTAACTAGTCCACCAACAATCTTAATTTCACAAACCCACCCTATAGAATTAAACTAAAACAATAGCTGTAAATAAAAATTAATTTTCCAGAAACAACAAAAATTACGAAATCCACCCCATTTCCTAAAACCATCCCCTGAATCTCTAAACGAGCGTTCCCAATGTGTTCAAATGTCGATTCACCCTTAAACAACCCATCCATCCCCCAGAGTAGAAATTCATAAGGGCCAGAACAGCGCGGCCAACTTGTTAACGACAGTGTAAACGCGATTTTCCTACGACACCGAAAAAAGAGCCTCGTATCGTTTACGTTTCGACGTGGTTCGGGGGCGGAACGGGGCCTGGAAAGAGCATGAAAAATGCAACGACACTCGGTTTTTTCTGGCGGGGAACGTGACACCGCTTACTTTCCACCCCCTGCACCGTGTTTAATTCAACGAAACACGGCGCGACGCGGCCGCTAGAAAATTTCGTTCGCAGCTGCGTGGCGTGTCGCCGGCACGCGCGTTAAATCGCGTGATTTACAGACGCGAGACGGGGACCGCGCGAATTCTCGCAAATTTACGATTAAGCTCCGGCGTTTATAGATACATCATTTGCCCGCCACCGAATGATAATAACGTTCCGCGTAACGTACCAGGGACAGGGTCGCGTTTGTCGACGATCGACCGCCACGCGATCGACAGCGTAAATTACGGGAAGAGAGAATATCGCGGGAATAATTGAACGACCGACGCGACGGTCCCGACGGTAAACAACTGACCGGCTACCTAATTTCGATTGCCGACCGAATCATTCTCGCGGTAGTCCATTTGTAGCATGAGAATTTCTCAGGTGGTTCGACCTTTTTTTTGTGTATCGCGATTCATTTTTGGGAAATCTGGATTTGAAGATGGGATGACATTATTTTATTAGATTTTTAATATTGCGCGAATATTTATGATTTTGTGTTAAAGGATCTATAAAATTGTTTCGTCTACCAGATTTCTCGACAATTAAGAGTGGCGAATCTGTTGATTATCGGATTGGAAAGCTGAAATTTGTCAGACAGCATTGTCGATATCCCGGTCTCAGAGCGAGGTAAACAATAGTCGAGAGAGTTCGATAACCTCGCGAACTGAATAATTTTCCGTGAATGCACCTGTTCAGGCGCGCCCGGGCTACGTCAAACGACAAACAATACGAGATACGTTAAAAATCTCTGCGATAAAGGCGGCACTCCATAGCGAATCGTGATCAAGCAAAAGTTAATCAACGAAGCACCTACCGTGCTTGTTGTTTGCTGGTAGAAATAAAATCGTCGCGTTCAATTCGCCGTAAAATGCAATATATTCGTCAAGCTCGTTAAATGCCACGTCCTCTTCATTTTTCCTTCCTTTTATGTACTTCCCTATATGTTCACATTAATTAAATGTCTCCGATTGAAAAAATTGGACAGGGGCCATTCATAATAATAATCTTAAATCAGCTGTTTTACTTGGTGAAGATAGTGTAACGAATCTGACTAATGTAAAGAAAAGCAACATTTAAAAATGGTGAATTAAATAATTTCTTAAAATTTTCGTAATGGATGGATGCTAATGAAAGTCTTCTTATATATAATTCAACATTTACTACTATAGCAATAAATTAACAGACTCAGAAGATTGACAAATTAGATTATTTTAAAAGACATAGTACTGGAACGATGTTATCAAAATTTTTCTTTCATGTAACTCAGTATTAAAACTGTCCCATAAAAATATCGATTAATGTTACAAAAATAACAACATCCCAAAAAATAGTACAGGGAGGACGACGTCGAAATTTTTTTTCATAAAACTCAGTTTTACGACAGTCCCATAAAAATACTACAAACAAGAACGAAAGATATAAGGGTGCAGTTAAATTTTCGAAGGTCTGTTTCCATTTGAAAATATTTGAATTAGAAAATCCATTTTGGTAAATTCAGTTCAAGAACGTAGAATCAAATAGAATATGTATATTCTATTCGATAGAAATAATATTTGCGCTGAAAATAATAAAAAAATTTATCCAATTCAATTAAACCTTGCCCGTTTCTTGTGGTTCTTCAAAAAATCTTCAGAAAAACCAGAATTGCTGCAATTATTAAAATAAATAGACGCTATTTTCGATCCTCGGACAGCCCAAAAAAATAAACAAAAATTCCACGATATACTCTAATTTTCCACATTGCAGTACTATGTAAAATTATTTGAAGAAATCCTATTAGTCATTCTTCTCCAATTCAATCTGAATTAAAAAAGCATAAAAATGAAGTCAGTGTCTTTTAACTATTTTCTATCTCTGGGAACCTCGCAGAGAAATTTTCAGAAAAATTTGGTTGGTTGAGCAATGTTCACAGGACGTGGCATAAAATTTCCCATCGGATTGTACACGTTCGTGCGTTCTGGCATTTGGTACGGCTCATTGAGTGTTCGACGGGCTCTTCCGTGGGGAGAGAGAGAGAGAGAGAGAGAGAGAGAGAGAGAGAGAGAGAGAGAGAGGGGGGAAGAGAGAGAGAGAGAGATGGAGCAGAAAGAGAGGGTAAAAGTTCCGCTTCTTGGCCGTGTGCCTGATAATCGTGTTGTAATTGAGCCGTTCGCGGAATTAACAGCGCATTAAGACGCTTCGGCTGTTTACGCCGGCACGGACACGACAGGGCTGTTATTACCGGCTGGCGAAGCACATCGGATCGTGTCCTGAAGACGACGTAAAATATACATATATTGAACGAGTCGATCCATCGACTAACGTCGCCGAGAATTCCGCGCACAGATATCCGTGGTTCCGTGGTCCCGTCGTCGATCGTTTATAGTGAAAGGTAAACGATCGTCGGGATCTCTGTAACCTTTTGCGGCAGTTTCCTCGGGAATTACACGGTTTGACGATGTTTGCCGTCGTCTTCAGGATGCACAATGCCACGATTGATGGAAAAAAGTAAGAACATCTACGTGGCAATTCGTAGACACAATATAGAAATTTTCTTGTAAGGAGTAACGATTCATTTCATTGTGTAATAATTTTAACAACGCAACTTCATCACGCTGCGATTAATGTTAACAGATCATCTACCGCAGCTGCCTCACAATATATACAGTGACTCTCATTAATATTTGGAGGCTCTTAAAAAAACGATAACTTTTTTGATATTGGACCACACGATTTGAACTTTTGTGAGAAATTAGAGCAATTAGGTGATGTGGGAAAAAATGACAAGCTGTACGAATCCTTAGATTTATTGCAGTTAATGCAGTTAAAAATGGCAATTTTTACAATCTTTAAACGTTTGTAGCTCATTGCACCGTTGACCGATTTTAATGCAATTTTCAGAATATATTTAATTGATACAGATCTACGAAACGTGTTTTCTACATTTTCAATATGAGCCCACACAAAAAAGTTGTAAAATATAACTTTTAGTATTTTCTCTGTAATTCCGACCAACTGCAATTTTTTCAAAAATTCTTTTCACGGTACGTAACAAACCCGATTGTTCTAACTTTTCAAATAAATCCAAATTGTATGGTTCGAATATTAAAAAAGTTATCGTCCTTTTAAGAGTGTCCGAATATTAGTGGGAGTCACTGTATTTTATAATTCTCAGGCCAAGAATGTCTCGAAATAAATTGTTCAGTAGTAATAGCAATCCAACAACTTCTCTTACTATTATAATAGTATCATATAAGTACTATTATAATAATTATTATTTGAACGAAAATTCTCAAGCAGCTGTTTTACAAGTAGCTGAAGTGTTAACATTGTATTTGGGAAGGACACAGTCACCGAACAACTCGGAATGGTTTTGGGGAACAGAGGGCATACGTTGTGTACATCAGGCCTGTCCAACTCGCGTCCCGCGAGTCACATTTGGCCCGTTCTCCCACTTTCTCATTCCGCTGAGGTGGAAGGGGACGTCCCCCCACTATTTGACACGGTCGACGGTCGTACCTAGTGATGGGCCTTGAGCATGTTCAAGCGGTATCGATTCCTTGTGATAAAGAATGATGTTATCACAAGCATGTATGATTCTCTGGGTATCAAAAAGTATCGATCCCTAATGATAGCTGCTCAGAAGCCTCGATCATTTATAAGTACATCTTGGATGGGTTTGTTATCGATACTATCACAATCCTGTGGGGTCGAGTCGACTGAATGACAAGTATATAATGAAATGTTATGTATACTAATATCAACAGGGAGAAAGGAAGATAGAATGAAAATAATATGTTGGTACGTTCAAAACGGTGAAGACGTGAATTGCGAATGTAACGATGCCAATTTCATCCAAGACGTGATACCAATACTACTTGGTATCATTTCGGCACGTACTGGTATCACAGATCGACTACAAGTTCCTTATATTTTGATACGTATCGAAACATCCAAACAAGTACTTAATCGACAAATAAAACAATCCAAACAAGAACGTATCGAATTGTTTGAAGATCGTGAGAAAGACTTGTATCACGCCCATCACTAGTCGTACCAACACAAGTGCATGTCATTTGTAGTCTCAAGTAGTGGAGGAATGGACTGATTGATGGTGGGTACCGTGTGGCTCGCGACGAAGAATTTGGACAGGCCTGGTGTACATAAGCAAGTGTATTAATGTGTAAATGAATGTATTAATCATGGAACAATTGATCTCGTTAACAAACATAGTATCCGATGAAAATACAAGCCTCGTTCCAGATTCGGGCTTCCCGATGCCTCAGGAGGACAGAGCACAACAGAAGAAGAAGGACGACAAGATGGGCGACGAGGAGGATTCATTTTAATCGACACACGTAGGTACACGGTTAAACAATTTTTCTTTATAATAGGTAAGCCTTAAGTAACGATGGTATAATTGTACATTCGGGGTCGACGAGTAGAAAAATGAATGAGAAATTAGTTCGGACGGGCGGTAGATCCTCTTCTCTCGTTTCTTCAGCGTTTCCGCAATTCTCTATGTACATAGTCCTCTCGGTAATTATGGTTGTGTAATGGCCAGTCACAGGACTTTTTGTGTAGTAGTCGGGAGACGAATGCGCATTCTCAGACAAAAGAGAACGAGTAAACATACAGGAGAGTCGTCGTGGACAAGACAAAGACAACGATTTCTGCGTGCAATTCGGGAGCGGTTTTGGAACGTTCGATTAATTGGCGATTTTCTCTTTTTTAAAAAAAGAAACGAACGGAAACAGATAACAGACAAAGTAGTAACGAGGAAGTTTCTTTCGGCTTTTTTTGGCTTTTTGGTTGGTTTTGTGTTTTGGAGTCTTTTGCGTCGAGATGTTATCGGGTAGACGGATGGACGAGCCCTTCTCGAACGTCGAGTCACTCATGCCTCCACCTCTTCTTCCTTTACCTTCTTTTCCTCGCCCTTCTTCGACCAGTCCGGTTTCTTCTGCAAAATTCAGAGAATATGTATGAGATAATGGTACCTAATGATTTTTCTGGAGCCCAACGCGGCTCAAATTCGCACACGCTGGATTAGATAGGTCAGGGGAACACCTTCGCAAAGCGCACTAACGCACAGTGGATTTCGGTTGGATGGAGGGCAGCGGCTCCCTTTCTTCGTTTTGGAACCCTTTCTACCTTTACATCGGCCCTTTTCTTCCCATTGGGATTCATAGTTTTGCAAACATTATGTCCACCTTTGCGTCAATTGGTGATAATTCCCTATGGTGCCAATTAGATCGAAGTTTCTTCACTTTGAAGGGACGTTGAATTTTTTCAAGGAAAACCATGAGCATCACCTACATGATATTTTACGTACAGTGACTCCCACTAATATTCGGATACTCTTAAAAAGACAATAACTTTTTTAATATTCAACCATACAACTTGAATTTTTTGAGAAGTTAGAATATTCGGTTTTTTTACGTAACGTGAAAAGAATTTTTGAAAAAATTGCAATTGGTCGGAATTTCAGAGAAAATACTAAAAGTTATGTTTTACAACTTTTTTATGTGGGCTCATATTGAAACTGTAGAAAACACGTTTCGTAGATCTGTATCAATTAAACATATTCTGAAAATTTCATTAAAATCGGTCAACGTTCCAATGAGCTACAAACGTTTAAAAATGGTAAAAATTGCAATTTTTCACGATTTTCGGCCTCTAACTGCAATAAATCTAAGGATTCATATATCTTTCAATGGCTGTCGTTTTTTCCCACATCAACCGATTTCGATGAAACTTTTACAATGCATATAACTGACACAGATCTACAAAACATATTGTTTACATTTTCAATATAGACCCTCATAAAAAAGTTGTAAAATGCAACTTTCAGTATTGTCTCTACAATTTCGACCAATTGCAATTTTTGAGAAAATTTCTTTTCACATCATGTAGTAAACTAATTGCTCTAACTTCTCAAAAAAGTTCAAATCGTATAGTGCAATATCAAAAAAGTTATCGTTTTTTAAAGAGCGTCCGAATATTAATAGGAGTCACTGTATGTGTTCTCTCATGTTTGAAGCAGTGTCAGGAATTTTTATAACCATTTCTATTAAATGTTCAGAAAGCTAAGCAAGCTTCTTTAATCAAAATTAATACCTTGACTGTTTCTATACATTTTCTAGCTTAAAATCACCGTATCTTAATTTATCTAACAAAATCCATAAACTTCACACATGTGACATTTCGCATACATGTTCTGAGATGTTTGAAGTAGTGTTCAAAATTTTTATAAGTAATGTTATTAACAAATTGTAAAGTTATAGCTGATCAATGGCTTCTCAGAACTAAAGTGGTATTAACTGTTCAGGATCGAAACTTCGACAGAAAAAAATTGTTCATATGCAATAAACAAAATAACTGCAAGGTACTAACAATATGTAAACACAACCAGATGTATACATAATGCGTGAGGCAAAGTGCAACTTGCTCCATCCACTGTTTCCAAAAATAAACAAATTTTATACTCCAATCGCAAATGAATCGACGCAAGTGTATTTCAGCGAAACCATAAGGTTCCATGGGGAGCTCATAGGGGGCCGCTGCCATTGGGGGTCGCGCTAAAATTCGGACATGGTCCACCATGAAAAATCAGTATTCCCGACTAAAAATCTCCCGTTAATGAATCTTCAAAAAATCTCTCCTAAAAATTCCTCGATCTTTCGAGAGTCTCTTGTCAAGTAATTTAAAACAGACTTTCCGTTGGATCAGTCGATCTAAATCGATCTTCTCTCGTGATCGTCATCCAGGAAGCCGTGCAAATGGTTAGTGGAAAAAAAGTTGGCGAGAGAAGAGTGCGAAAAAGTGTAAGAAATCGCGGAAAAGTGCGCGTCGTGGAAAAACTTGGCAAAATTGAAGAGAATCGCGTGAAATACCGGTGCGTATATCGGAAGAGAGAGAGAGAGAGAGAGAGAGAGAGAGAGAGAGAGAGAGAAAGAGAGAGTGAGAGAGATAGAGAGAGCAAAAAAATTGGAAAAAATTGTCAGATAGATGGAGTCGACGCGTCGTTAAGGGTAGCAAGCGTTTTCTATCTATCCTATCCGCATCGTTGCATCGTTCTTTCACACCATCCTGGCGATCTATGTGTTTCTCTAGCACACGCACACTCTCCCCTAAAGAAGCATGCCGATCTACGAGTTGATCGTTTAAAGCTTTACCTTATCTTTTGACGCGTTCTGCGAACATAATGCAAGAGCAACATGATTAGTCAACAGATCAGACGTGGACAATTATTAGAGCGTACGTACTAATCAATAAACTTAACGATTAACAATCGCTAGTCGGTCGTGATCCATGCTCGATCCCCACCGGGCATGAGTTACGATCGACCGCGTGCGGTCGAACCGCGCATCGATCATTTGCATTTGCAGTTATTAATCATTATCGCGAGATTGGCAATTACATCGTTTTTAATCTGCACCTCGTTTTCTGGGTTCGTTTGTGCCCCGGTGTCAAAATGACTCATTGTCAATCTCAATGAGGAACAATTTGGTGTGATGAAAATGTGAATAATTGATCGATTGCGTTTTTGTAATTGTACTGCGAACTTTTGTGCGAATTCCAATTTTTGTGGATTATTTTATAAAGATAGAATTGAGGCAGAAGTTCCTCTTGCTGATTCTAAAATTTCATGTGGTAATAGTAGAACAAGATTGACGTTTGTTAATGTACGTGTGTCTGCAAATGCATAAAAATCCGCAATCTACTTGAAATTCATAATAGAACGACGTGTAAAACATTTATTCAGAATTGGAGAAAAATGAATCAAATTGACATGAGGGTTAAATCTGGAAGCTGAATAAAATTCTTGTAGCAACATTATGTTTTTTGTTGGTTATCTTAATTTTGACGAAGAATATATTTTTTATTAATTAAGCTTCAACCCTTCGACAGAGGGCCCTGGGTCTATTCAGATGTGCAGTATCAAAATCGTAATTCAATTATATCAAAATCTGTCTATAAGAAGTGTCTTCAAAAATACATTTTGAAAAATTGATTTATCGCGAATTATATAATTGTAAAATCTTCGCTGTCCAAGTGTTGAAAGACCCAGTTAACAGGCTTGAAAAAATTGATAAATAAAGCAGTGAATAATCATGAACTGAATTGTACGTAGAGTCCACTGCTGGAGGCTGGAAAGACTAATTAAGCTTGGCTAGTCGAATAAAGTGTCTAATCACAAAAACGTTCTAAATCATTGTTTGAAATGTTTGAACCGCGTTAAATGTTTGCGACTGATTTTTGCGCCCAGTTGGAATCTGACAGCGACAACGAGCGCACGTTGTCAGCGCAGTCTCGACAGGTACAACTGCTCAGAGTTCACGAGGGATGATCGATGCGCGATTGCGAGTGCCGCAAGAAAACTCCAGACGGGACAACAATCCTACACATGTACAGCCTGGAAGCATGGCAGCCGAACGAATGGCGGCAAAAGGCAAGCTGCGAGTGAGCTTATCGCGAGCGTGTCTCGGAAAAGGGCGTCTGTTCGGCAAAAGTGTAGTACGCGGGCGTCTCGTTTTTATTGTGTCCGCGGAGGCTTTTCATCTTTTTTAATTGCGCGACCAAGAGAATCCGTCCTCTTTTTCTTCTATTGCGCGATGATAGAGAGTGAGACAGCGAAAGAGTGAGAGCTTGGAGCGATCATTGACAATACAGACACAGCGAGAAGAGTGAACGAAATGAGTGCAGACACGAATCGAAGAGAAAATTAGAGACAGTGGCAGAAAGAGATAGATAGATAGATAGACAGAAAGAAAAGAAAAGAAAAGAAAAGAAAAGAAAGGAAAAGAAGAAAAGAAAAGAAAAGAAAAGAAAAGAAAAGAAAAGAAAAGAAAAGAAAAGAAAGTAAGGACAGATAGAGAGAAAGAGAGTAGAGAGAGAGAGAAAGAGAGAGAAAATAGTGTGAAAAATGAAAGGCACTTGTGAGTAAAGCGCTTCTGCTATTACGTACGAAATGAGGAAGAAAGTCTGTGAGTCTTAAATATACTTTGTAAGCCATGCTCACCTTGTCATCGCTTCTTTTTATATTATCTTATATTTTATTTTTTTTTCGTATTATTTAATCGTTAATCTTTTTCTTAAACTTTTCCCGGTTTCTCTTTGTCAGTTCGAGCCGAGCAGTGCCTGTCTATCGATGTTAATGCGACGAGACGCGGGGGATGGACCACGGTGCCATTCCCCTGGCAGACGTCACCACGAAAAAAATTTGTTGTAAAAACAAACTAGAGATCGCTGGGGAAAAAATTAGTGGAGCGGACGGAACCATTCTCGATAACTGTCGACGTGAGAAAACGTCAGTGCTCTGTTCTCGCGAGCCAAGAATCATAGCGAGTCCCATATTCGATGATGAACGTGTATTTAATAAATTACATACAAGATGTTTAATTAAATCTGTTAAAAGTCAATATTTAGACAAAAACAGGAGATAAATTAATTTTTTTTAAATAAAATCTGCTATTAATTTTCATGTGTAAAGAAAGCTCTTGAAAAAATGAACAACTTTTGTTGGAACAGTTTCTTAAAATCTTGTGTGTATCGAAAGTTATGACCCTTCGCACTGAAGTCCTACTCCATTGCACCGTTCGTATTGGCGTGGGCACTGAAAATTCAAACCGCTGTAGCTTCTAGGACTTTCGAAATTTTGAAAAATTTTTTAAACAAAAGTGACTCAGTTTTTCACAGACTTTTTAACTGTGTAAAATTTGACCCCCAAAAATTTCTTTGCGCAGAATCTTCGAATGTAAAATGGTTGTACGATCTCACAGTCGATCGGCTCGGGTATGATTCCGCGAAAAAAAAACCAGAGGAGAACGAGAAAAAAACCACGTGTCCGATCGAGGCCAGAGGAAAATGGCTGTGGGGATGAGAAACGAGATGTGTGTGCTCGAGGAAAAAAACATCTGCCTCCATTTAACATGCACTTCCTTCGATCGTTTATTGACACAGATCTTCGCCTTCGATCCGAGGAAACTGAAATTCCTTTTGGCTTACAACCTATACCAACGATCGTCCGTACAAATCATACTAAAACCGAGTACGTTTTAGCTCGTAGAAGCCTCTGACAGGTCATACGATAGACAACTATATCGAACAACGTGTAGCGATCGCGAAACCAAAAAAGGAAAAATAAAATAACGAAACGAGTGCCCCGACGATCGCGTTCCACTATTGTGAATACAACATCGAAAACGACAGTGTGTTGTTCGGTCTGTTTTACATTGCGTTCGTGTGCCCGTTTTTCTGTTTTTCCGGCATGTGAAGTCGATAATATGAGTTCTCTTATTGTTTCTTGTTTTTTTTTTGTGTGTGATTTTCTCGCATTTTTCGTTTTTGTCCGATCTTTTCGCTTTTATTGTAATCTTTCTTTTTTTTAATCGTAAATCTACTTCTTCGTCTGCCACTCTGCCTTCTCGGACTTCTTGGGCTGTGGAGAACAACACAATTGCCTAGTCAACTATCGCTACTACGGGGGGCGGGGGCGGGGGTGTACGTATACCAAAAAAGAGGCTCAAAAATTACGGTCCCAATGTCTACTGGTATGTACAGGGGGCGGGGGGAGGAAAAAACCTGCCGTTCGGGTTTTGGTACACGGAGAAACAAAACCAGAGCCACAAAAACATAGTCTTTCTCAATGGCTGGAAAAAAACACTTGAGTACAGGCCCGCCCGTCGCACGGCGGGAAAATTCAAAATTTCCGGAAAATTTCCGAAAGTATAGTCACTGATTTATCAACCCCTTCGGAAACGCAAGAGTTCCATTCATCCCCCATACAATAAGAATTTTTTGAAAGATTGTTAGAATTTCTCGAAAGTCTTGCGTTTTGGAGGCTTGTCAAAACGATAGAATTTGGCCCATAAAAATCGTAAAAACCGAGCCAGCCATCGACGGGTGGGGGCGATAAAAATCGATCTACTTGAAAAATTGAAGAGCTTTCGGCTCTCGATTTTATCGAAAACGATCGTCCTTACCTCCTTGTCCTCCTCTTCGAGGGTGAACTCCTTCTTCTTCACCTGTTTCAACTGGTTACGGAAGTTGAACTCGGCTGCCTTCTTCTGCAGCTTGGCGAACTTGTTCTCGTACTTGGAGACTTTCTTTAGCGTTGGCTTCATGCTGCAACATTCGTAGAATTAGTGTGCTATCTTCCGATGAGTGAAGCACAATAAAACCTCGATGGTTGCACCAAGTTCGTAGACTTTTCGTTTCTCTTCTTCGCTTCCGATTTTCAAGATTTATTTTGTATATTCGATGTATATTGAAGTTGGTACTTTAGACAATAGATTGAGAATTATTTGGAAAATTGTGGGGTACGAAGATCTTTAGTCGAACTGCGTGTACTACTATTGAGGTTCTACTGTACATTTAGACTACAACTACATGGCAATAGACTGTGCAAATTTATAGATGTATGGTTGATATAAAAATTGTTACTAAATTGGGGCGTATAAAAATCAATATTCTATAATTCTTATAAATACTCTATACATATGTGCAATTATCGGGGCATTACTGTACATCCAAACTGAAACTGTAATACAATGGACTGCAAAACGTGGGACAATTGTTATTTATAAATTTTTTAAGAATAATACATTGTCCATTGATTTTAATTCTGGATGAAATTGGTCCGCAATTATCGAGACTGGAATTGCAAGATCGAATTGCAATTAATTGCAGAATTTTATACATTTATTACTAGAAAGGTCTTCAAAAGAATTATGAAATACAAACTTGCACAGTCTAGAAAGCAAGTTTCGAACTTTGAATTGTATCAGTCAGTGATTTTAGATTTGCCATTATAAAATGTTGATTGAAATTGCAATTACATTTAAATGAAATGCAAATATCACCGTGTCTAGAAATTTTCTAGCAAAAGACTGTTAAAAACACCTCGCTTAGTCATACACCGTACAATTCAGAGTTCATACCATTGCAAACAAGTTCAAACAACAAGTCCAAATTTAAACAGCGGAGCTCCGAATTTCGATTGGAAGTCTCATGATTCGATTCTGCCTTCGAATCGAGCCGATCCAACGTTAAAAAAGTAATCGAATCGAAAGGTTTACTTACAATTTACCTCGGAGGTCGTTCACCTGGCTGTTCAAGTCCGAGATCTGCAGCGATCGAAATATCCATTAGTGTCACGCCTCGATCAGTCTCTATAGGCGATTTTAATCATGCTTGAACTTTCCAGCGGATTTTCATCGCGGAAAGACGAGGATCTTGGTGAAGGTATGACGGTGTTGGGGTAGTTCCAGGGTGCGGGGAAAGGGTGGTAGACGGTCGAAACTCCGTCCATTGGAAACTCTTGACAGTTATCTACAGCGAGAGCGCTTTTAAATTGGATTAATACGATCGGTGTGCCGGGTCTGTCGACTTAATCGGGGTTTCCAACGGTCCCGGAAGTTTCGCCGGCGATCTCTCAAAACCAGAGAGAACGTCGGTTCTCGTCGGAAGAAAAGGTGTGTGCTCTTCCTCGGAGACGTCTATTTTTTTTCCCGGCAACACACACACGCAAACAAGCGTCGACGTATTCTTTAATCGCGATAGAAAAAAGCACGCACGATGCAGCACACAACAAACACTGAAATGAGACGAAATGAAAAAGAAAACAAACTGGACAAAGAAAAAAAATGAAGAAAAGTAAAATGAAAATGAAATGGTACGACATACAGGAAGATACGAAGAACAGAAACTATGGGGTGTTAACGAGAAAACGCGTGTCGCACACAAACGCACGCATACAAACACACGCGATCGAAAACGAACGAGCAGCAATCGATTAGCGGACGAAAGAACGATAAAATAGACGGATAAAGAGAGACAGACAGACAGAGATAGAAAGATATACAGATACAGAGAAAAAGAGAGAGAGAAAGAGAGAAAGTGTATATGTGAGAGAGAGAGAGAGAGAGAGAGAGACAGAGAGAGAGAGAGTGAGCACGATGCACGGGCAGAGATTAGCATGCTACCTGCGTGCGGAAAGCAGGATAGGGGCAACGGTGGTGGTGCACACGGATTCGCAGCGAATACAGAGATGTTCGGTTAGCAAGCCACTCGACGGGTCGAGATTGACAGTAAATTGGCTTGCTGATTAACTGCAATGCCAGGTAACGGCGATCGGATCGGGAACGGACGGGAAAAATGATCGCGACCGACGATGGGGGGGTTGGTCGCGACGGAAAATTGAGACAAAGTGGATGCGCGAGGTTCAGACAGATAGATAGTTGAGAAAGTCGAGATGATTGGCGGAAGGGATCACCGGTTAGGACAATTTTATACGTTGCTGCACGACGTCCCACCCGCGCATACGCGAAGGGACAACGAGAAGCTAGATACTTTATGATATTTGCTGTCTACGCGTTTCGAAGACGTCATCGATCCGGATCGAGGATTACAGACGTGAATAGAAAGAGATTTTTCGAATTTTCTTTACATCAGCTCTGGCAGCCTTGCTACTGGTTTCTCTTGATCGATCAACTTCGTTTGACTTCGATTGACCACGTTTGCTGATCGATCACTTGGAATGGTTGGATGCTTCGATAACCAATTGCCTGTTCTTATACGATCAAGATTTTTATATACTGAAGTTGTTTTGGAAAGGCAATTCTCTTCATCATTATATATTTTTCAGACATTTATTTCAATTTGAAATGTTAGCTTTAAGAAGTTTTATTGAGTTTACGATTCTATCAGGCTTTCAATCTCAGGGTTTCTTCAAACCATGATACACAACTGCACAAACAGTGTACACCAGTATCAAACATCTGCAAACCATGACAAACACAGTGACTCTACTGCCAAAACATCTACAAAAAAGTTTCCAAAAAATCTCAACGTCCTCGCTACCATAAGCCAGACTCAAGTGCAATCCGCGAAAATCTTGAACAATCTTTTTCCAATCGAGATCAACATCTACTCTTTCATTACATTTTTCCTTCGACTCGAAAAGACGACTCTTTAACCCGTTGCAGCCAATATCCAGCCTCAGACAGCCGTCTTTAATATACACTTTCAGTAAACAAAAACCAGCCCTACAAGAACCAGAACAGATTTTCAAATGATTTAATCGTATAGCTGTTTGAACCGACCGGGAATGCAATGCAGTCTGGGTTTTTAGAGGCGTGAACGGGTCAAAGTGCAAAATATCGTTCTCGCGATCAATCTGCAGGGATCTGACGGTATCGGTGTGCATCGATCGCAAGAAACCGAGGCCCGGTGCCCGGCGAACATCGCTGTCATCGTTTAACGTCGACAGGCGTGTCCGAGCCAGCGAAACGGAATAACGTGAATTAATGCTCGACGATACGTCAGCCCTGGGGGCCACGGGTGCCCCGGGGGCCAGGGATCATGGCCGCCGACGGCTCTGCCCCCCTTTCTACAAGGGTCTCTC
Organism: Lasioglossum lativentre; assembly: GCA_916610255.1. Taxonomy (NCBI): domain Eukaryota; kingdom Metazoa; phylum Arthropoda; class Insecta; order Hymenoptera; family Halictidae; genus Lasioglossum; species Lasioglossum lativentre. The sequence continues at coordinate 21,172,145 of OU744364.1, read as the reverse complement.
GAACGGATTGATTTCCCAGTGTCTGATGGATAGCTTCCTCAAAGGCGAAACTTCCTTCGGGAAGCCACTTGTCGGATTCTCTCCCTCGATGCGAGAACCTCGGGACCCTCCCCTAGATCTACGCCCCAACCCCTCGATCGTAGATAGATCGGGGATGATGGAGGATGATGGGGGAGAACCCGAGGATCGGCCGCGAGAGCGAAAATGGAGAGACGTACGCGTTTTAGAGTGAAACTAACGTTGGACAACAGGGATCTGAAAGAACGTTTTATTCCTTCGTTTTTCCAGAAAAGTTTTCGTCGAGCTATTCCCGAATTGCATTTATATTTGGACACTCTTCAACTTTCGGAGAATGGGTATTCCGTTGAATCTTTTGCAAAGTTGAATGCATCTATTTTCTGTGTGAAATGAGATTGTACACGGAACATATTCTCTGTAAAGCAAGATCACACGTTGAAGAGCTGAATACAAAAGTTAAATCGCATTATGAACAAATAATGTAACAATTATTTAATAATATACAAGATGATATGCAAATGCTTCGAAAGAAGTATTACCTTATTATAAAATGTGAAGTTACTATGAGAAGGTGGTATAGTTCTTTCGATCCCTGATTGGAGAACGACAAGGATACAGACAGGATCAGCATTGACAGGACACGAATCTCATTCTGGCCAATCAGGGGGTGGGCTGGTCACGATCAGCTCTTTGTCCACAGAGGGTGAAGAGAAAGAAAAAAAGAAAATAGTAAAACTTCCACTACATTCTCGTTCCTGGACCGATGGCAGTCTGCTCCCACCAGAGACGAGTCTGCTGTCTTGATTCCCCAATTTCGAACGTTGCTCGCAAAAAACCCGCTGGACTATCTTCAGGAAAAATAGTCGTAGGATAATAATCCTTCTAAATAGAAATGTAACCGAGCACTGTGTCGAATGGAGAATCAATTAACAACGGCTGTCTCATTATAGGAACAGACTACCGCCAGAAAGGATCCGCTATTTACAGGCCCAATTGAACACCATGACAAGAGAGAGGACACTGACAGTCGGTGGTGCGTGCGAATCGGTGCAAAATCAATTTCGCTCGTTCCCATTTCGACACCGTAGACGCGTGTACGTGTTCGCTTTCACGTCTCTTCCACGGGGACATAGGGTGGTGTATGTGTATATCTATGGGGTTTTCAAAGGGGTGGTGGTGGTGCACAGAGGGGGTTGAAGAACGAAGAAGATGTCTTTCCTGTCCGCGTCACTGTGGTTTCGGTTTCGGTTTCGGTTTCGGTGCGGTGGAGTAATGTACAGGGGTCGGACGAACGAGAGACGAAACAAAACAGAAAACAAAGAGACAGAAACAGACAGAAAGAGACAGATAGAGAAAGAGAAAGAAAGAGATAGAAAGAAAACAGAAAGAAAACAGAAACATGGGGAGAAAAAACTGAGGGTTTAACGGGGATGTGGCTCGGAGAATTTCACAGCATGGCACTTCGGTCTCGTGATCTCGTTTCGATCCGGGGTCTCCAGGCAGTCCACCTTCGTGAGAGTTAACAGTGGAACAGAAGAGATAGAAAAGCGTGGAGAAAAGGGGGGTGGGTGACAGTTTCTATATAGATTTTTTTCTGTACAGTTTTCAAACACGTGAATCAAAAGATACTGCCGGGTCGAGGCCCTGTCGAATCTGCAAAAAAAAATCAAGGGGGGGCTGGGGGCAGGGGGCAGCAACAGATCCAAAAGGCGGGTCTACGTACCTACTATGGGTATACTTGTTTTTTCTGTTCTTTTTTTTCTTTTTCTAGCGAGACTCGACTTCTTTTTAGTGAGAACCGCCCACGCTTTTGCTACGTACTCACGTGGAAACTTTTTCAGCGCCTCCCCACACCGGTTGGCCCCCGCTTTGAATATTTTCTCTCTCTATGCGTGACGATTCTCGGATTCGTCGAACGCGCAACAACCTGTTCCTTTTTTCTCGGCTTTTCTTTTTTACGTTTTCTTTTTTTTTTTTTTGCTTTTAACCCCTTTCGCTTATTCCTCCCCTTTCTTTTGCCGGTCTTTCGTGGAGTCGAAATAAAAGAACGCATCGAGAGACTACTACCAGTGTTCGCGCGTTAGTTCTCCGCTGTTTTCTCTTCCCTCGCGGGGAATATGAAGTGCCATACTCTTCCGTCGCGCGAGTGCGACCCGATCGATCGAACTTCCTGATCTCGATTCGACTCGCGATCGGCCCGAGACGAAGTTAATAGAGAGACACTGCGAGATGGCTTCGCTGTAGCGTGAACAATCGTTCCATGCTGTTAATCTCGACGTCAGCTGCGCAAGCCAAGAGAGAAGTCTTCGCGAGATTGTTAATTCGATCCGATCGCGATCTTGGTTATAAGTGATCCGACTTGTAACGCGACCGAAAATGTTTTAAAAGGAATTTTACCTCGGTCGAAAACGATACTTGCGAATTGTCCAAAAAATTGTTTGCGAGAAAACGATAAACTGTAAAATGTCTGATCGAGACTTCAAAATTATAACGATCCTTATAATTCGTCGAAAAATATCGTGCATGGTAAAACAATGAACTCTAATGTGTTCGACCGGGACATGAAGTCAGCAACGAATTTTGTAGCTCGATTAAAAAACTGATAGACTTTAAATGGTGGATAAAACGATGGACTTGAAATGGTTCGATCGATACATTAATTCTAAAACAATTTTTATAGATCGTCGAAAAATATCGTGCATGATAAAACAATAAACTCTAATGTGTTCGACCGGGACTTCAAGTCAGCAACGATTTTTGTAGCTCGATTAAAAAATTGATCGTGATAAAACGATGGACTTTAAATGGTTCGATCGATACATTAAATCTAAAACAATTTTTATAGCTCGTCGAAAAAATCGTTTATAATAGAACGAAGAAAGTAAATTGAGGAATATAAAATGTTTAATAACTTTAATAATAATAATTTTAGAATTGAGAACGATACAAGAAGAGTCTTCATATCTCGTCCAAAAATTGTCTATGTATATGTTAAAAATAATTGACCAAAACTTTCGATCGATTTCATGTCCAAAGAACGTTTGATAATTAAAGAGAAACGATAAGAGACTTTGTAATTTGTCCAAAAAATCATGTACGATCAAAAATTCGAACCTTGGAGTGAAGTGAACTTTAAATCGTCGAATCGAAATTTCCACTTGATCTGATTTGTCCCGAAAGATGTTTTATAAATGAAAATCAACCTTTCAATCGTTGCAATTCGCCGGAAAAATTCTTGTGACTGAAAATATTAAAAATCGATGACAATCTACCTTTTAAATGAGAACCTTCGATGCTTCCGGTAGCATTTGATGTTTCCCGTAAGGTCCCTCGACGTCTGATGAATGAAAGTAGAATAGAACTCGTTTATGCGAGTTCTACGGGTTCTGCGGATTCTACGGCAAGAATCTCGACGTGTTAGTAGGTGTCGCAAGCCGTACATGCATGGTTAAGCGCAAGAGGCAGCGGATTTATCAATCTATCGATGCAATCAAGCTGGCAAGCCGCAACGGGGTGGGCGGGTGGTAAAGATAGATAGATGCAGAGTGCAGATACAGAGGCAGAGAAATGTACAGAGAGAGAGAGAGAGAGAGAGAGAGAGAGAGAGAGAGAGAGAGAGAGAGAGAGAGAGAGAGAGAGAGAGAGAGAAAGAGACAGAGGCAGAGAGAGAGACAGAGACAGATGAAGGTAGAAATATATAGAGACAGAGAAATAGATAAAAGAGAGACGTGAAAGGCGCACAGGAGGGCGACAGAGAGATAAATAGAGAGAGAGAGAGAGAGAGAGAGAGAGAGAGAGAGAGAGAGAGAGAGAAAGTGAGAGAGTGCAAAGAGAATGAGAGAGAAAAAGATAGGCGGTGAAACGAGCAGAGAAAAACACGAAGAAGACGTGAAATGTACAGTAGTAGCCGGTGGCGATCGATTCGATGCGACTGTTCGTCGGCTTCCTTTTTTCCTCGGTCTTTTATTTTTCGGTCCACCTCTATCCCGAGACAATCTGTTTCGTTATTTCTCGTATCTTTTTTTTTCGTTTTATTATTCGTTTTTTTTTCATTTTTCAGTTCCCCGTTCGTCGTCCGATTTTGCACCGCACACCCACGCACGCACACGCGAACACACACGCGCGGCAATCTCACGCGCACGTTTTTTCATGAATTTTGCTATTTTTTCTTTTCTTTTTTATTTATTTTTTTTTTTTTGCTATACATTCGATGACACGCGTGAGATAAAGGAGGGGGCCGTGCGTGCCTCCCGGACCCCTCCCCCTCGGTGTGTACATTGGTTCTGCTCCCATGACTGTTCGTTTGTCACTTGATTTTTCGTAGTTCTCTTTTTTTTCTTGTCTTTTCTCGTACACAAAAAATTGTCAAGACGAGAGAAAAAATGGGGCGGTGGTAATTGTGGTCCATGACGGTAATGGTGATTTGATGGTAGTGAAGAAGATGAAGATGACGGTGGTAGTGAATGGTGAATATGAGGTGGTGATGGCGAACTTAGACTTTTCAATTTGGATGTGCATCCCCGGATAATTCATCCACAATAAAAAAATTATTTTCAATCGAAAATGATCAGTGAACAAAGTAGGATCAATTTTTCATAAATTGGGGCTGGAATGAAACAGTGACAAGTCTAAGACCTGGTCAAGAAAACGAATGATTATTTATCATCGTTCTACATCGTGAATACAAATACTCCGGTTTTCATCTATTCAGCGTGGATGATTGATCCGGGACGCACGTTCAAAGCGAATAAATGCAAGTTCGCCTGGGGTGTGTGTCGGTGGTGAAAGAAAAACAAAATGGAAAAAAAGAAAATCGCAAAATCATACGAGTCCAGGTGCTGTTTGATATAGAATAGAAATCTCTGTATCGTCTGGGGGTGTGGGGGGACAATCGCACCCTTCTCATTTCACGATTCGTTTTCTCCGTCGAGAACGCGTTATGCGGTCCGCAAAATAAAACGCACACTATTTGCGAATATCTTTATACACCAGTCGCAATACTGTCGCGTTCCCGAAAACGATCTCGCCGAAAAAGTAACAAAGAGAGAGAGAAAGAAAGAAAGAATGGAAAAAGATAGAGTTAAAGAAAGTAGACGGACACGGGAGACGATCCAGCGATCTAGAGATGGATCGGTTGGATTGACTCGGACCTTACGAACGTCTGCTCCATAAGCTTGCCCAGCCCTGGCATTCGAAACTGAAGCGTCTAAACGATACTGCTCGTCTGGCGAGTTAGTAGAAAGCTCGGAAAGCCCGGAAATTCGGCGTTATACTGTTAGAGACAGTGGAAGAAAAGAGACAGATAGAGAGAGAGAGAGAGAGAGAGAGAGAGAGAGAGAGAGAGAGAGAGAGAGAGAGAGAGAAAAGATATTATGAAAGACAGAGAAGAGAGAAAAGATATTATGAGAGATAGAGATAGATTGTAGTGTTTGCGTTTGGAAGACTGACGTACATCTATATATGCGAGAAGAAAGAGAGATAGAGAGACAGCAGAGAATAGAAAGAAAGACAGAGAAGGCGGTCGACGGAAAGATCGTCGGTGAAAATAATAGAAAAAAATTCAGTCGAAAAGAGGAGAGCGATGTGGCGAGAAAGATAGAGAGCAAAAGTAAGAGAGAAAGAGCGACGGGCAAGAAAAGTGTTTGCATTGCGGCACTTCATATCCACGCGAAAAAAAAGACAAAAATTTCTGGCCGTGTCTGTCTATTTATATATTGTATGGATCCTCTCGAAGATCCGCGCGAAACACGTATTGGTTTCGTACCCTCGGGAGATGAGATTCTCGAAAGAAACAAACAAACAACAAAAGTATTGGCTAGGGCTAGAAGAATAGCAAAATGGTGGCGGGTCATCGAATCACAGGACTGACCAAGATTATACAGTAGAAACAGGAACGAGCCTGAGCGTCGTTCCGTGGGAACAGAAGGAAAACGAAAGAGAAACAAAACGCGCGATGATGTTCCCTTTTGCCGCATATGGTCCTTTTGTGTTTCTGTGCTCCCGAAAGAGCAAACCAAAAGAAAGACAGATAGAGGAAGAGAGAAAGAAAGAGAGAGAGAGAGAGAGAGAGAGAGAGAGAGAGAGAGAGAGAGAGAGTGTGTGAGTGAGACAGAGGAAGAGAAACACCGCGGCACGCGCGGTTTCATTTCTTCCTTCTTTTTTTGCATTTCCATTTCTCTTGTTCGATTTCTGGTCTCGCTGAAAAGCCACTCAACGTGTTCTCCAAGAGAAACATCGTGAAAGAGAGAAAGAACTTAAAGAGATACTAGTATTATGTACAGAAAGAGAGGGGGGATTTCGGTGGATCGCGGGGGGCGATGCGGGGGTTGCGAAATAATTGCGCGGAAAAAATAATTTCGCATTTTTTCGGAACCCTTCCCGCGTCGCTCACCCGTTTCTCACCGGTGTTTGTTCTTTACGGTTGTTTAATTTTTTTTTTCTTTTTTTTTCAAAGGGGCGGGTGGTGGGGTAGGGCTTCGCTCTTTTTTGTTTGTTTTCTTATTGTCTCCTGTACCTCGTAGTCCCTTTTCCGAACTTCACGCTCCAAATCCCACTTCTGACCCTCACAAAGGTAGACGCGGTCGTAATACATTTGGCAAATCTCCTTCAAATCGTCTACAAAGAACATGGAGTGTCTCTCAGATTTCTTCCATCCACGGCACGTTGTCATCACTAAATAGCCAGGAGGCGAGGGGAACGGGAGAGAGAGCGAGAGAGAGAAAGAAACAAAGAGAGAGAGGGAGAGAGAGATCTCGAAAAGAAAAAATCCTCGGCGCGAAAAACAAAAATTATGAAAAGTTCGAGAAAATTGTAAAAATTGTTCACAGAACACCGAGGATGTTCTGAAGCTGCTCTTCGAGTCTTTGGAAGAAAATGTTGTTGACGTTATTGGTTCGAGATCCCCCTCTCCTTCTCTCAGCCCTCCCTCCCGGTCCGCTGGTAAAAGACGCGGGAAATTCGAACCGACGCGAACGTGACCTGCTCTGAAATCTCTCCTTTCCGGTCAAATGGAAATTGTCCTATCGGCCTCCATCTGTGTCGGGCACGATACAGTCCCTGCCGTCGCTCCCTCGAGACTTGCATCCCCTAGGATCCCGTGGATCCTCCGAAAAAAAATCCTGAATCGCTCTTATAATAAATGTTCAATCTCGCTGAGAAGTTTCGAGAGAGCGTCGGGAACGGAAGAAACATCGGCCAACAATCGCAACGCACACGGTCGACGACAATGCGGCGGTTAGAAACGAGCTCCAAAAAACGTCAAAAAAAGATAAACGAATCCACGCGGGAGACCGGTTGTATAAATAGGAGAGAGACACGGTTAGGCTTTTTCATTTTTTTGGTTTCTCGTCAGGCGAGCCGCTTGTATTTACCTCGAATTCTTTCATTCTAATTTGCCTCTCGAGGTCATACTTATCGCCCTCGAGCAATTGTAGTCTGTTCCAATATGCCGAACAGATCGTCTGGAGCTCGGCTAGAAGAACAAAAGTTTCTCACAGAAGAGAGAGAGCAGGTTGGGGGCAGAGGATTTACAAGGCGGAGGACGGTGGTAGCTGTCCTTTCACCGGTTACCATACATCTTACTCGGTTTTGCTATAGTTTCTTTCGGCGAATCAGCACTTTTCTCGTGTGAACGTATGTTGGAGGTATCGGTTTGTAATACGGCGAATTAGCTTGCCGTTTAACGAGACTCTTATCGGTGTTCATATTGAATTGCGTTCCCTTTTAGGTTAGCGCTGACTGCTTGGCCTGGGGCGATCATGCTGACTCGAATGAATCGGGTTCGAATCGATAATATGTGCTTTCAGAATTCACTTTTTAATTTATGAATTTCATTTTGTTGATTTGCTTGTAGATATTTGTCGATACTACTTTTGACTCTGTTTGATATACTTGGGCATCTATTGATTATTTCCAAATATAATTTCGCAATTTAATTGCGGGATTTATGTACTATCAGTGTCAAAAACACAGTTTTCTCTGTTAACTACTCTGATCATTCATTAATGTCGTTCATAATTCACTTCGTTGATAACTATTACGCACGGCCGAAATTGAATCGAGCTCATTAATAACGTCTATCGATAACGAAACAAATTTTTAGCCACTTATGATCGTTATCACCGTAACCACACCGTTTAATATCGAAATTATTTAATGATATAAAATGGTGAAAATACCAGAGAAGAATTTAAAGATTCGATTATATTGTTAGCAACTTATTAAAATTGTTCAGAGAAACACAACACAATTTTTATTTTGCATAGAAACCCAGAGTCAGGTGATAAATACCCTCAACTCGAACGACGGAACAAGATTCTATCACCGATTTCTTTCATAAAATTTTCTGAAGGCAATTATTACTTTCGCTTCCCGATGAAAGTTGATGTTGTTCTTTCTACATGAAATTGAATTCTGCAAGAAAATGAGAAAATCGGCGAGCAATCAGCGCGTTAGCGCTCCAGCGACCGAGCAATAAATTCCAGGAAGATGACCCAGATTGAATTTGCAACGTTTCCGCCGTAAATCGTAGAAATTTCGAGCCGGCGCGGCGTTGTAAAATTCGAAATAAAGATCCTCAAATGACGCGTGAATAGCAATAAATTCTGTTCACGGTTCTAAAAACGAGGTAGCACAGCTCTGCAGTCGGTTGCTGGAGCGTGAAGATTATTCTGTATCGAAAGGTTGATCGCGGATAGAGGAAGAATCAAGGAATAAAGAGAAAGAAAAAGAGAGAGTAAGAGAGATTCTCGTGTTTGGAAGCAAGAAGCACGAAGCTGACAACTGCGTGAACGTTAACCTGACACGAAGAAGGATAAATAGTAGGCGTGTGCAAGCTCCCGTTTCGGGTCGGATCGGGTCTGAAGCCCGAAAATTTATAAAGTTCGGGTCGAGATCTCAAAAGCTCGCAAAGTTAATCCATCTGAAAAATTAGAATGCAAAATTTCGTGTGATTACAAATTTTTCAAATCCTCAAACTTGACTGCAGCTTCGGGTACCCAAACATTGCAAACTTTCGGGATCCCGACCTGGCCCGACTACACTTTCGAGTACCCAAACTCTATAAATTTTCAGAAAATTTCCCGGCCCGACCCGAGCCCGAAATTGCGGGTACCCGAACACCCTTAATAAATAGTGGATGTGGACGTGTTCACGTTCGCGGACTATTTGCCTATGCGCAAAGAAATGAAAGAGAATAGAAAGAAAAGGTTTGGAGGGAATGAAAGACTGTTGTTCTACCACAAACCGCTCACGGAAAAGGATCTAGGTATCAGCGTTATGTATTATGATACTGTATTATTTCGTTATCTACTTTGGCTGCGGTTCTACGATTCGCGGGCGTGCCTGCTTTTTTTTTTTTTTTTTTTTTTTAATTTAGTCTATGTATGTTGTGTGTGTTTGTCGCTCTTCGTTGGCGCGTGTGTTTTCTTTTTTGATTTTTGATTTTGGTTCATTTCTGTTCTCGCTAAGAAACTGTACGCACGCTCTACGAAAAAAGACGTATCTACGCTACGCAGTCAGACACGATAGTGGCCATACGCTACGTTAGAGTATCAGTTTGCGTAAAATATTAAGTGTGTGATTCAGCCTCGATGCCAAAGTTCAACGTACGTTAACATTAAACAGCCGAAACCTCTCAAAATCTCTGGTCACAAAAGGTACAAAAGTAAACAAAAAAATATTGTAAGAGTCAGAAGAAAATCATTGTCACTCAGCGCTGCGCTCTAGCAACAAAATCTCCTTGCGTAACTAATCAGAAAAAAATACGCACACAATTCCGAAAGGAACGTGTGTGTGTTGGAAAAACAACAAAAATAATCTAACACAGAGAAAGAGAGATAGAGAAAGATAGATAGATAGATAGAGAAAGAAAGAGAGATAGAGAGTGAGAGAGAAAATGAGAAAGAGAAAAAACAGAAGAAAAAAAATATGGTATTCTGCTCTGTTTTCTCTTTTTATAAATGTTAATTGCAACGTCGTCGTTTTGTGCATCGAAAAACATGTCGACCTCGAAATCCTTCTTGGCGACTTCGTACTCAAGGTCGTACTTCTGCCCCTCGAGAACGATGATCCTCTTATGATACTGGGTCAGAACGGACTTCACGTTAGCTGTCAAAATTCGAAGTCACCTTTGAAAAAAATTCGTTCGTTTGGCGGCACGCTTAGCTCTCTACTTTGTTCGTATGTTCTTTTTCGGATTTGTTTTGTTCCCCTCCCAGTAGCACGCGGACTATATTTGTTAAACAATTCGTTGAGAACGGGGGTAGAACGGTGTAGAAAACGGATCTCGTTGAAATCTCATTGAAATGATCGATACTTTGCTCTCACCGATCAGAATTCACCAGCAATGATTGACCGATGATGACATAAGATTTTATTCTGTGATAAGTTTTCAGACATGAAATATGTCTAATATATAGAATACGATAATAATTTTGATTGGCATCGAGGTATTTTAAATACTTGTTATAACGAGTACACCTCTGTTGTAACTGTCTTATAATAATAATGAGGAAGTCTAGTATATACGTCATTGTGTCTGAATACCTTTGTCTTGGATTGCACAAGCCGAAAGAAATTTGATAATTTAAAATAAACGTGCGTTCTTGTCTGCAAACTATTTAGCCGAATGTCTCAATCAATAATGAATGTACAACTTTATTATTGAATTTACTTAAAAGTTTGTAGAATAACTTTAATAGTGAAACATTGAATTTGACAAGAGTCACAAAATGTAGAAAATTAAAGAGGTACGCTAAAGGATGATTATAGAAGAACTACATAAAATCTACTTGCAGTTTGAAAAATTCTAATTTTGCACCTGTATAAAATGGCAATAAAAATTTTTATAAATATGTTTTCCAGAGGAATTTAGCAATTTGTGCATTAAAGATGCGTTCAACGTGAAGATGTATGTATGTAATTTAGAAAGTGCGTTTTGTCACCATCATTGTCGATAAATGTTGGTAAATTGTTGTTCGTTTTCAGCGGGATCCGTGGCATCAGGGTTCGCAAAGTGGAAGAACATGGTGTGCAAGCTGAATCGAAAGTGTAACGCCGGATCCAGCTGGATCCTGGATCCAGGAGCAGGGGATCGATCGCAAGTCGCGGCGCGCGCATCGAAAGCGCGCGGGATTGATATTGCGCAGGAACATAGAAAGCAAACGTGATCGCTGCGAAAACTGCGGACGTCCGCCGCGAGACCAACTTAGATCGCCAACAGGAAATCCAAAATTAAAATGAAAACAAAAGAAAATAAAAGAAATAGAGCACTACAAGTCGGGGGGGATATTGCTCCGTTATATCAAATGAACAGCTTATTGTGACAACTTGGTGAGAACACAGTAAGTTAATTAATTATTACAAGTACGCTGCTGAAAATAATCGACGGCTTTGCTTGTACTGCGAGAAATCACCAGCGACAAAGATAGTGAGATAGTGGGTGGTAATTGACGACGAGATATAGCATTAAACGAAGAGAGCAAATCACGTAGATCGCGCGCAACAAGAAAAACGAGCGAACAGAAAGGTGTGCGAAAAAAATAGAGACAAACAGAGATAGAGAGTGAGAGGTAGAGAGAGAGAGAGAGAGAGAGAGAGAGAGAGAGAGAGAGAGAGAAAGAGAGAGAAAGACAGAGTAGCCGTGTTATGTCAGATAGTGAGTGAACCAAAAAAAAATATAAAATAAATTATAGTATGTTTGTCAATAATTAAAACTGAGAGACGAAATGCGAAGCTCGCGACACTTGCCCGGGTTGCGCAGACGCGATATAGAAATCATCATTTTGGCGAGGACCGCGAATTTTCGTCCGTGACGAAAATGACACTTTGATTAAACGAACTCTCTACGCCATTGCCCGAAGATATTTGAACGTTCGCAGCGGCCGCAGGCCAACCAAGAAATTAAAGCAGACTTCTGTTTCGCTGGTGTTACTCGTACCGTTGTTAATTAAATCATATTTCAGACATGCAATCTCTTTTTTGACAGAGAAGAATTCATTGTTGGTACGAACTGTAGATGAAATATTTCCGAGCAGTGGCGCAGCTACCGGTAATTGTGTTTTAAATGGTATGCTACGAGTAGCCTGCGGATGTTTGCACGAATTTCATCTTCTATCAATTGTTCTATTGTTCACAGTGGTCTCAAAAAAATATTTCTCGTTACGTTACTACTTCCTCAGGGTCCGAGGAAAATAAAAATCAAACACAGTTTTTTCGACTGTATCGCCAATTAAGGATATATATTAAATGAACCAACATTATTATTATATACACTAAAGAACTGAACGTAAAGCGTCAAGAAAATGGTATTGAATTTAATTGCAAATTGTGCCATGGTGGAGATGCTATCGGTTCCTAGATAAAATTTGTATTAATCCTTAGAGGATCTAGTTCACTGTGACTGCACAAAATCCGCAGTATACTGGCAGTAATGAAAACTAAAAAATAAACAGTGTACGTGTGTGGCTCGAAAACGTGGATATCTCTGGTTGCGCGGGTACGGATAAAAAAAGAAACGCGTCGTCACCGTGGCAACATAAATACGCTACCGTCGTATATAAATAATGGCAATGTTACGATTACGTAACGGCGAGGGTCGCCATCCGTTTGCCAAAACGCATCCGAGGATGCACGTTGGCCTCTCTGTTCGTCAATCGAACGTGAATTCGCAACCGACCGGGCAAGCGCGTTCCATTGCTCAAGTGCAACAACATTGAGCATCGGTGTTGTGTTAAAACTGATGATGTGTGCGTGTATATCGTATGCGTAACTGAGTTTGTATATTTATGCATGTGTTTGGATTTGTATGAATGTTCTTATGCGTGTGCGTATGTGTGCGCTGTGTAATTGGGGAAGTGTGTACGTGTTTGTGAATGCCTCGTTATTCGCACGTCTCGTTACGTTTCTCGCAACCGTTCGTTCTCAAGTACCTCGAAGTCCTTCTTCTTAACAACATATTCGAGGTCGAATTTTTGATCCTCCAATGCTGTGATCCTATTGTGGTACTCGCGCAGCACGCGCTTCACGGTCTCTGTGTGGATCAAGGTGAAAAAGATCGGACAGAATTCATCATTTCTCATTCAAGCACGATGGGGGAACGATACCGTTCTCTTTGTTCGGCCTCGGTGCGCGTCCTCTAACGCCGCTGACACGGCTAACACACTGTCTACAGGGTGACCAATAACATGTGTAACACCGGAAACGGATGTTCTCACGCTCGGAAAAAGCAGAGTGAAATATTTTACGTTGGTGTCCCACTTTTCACAAAATTATATCCCTTGAACGCGGTTTCAAATTTTCTGGATTCGATCATTGATTTTTCGAAGATAGCTGTTTGCGACACATGATTCTCCAAAAACAATTGTATTGTACTGATTTTTGGTTTGAAAAGGATTTTTAAAAATTTTATCAGGTATCTGGCTATTGGCAAATACTTCCACCTAATTTTATCTTCTAAACTTTAACAGTTTGCAACATATGATTCCATAAAGATAAATATATTGTACTGTTGTTTTCTTCCAAAAGGATTTTTAAATCGATGACATGTCTGAACAATGCTAGATACTACCACTTGATATCCTGCCTTCACAACATTAATTTCTATAAATTATTTAGTAGAAATGTATTGCGTTATGTTGCAGACAACCTGTGAAAGTATTTTTAATTCTGTTATGTGGCTGACTATTGCTCGACACTTCTACTCGCTGCTACAATTGATTTTACTGTGTTGAAACGATGCTTGGGCCTTGAAGCATTCTATGAAACTGGTTTATTGCATCGTTAAAACTATTTCTAATTAAATTCGTAAAGTTATATGCACATAGATACTCGGACTCCATTTTTTCGAAGAAATCTTTCACACCTCAAAAATTTTACTCTGCATTTTAGGTTCAATTCTAGACGTGGAAACTCCTCTGTCTCGGTTGTACTGTGTATTGTTGCACACCCTGTATACCATGCCTTTGGAATTACATTTCAGAGAAACTATTCGAGATATTTATAATTAAGTTTTTTATTCTTAAGAAGAATAAAAATTGAAATTTTTCATCTACTTACATATCATATTAAAAGAGGATAATACTGAATACATTTATAAAGAACATCTAAGCTATAACGATCAAGCTATATGTATATCCGAAACCAAATATTTTATCAAAATACCTTGAAATCCAATCTAGTCTAATGCTTTCAAACTACAGCGACTAAAACAATTTTTTTCAATCACCAAGTTCTCCCAGCTTGACCACACGTTGTAGCACTCGTGTAGCATCCTGTAGCAAGCACAGGTGCCCACATCTCGAGATCGATATCTCATCGAGTTCACTCTCAAATAAAATTCCGAGACATCTGTATCGTCCACCGTGTCCAACGCCATCCTTCTCTTAAAGCTACCGTCGAGTCCGTGTAGTCTTCTTTGACGGTAATGTGTGCTGGCACACTGTATGTACCATTGTCGTGTTCACGAGACGTATGTTAACGAGCGAGTTTAGGCGATCGAACCTATAGGACCAACGGCGTGTGTGCCATCGACGAGTTTTCTCCGAGAGGAGACACTGTGCGTCCGCAACGATGATGGATCGAAACCACCGGGGATACACGATTGATTATACCACGAACGCTAACCACGAACGAACAGAGATCCCACGGCACGATTCGCTTCTCACATGTCTCTCGGAAAAAAAGCCCGGGAAAATATTCGCCCGGAAAAAATTAGATCCTGATTCGAGCGAAAGCCTATGGCGAGTTCACTTCGGGCCTAACGTACTCGAACGTCGACTGGACGAACACGGTGGCCGTTTGATTAGTGCCAGTCCTTTAACTATGCACTGCAAACTGTACACATTGCTCTGTTCACCCTCCACAACTATGTAACTTTGCAGGTACATATTCGCTGTTTGCACTTTTCAAATCTTGGTTCATTTTTCAGATTTTTTAGCTATTGACACATAATGTATTATTCAGATCCTTTTCGTTTTACGTACATTTAGTTCATAGTTGAAAAAAAGATTGTGTGGTAGAGAGTTCGCAGTGTATACTGGTGATTGAAAAGTCAATGAAATTTTTAAACTAATAATGTCAATTTTCAATAGAAATGTGGGCAGATTTGTATATATTCGTAGAGTTCTGACAAAACTGAGTGACTTTTGTTTGATCCATTTCCCAAAACCTCTCCTGATTCCGAAGTTACAGCTGTTCAAAGTCCACACGCTACGCGCGGCATTGGCGTAGACACGCGAGCGCTACTATACCGAGCGTGTCCACTTCCAACCACTGTAATTCCCAACCTACACAACATTTCAAAAAACTGTTGAAACAAAAGTTGCTAAGTTTTGAACGAACTATAGGCCAACACAAACATCTGCCAACATCATGACTAATAAAAAGGTAAGCTTATCCAAGAAAGAACGGGTCTCCAGTCAACAGAAAGCAGTCTGTTGAGTAGAATGAGCGCTTCTCGAGTCGGCCAGCGTGTTCGTGGCCCAGAGGAAGCGCGGTTTACGGTGCTCGCGGGTATGTAGAATACAGTGTAAGTACCTTCGCTCGCGTTGTCGGTGTCCTTGGCCTTTCCACAGCGTTCTTCGATGATGCGCCTTCTTTCCGCGGCTTTTCTCTCCTGCTCCTTCTTCAATTCCTCGGCGGCTTTCTTACGCAGCAACAACTGCGGGCAGAGAAGAAAGGCGGGGCGCCATTGTCAGAGACCGTCGGTCGCATAAAAGGCGGAATCCTCGCGTGGCGCGAGAGGACCTCCAGGAAATCGCGGGGATTCAGGCCGGGTCGTAAACCGCCCGGTAAATTCTCTCTTGCGGACTCGGCTAAGCCCGGGGAACGCTTTCTTCCATTTTGGAATATCATGCAAAGGACGGGGGACGTAAGCTTGTCCCGAGAACTCGACGCGGACCGGGATACCCGCGGCGAGAACGATTCGAAAACCGGCGGAAGTCCCGCGCGTTGAAGTGTGACAAGGTAATAGAGAAATACGGGGCTTTGAACGGTGTTGCGCAGCGAAATGAAGATCTAAGGCAGCGATAAAACGCGCCCGGTAAGGACCAGACCGGGAAACTTCCTACCAAGAAGCTGGAACAATGGCGCCGAGTGGAAATTCCCGAGGAAAATGCTCGCGAGGAATTTGGTCTGCTTCGGGAATGACCTTGATCCAAATTGAAAGATAAGAGAAAGGAATGATTCGCCGCCAAGTTTCAACCCCTCGGCTTTCTTTGGTCCGTTTTAACTATCTAATCACATGCAAAAGATCTGGAAAATGTCTTACAGGTTCCTGATACCGAAATACACACTTGCAATTTTTTTCTATTTTTTGGGTTAAAAAAATTAAGACGATCCTTTAGATATAAATTTCTATATACAATAAATTATAATATAAAAATGTTGGTTGCGTTAAAACTTGTATTGAATTCTATAATTTGTCTGACTATTGCTGGTTAGTTCTACTTATCTTGATAAAAAGTGTAACAACAAGAAAAATTTTTGAGTTCATATCTCGTTTTGGCCACTTAATCGTGAGTAAAAATTCTAAAAAATATTTTACAAATCCCAATTTTGTTCATTTTTCACGTCAAAAATTCTGGTCGTGAAATTACATTTATTTGGTTAGAGATGTCACGGAGAGTTAAAGGAGATTTCTAAGGGGATTGTAAGATGATGAACGCAACGGACCGTTTGTAACGCGACGAGGAATTAGTAAAGAATGTGGTGTAAACTCACCCTAAGCTTCTTCTTCCTGTCAGGGGTCATGAAACCCTTCTTCGCCTTCTTGGCTTTGGAAGCCTCTTCGAGGCGGGCGCGGACCTCCGCCCTCTTTCTGTCGGTCTCCGCCTGTTTCCTCTTCTTTTCCTACATTTTCCGTGCGAAACTCCCTTAAAACATCTTATCTGACAACGACACGGAACGCAACGTTCCACGGAACGGTAGAATAGTTCGCGACGGCGCGAAATTTAAATTCTCAAAGCGGCCGTGAAATTCATGTGAAAAGTTGGAGAAAGGAGAATCGTTAATCCCTTTTAGAAATCTACGAACAACGGAATCTAGTCTTTCGCACTCCTGTGGTGGTGTACAGTCACTCACGAAACTCTATACAAGTGGCAAACATCAAACACTTTATCCAAAAATCAGCAAGAATTAGGAATATTTAAAAAATATTCGTTTACTAAAAATGAAAAAGATTACTAGAAGCCAAAGAGGAAGATCATCAATTTTTAGAGTCTGTCTAATCCCAATTAATATTTTAAGATTAGATACACTCATCAGATTTGACAGGTGTATGAAAATTTTGGTGACCGACTGTAAAGTGTATTTACCGCAAATAAAAAATTTACCGAGTAAACATTTTCAATGATGTAGTTCAAAAAGTATTTTCAAATATTTTGTTTTGTTAATTGTTTGAGTTGGAGGCTTTTTTGAATGCAAAGGACTAAATTATGTCGGAAGCATCGTATGCAGGCCCATGACGGGATCTTTTCACGAAGAACCGACGCGGGATAACCGTTCCGATTAGCATGGCTCGACAAGTTATTGAAAAAGTTTCGCGAGTGATCGTCCTGTTCTGCTTGACTTTAAGGTTCACCGATAGTTTCCCCTCTTACGTACATCCTCGAGACGTTTCCTCTGTAAAGAAAAAGAGACGGGGATCGTGAGTAAAACTTCTTCTTGCGGACGAAACGCGGAACAACCTTCGGACCGGAAGTGGGCACGATTCTCGAATAACTTTACTATAACATTTAATACAGTAACTCAGTGACATATTGTGCACTACTTTATATACATATTAATATATTTTTGCACTATAATATTCTCTGATTAAAATCTGATCTAAATAGAAACAATAATTTTTTTCTTGACGCTAAGATTTTAGGTAAGTTCATTTTCAAGTTTCTTCAACCAAAAATTGTCAATTATTTTCGCACCTATTATTCATTGTTCACTATCCATTAAAAAAATAAAACAAACTCGTTCGAACACAAAAATTGTCTGCCGTTACCCAGACAGAAACGAAACCATTAATTTTATTCCTAATGTTGAAATTCTTATGTTCATTCGACAAGAAATGTTTTATTATTTCTGAATCTATTATTCATTGCTCACAATTAATTTTAAATAATGAAATTCCGATCCCAAAAATGAATCGTGTGCCAAGGAAAGTGTTCCGGGTTCCGTCTAGAAAATTGCGCAAAGCATTTTATAAAGCAGCGTGTGTGTGTCGCATGATTTGCAGCGAAGTGCAATTCTCAATCACGACGAACGAGCCCGATGTGCAAATTGCGAATAAATCGTGAATGTCTGACGGCATGCAACAATTGGCTGGTGCTCGTGCTGTATACTCGAAAGTGTCCGAACGAACCCGAACGAATGCCACGTGCTAATTACAAAGGCGCCAAAGCGTGAGGAGCATGCAGCGGACATAACACAACACAAAGGACGCTTCACGCCGCAAAGGACACAGAAATATTTCGTCTTTCATGCGACTGTAGTGTCTACGTTACCCCAGGTTTCTCTGGTTATCTAGGTTGCTCGTGCTTGGAGCTCTATTCTACTACTACACTGGCTGATGAGTCAGTCTTGGCCAAATTAAGGTACAGGGGAGGACACGTTGTTTGTCAGTGTCGGACGGACCGCCATAAGTCGTGCAATTCGTTCGCTGAACCAAGGTTCGCATAAATTTCCATTTCTCTTAAATAACAGTCCACTATTCAGAGAATAATTAAGCATCATAAACACAGACTTCATTACTTTTATCTGAATGTATTTTCTATAACCACTGCTGAAAATTTATTTTTTTCTATCTTTGGTAAAATAGCTAAAATTTTGAATAAAATTTTTAATTCGTTCGAATTGGTTGTATAGTAATTGAAAAAATTGTCTCCAAAGTTATGAGTTCTCACCCCTATATGTTCACCATTTTACTTATTAGATTTGCTAATACTTTGAAGCAAAATTGTACTTTACAAGGAAATAATTAATGATGAGAAATCAAGTGTGCACTGATGAGTAGATTTGTTGTATTGAATGTTAACTATGAAAACATTATTGCGTGACTATGGACACAATGCACGTCCGCGCGAAGTTGAGCGATGTCCTAAATAGTTCCATCAGGCAGTCTGATAATTCAATCGTCGATTGCTGTCCGTAGTTGTTAATTAGCGGTGGACGTACTTCAGTTACCATTGCAGGTCAGCAACAATTAACGACTGCGGAACACAACTCGTAATCTATTATATTTTAATCGTCATCGGTAGTGTGTAATCAGATTACGTTCTACCTGGGCCTGCTTTAAAGCGGCGTTTCCGCTGAAACATTGAGCCAAAATTATGCCTCGATTGTCTTTGTAATTGAATTCAGAATCACTTCCAATGAAGATCAAATTATGCGGTAATTTTATTTCAATGTACCATACATGAACAGACTGGAAATATCTAAACCAAAAATTAGAATTCAGAGACAACATTAAGATATTTATTCATAGGTTTATAACAAGAGATATGTTACTGAATAAATATCTTCATTTTATCATTGAATTTTAATGTCAAAACGTTACGAACTTTCGTTCCAATTGCGTTTTAATTGCAGAAATCAATTTTACCCAAATCTGAAATTTTCCTTTCGATTGAAATTTTTCTTCCAGAAATATATAAATGAATTCAACATCTGCGATTTATAAAAAATGCATGCGAGTTAAAAACAATTTGATGTGTAAAATATGCATGTCCTAGTTCCCTGAACAGTGGATAAGAGTAATGTCAGTTTCCACGTTATAGAATTCTAACTTTTTTGTATTCTGACGGTACAGAACAAATGTTCCCTGTATAATTTTTCATTGAAACTTGGTTCGCGACGAAAACGAAAATTTCTCGAAGACGTGACTTATGTCGTTCCAAAGGAACGTTCTCGCGAAACAGAGGGAACGTTACGGGAAATACGTTCTCCCCCGCGAAGTATAAAAACTTTCTCGCATGAAATGAACTTCCGGCGGGAGACGCGCGAAAGGAAGTCTGATGGGATTCTAATATTTTCATACGCCGGGAGCAATATCTTCTCCGGCGTCTCGAACACATGGAAACCGGATGTTAAACCGGGGTGCGGAGCATGTCGGGTTGATATTAACCCTCGCCATACGGTGCCGGGTCCCTTGAGACCCAAACATAACGCTACACAGAGCTCCGAGTCTGTTTAATGCAATTTCAGCAATGTTTTAACAGTTATATTGAATCTACAATAATTTAGCTATCGATTCCATGAATTTTATTAAAAATACATTGATTTTTCTGGATTAACACATTTAATCAGATGCAAGCGTGATGTAGAAAATGTTACCAAAAAGACAATTAAATTGATCATATATACAAGGTGTCCCAAAAATGTTTGAGTTCTTTGAAAGGGACGATTCCTGAGGTCATTTGAAGCGACATATTCATTTGCAAAAATGTCGGCCTCGGCAATCGTATGTTTAGGTTTTTTCTGTAGATGAGTACGTAGAGTCGATGGGTAACTGTTTTAACAAAAAAAGTCTGGCCTTTTGCCAAGCAAAAGATAGAAATGTCAGGTACGTGGCGTTTATGAGTCTCTATTGTTCTATACCTCCCTTAAGAAATTTTCTAAAAGAAGGTCAGACGATGTTTTGCAATGTGATTTCCATAAATTCTAATCTTACAGCGGTCCCTCTCACGTACTGTATTTTATGTGACCACCCCGAATTATGTTCGACAAGCATAATGCCCTCCCAAACCTTTTCAAAAAAATCTTTCGTAAAATCAGTGTCGGTCGAACCGCGGTAGGGAGAACATCTCTAAAGACGTGTCAATTCGAAGCTCAAGAATGCTAATATGTGTGTTTTTAATAATAAGTAGTTTTAATAGTAGTAGTGTTTTTAAAGTGAAAGTGAACTGCGGCACTGCGGTACACCCGAAGTCAGCTGTGCAGTTCGTCTCCGAATGGCCTAGTGACACACATTTCGAAGCAGCAACTGTTTTTATGGCTGAATAAGTCAGTTCTGATTAAATCAATTTCTGCTCCTTTTTTTGTTCATTGCTTTACCGCGGCGCGACACAAACGCTACGCTCAGTGAAACCTGCAACCGAGCCGGACCCTCCTCGCCATCGCGCTCTGAGACCGTGCTCTGGTGAGTCCGTGTTTTTCCTTAATAACTCCTTAACAAAGCCGAGACGGACATTTTTGCAAATGAAAATGTCGCTTCAAATAACCTCAGGAACTGCCCCTTTTAAGGAAATCGAATACTTTTAGGACACCCTGTACCTATTAACACGTTAATTCTCTGTGTCCATACAAGTATCATAGTCTATTTAATTTAACCCTTTACACTCGGAGCTATATTAACTCAAAAACGAAAGATTTTTCCATTCTTGAATATTTCCATTCTATACATATATTATAATTTTTTTTAATTTTTTGCATATAAAACTGATATAATATCTCCTGTAATATGTAAATGTCTAGTACTTTATTAAATACGAACAAAAATAATAATGTGAACAATATTTTTAAGAATGGCATAGCAATTTTCAGTCGTGCCTCAGAGTCGCCATCCGAGTGGTAAGGATTAATTGTATTACTAGCAACTTTGAAATGATTGAATACAACGGGTCCTCAATGACCCAGTTAATGTCCAGTCTGGCCAATTTAATTGTCTTACATTTTCAATAATAAAAAATTGTAGTCTCGATGCTAAACACTTTGGAATGATTACACAGTGTAGAGCGGGTCCTTGATGACCCAGTCATAGCACATGAATAAAAATTAAAGTCTGTACAATTTAATCGTCTTACTCCTTTAATAATAAAAATTTGTGATATTGATGCTAGACATTTTGAAATGGTCGCGCAGGGTGCAAGGGGTCTGTGAGGACCCAGCCTACTTTCCTGAACGTACAGCGAGGGTTAACGGGGCGCTTTTACAACAATGTAACTAAAAAGGAATCGGGAAAGTTTCAAAAGAGAAAGGAACCGGGCAGATAAAGTGTACGGCTATCCCAGGGCGGTAAATAATGTTGAAATAAGAACGTGAGTGGCCCGATAAATCAAGGGCAAAGTCCACCCCGCGGAGGCAACCGACGTGTCGGTCGTAATACTTCCGGGTCTATCTCTTACTCTGCCTTGCCTCGTACGAAATTTTACGTTTATGCCCGTGGTGGAAAAATGTACGCCGGGTTCCCCTGAAACCGAAACATGTTATCGGCTATCGGTACGCTCGATAACTCTCCTCCCCCCCCCCTTTATCCGGCGCGAAATTGTTTCCAACAAATTCCGAGCCCGTCGATTCTGCGTCCCGAATATCGAATGTCACGAGCGATTGCGATAAAAAAAACCGGAGAAGCAATTAAATTGAGAATGATATTTAAATTGTTTAATAAAATCCCGCAGGTAATAGCGTTAGACAACAATATCACGAAATATTGTTGCCGTCGGATTATTTTACGCTCCCTTTGAATTCAATTGACAGCGCACCATCGCTTTCGCTAATGTTCGGAACTAGTCCGAGGCTTCTATTTCTTTTGACGATGGGAATATTGTTGTAGTAATTTAGGTTTTAATAAAATGTCCTTTGTGAGACGGTTTTTAATAAAACGTTCGCGCCGAGTCGGATTTTATAAAGGGTTATATTAAAGTTTTAGCCGACTGTCTTTTAATCAGAGAAAAACTTTAAATTTCATTATTTAAAAAGAGAATTTTTATTGTCCTCGAAATACAAATGATTAAGGCTACCTGTGTACTTATTGTACTAATTTCCATTGCAATGGAAAGATTGCTAACATATCAAATAAATTGTACTCTATTTAAATGTCTACAAATGTTCATAATGTTACAAAAGAATACATCCTCGTATCTGGGAATGTCTGGAGAATTGTCCTACATAGAAATCATTTATTTAACTGTCACTACTAAAAGTACTACAGCTCGTGTCAAGACGAATTCAACGATGTAGTATACCATGACCTTCGGATGACCTTGAAGTGCCATTTTAAAAAATGAAGGTAGCCTTGACAATAATAAAAAAAAATTTTCGAATATTTTTTTATTGGAATGTATAGCCAATCGAAAACTGATCAGCTTTTGTTTAAAATATTTTTTGTCAGATCATCGCAAGTACATACTTAAAAAATCATGAAAACTGTTACGTGGGACACCCTGTATATACAGTGACTCCCATTAATATTCGGACGCTCTTAAAAAAACGATAATTTTTTTGTTATTGGACCATACGATTTGAATTTTTTTTTAGAAATGAGAGCAATTAGTTTACTACATGTTGTGCAAAGAAATTTTTTCAAAAATTGCAATTGGTCGGAATTGTAGAGAAAATACTAAAAATTGCATTTTACAACTGGTTTATGTGGGTCTAAATTGAAAATTTAAAAAATGTTTTTTAAATCTGTGTCAATTATATGCATTGTAAAAATTTCATCGAAATTGGTTGATGTGGGAAAAAACGACTGGCATTGAAAGATATATGAATCCTTAGATTTATTGCAGTTAGAGGCCGAAAATCGTGAAAAATTGCAATTTCTACCATCTTTAAACGTTTGTAGCTCATTGCAACGTTGACCGATTTTAATGAAATTTTCAGAATATGTTTAATTGATACAGATCTACGAAACGTGTTTTCTACATTTTCAATATGAGCCCACATAAAAAAGTTGTAAAACATAA
This sequence comes from Lasioglossum lativentre, assembly GCA_916610255.1. Lineage (NCBI taxonomy): Eukaryota > Metazoa > Arthropoda > Insecta > Hymenoptera > Halictidae > Lasioglossum > Lasioglossum lativentre. The sequence continues at coordinate 21,148,455 of OU744364.1, read as the reverse complement.
CTTTTAGTATATTCTCTGCTATTCCGACCAATTGCAATTTTTTCAAAAATTCTTTTCACGTTACGTAAAAAAACCGAATATTCTAACTTCTCAAAAAATTCAAGTTGTATGGTCGAATATTAAAAAAGTTGTCGTCTTTTTAAGAGTGTCCGAATATTAGTGGGAGTCACACTGTATTTAAACAGTCGATTTTTCTTCTAAACTAAATTTGTCATTTTTTGTTAGGACGAAAGATAAAATTGATGAAATCAACTATAGAGTTTTACAAAGAGAACTATCCATTTTTACCGAATGTCAAAATAATCCTGAGCGTTATAGCACGAAGCCACCGTTGCCATTTTCTCCGAATAAAACCGTCCCACGTGAAGCTAAAGTTGGCAAATACGACTCGGCCGGATACCAGGCATTAATTCTTCGAAACCGGAAGTCACGGGCGTCGCGTGTCTCCGAAGGTAAGATTATTATTCGAGGGAAACATCGAAGTAGCCGAATGGAGAACGATATCGGTGGATTCCCGTGGTTCCTCCGCCGGGATGGAGCCGTATCACGGGTAATCCGGTATTCCATAAGAAATGAAGAGATAAGGATGATGGTACGGGGGCGTACGGGGGATATCGGGAGCCGGGGATTTCCCGTGGCGGTTCCCCGTGGAAAAAGGAAATATCGCGGGGGATCACTGCCACGAGGATAAACTTCTACGGTCTCCTCATTATTCAGGGCACAGAAAATAATACATCAAATGAAAAAGATGAAGAAAATAGGGGGAAACTACTGGCACACTGCGTGTGGTTCATCGTGGACTGGCAGCTTTTCGCGCTGTCGTGTCGTGTCAAGTTTCCACTTTGAACGCTACAAAAAAACAATGAAAAACAGGACGCTCTCGGTCGGTTCAGAGCCCCGACACGATCGTTGTCGGTGTTTATCGCGGAACCGGAAGTCCTGGTTCCGTCTAAGGATCGACCGTCCAGCAAAAAGTACGACGCGACGTCCGGGAGGAAAAATTAAAAAATCTCCCGGGCAAAATTCGCCGACCGAAAAACGCCGATCGTGCGCGAGGATTTCAACGCTAAACTTGCCACCGTCAAATAAATATGTAAAAATATGTAATAATTTCGACAAGTAGGATTTCAGTAAAAAATTAACTTGCTAGGTTTTTGCACCAAAATCTACTAAATACGCTTGTATAAATACACATATGAACAAAATGGAAAAATGGTCTTATATGTAACGAAAATATTCGAGATTACATAAAATGTTCAAATTCTCGAGTCAAAATAGCCACTAATGTAAAGGATTATGTTGAACTTGAGAATTATCTTTATTATAATGAACATTTTCGATGATTTAAATGAATCATTGCCAAATGGATCATTGCCATTTTTGTAAGACGACATCTATCGATTACTTTTTATCGGTAAATTTAGTGTTGATTATCCTTTTGCTTGAGTCTAGATTCAACAGGGGATTATTCTAAGTGTGTTCTCGAGGGGGTCTCGCAAGCATAAAGCACAAACGATGCGTACCTTTCGTTATAATTAATTACACTGCAGAGTCCAAACGATCCATTGTTCGCCATTCCAACGTCAAGTCGAGATCCAAGATGTGGCCGATGATGCGACGAGACATAAAAAGGTTGGAGAGAGAAAGAGAAAAAATAACAAATTAAACCGCGCCCTGTCGAACGTGAATTTTGTCGAATCGACCCGATGATTCGTCCTCCAGAAATTTTGGGGAATTAAAAATCCATAACACGCGGAACGTGGAACAAAAAATAATTGATACCGAGGATATTCGTCCATTTAAAACATTCTGCCTGAAGAGCTGGGTGGAATAAAATTTTAATAGAATGAATTTCAAAAATAAGCACCTCGTTCGCGGACGAATAACACAATGGTTTTTGGTCGAATTTTAAATGTTTTTGCAGCGAAATGAGAAATTAATTTTACTCGAGCGGCGAGGACTCGAGAAAATTTAAACGATAACATTTTGCATGTTGAATCACGAATTTTTGATGCTTTGGGAAATTGTTTTGCGTTCCCGGAGTCCTTCAGGACGCGATTTTCTCTCACATAAAAAATTATTCTTCATAGCAAAATGGTAAAGTTAACGAAATTTCAAACTGGAGCATAGTATTCAGAAAAATTGGAAGTATAACTTTTTTAACATGAAATTATCTATGATTTTAAAGAACAGTTCTACCTTTATAAAACCTTCGAGGCTGCTTTTTTCTTACAATGTGAAAATTAATTTCCACAGGAAAATGTAAAATAAATTGAATTTGATCCAGGGCTTAAGAAAATGTGCAATATTGAATCCGTAATCTTCTATTACTTCGGAGACTAGTTTTGCTTCAGTGAAGGATCCAAGAGTGTTACTAAAAGTTTCTTTTTGGATTGCTTCGTTTTTTCTTGGGACGGTTGTTCCCGCTTCACGTATCTCCACGTTTAAATGAACATCCGCGGTCTATTTATAATATTTAGCGAAGCTTTACCTTATTTCCAGCGTAAAACCCATCCCAAAGGAAAATAGGGGTCGCGTGAACATTCGCAAGAAAATAATGAACTAAGTCGTGTTCCTATTAAAGGAGATGTTTTCAGTACTCACCTAACCTCATCGTCCGCCATCTTGTCTGCTACACTCGTCTACCTAAAAATAAAGCAAAGAAAACGGGATGTTTCGTATACAAAATAACAATAACCAAGCGTTGCGTCACTGAACACAGATACCGATTTGTCTTCTTGACACAAACTACGTGTGAACGTTGTCTTTACACGACGATGCCTGGGTCCGTTCTGACCCATATTTTAAGATGATGTAGATAATTCGATTTTATAATTGTTGGACTATTTCCAACTATTTCTATTTGGACTATTCGAATTTTTAATCAATTTTAAATGAATAATGTATGAATTTTCTACACCCTCACAATATAAAAGCAACTGTAATTTCTATATTTGAATAAATATCAATTTGTATTGTTTCTCAAATAAATTTCGAATTGTTTCTCAATTCGATGATCTACAATGATTAGTCTGGATTAATTGCAAAACATAGGAACCAAATAGGAATTAAATTTCTCTTTTCAGTAGTTTTATTAAGTTGTAACAATAAAAATGAATATTACGCGTACTCAATGACTTGATGCATTTCTGAAGTTCATTTTGAGTGATGCTTCCACATCTTATCAATGCAAAAAACGAGAAACAAATATTTGAACAGAACCAGGCATGCTCAGTGTCTATCTCCTAAAGATTAACCCTTTGAAATCAAACAGTAGTGAACAGTAGAAAAATTAAAACTATTCATTCGTTTTATTATTCATTCCACATTCTAGCTACAACTAAATAAAAAAAATCAAACCACAATTTTCTTCTTATCCCAGTGTATAAAACTTTAAAAAAGGATCTAATCCTCTACAAGATGATGTAAATATTTAAAAAAATGCTCGTTCTCAAAGGGTGAACCATAATCGCTCGCAAAAGGGGGTTGTGTCATCGAGGAAGGGTTGCGTCATTCGTGCAAATTTTTCGGTCAGTGACAGGCGTCACTGTTGCGATAAATCGCGGGTGCGGCGCGTAAATTCTCGGCGCTTACTCGCTCACGCCGACGCCGACGACGGTATAGAATATCCGGTGCTCGAAAATAGCCAGGCGTCGGCCCCCGCGTCCCCCCACCTTCGGAAATTTGGTCGACGACGACGTCGATGCGTCGGCCGATCCAAATTTGGATGCAACGACCCAATAGACGCTCGCGACCCAACGTCGGAACCCGAGGGGCGGGTCGGAACCTGGAGAGAACGAGACGATAAGGGAGCCGGAAGCGCCCCGGATAACCCGGAGCCGTTCCCTTATCCGTGGAACGATATCTCGAAATAAATTCGATGGCTGGCGAGGCCCACGCGACCCGAGAACTTCGAAACGAATCCTTGGAGCCTCGGTTGGAGAACAATTTTCAGAAACCATGAAAGGAAATGCTCCGGAGCTTCCAAAATCACTACAAAAATTGTTATACCGATGGTAGAAATCTTGAAATTATATTAAATCTGTCCAGTTGAATTAATATTTTAATAAATACGTGTATCATTAATTTCTGTTGTTCATAAACTGTTTCAAGCATAACAATATTGTAATAAATAATGTTATCAAAAACTCTGAGGAGTATTGAAAGATCAGAGATTATTCAGACCTAAAAATGTATAATTTGGACATCAGAAGGTTTCCTAAGAAGAAGAACCCAACGCGTCCACAACAATTAAAGTCTGTTCTCAATTTAATTGTATTACTTCTCCAATGTACATACAGTGTTGATACTAGAAAGTATGACATAATTGAATATCGTGCAACAGGTCCTACAGTGCAAAAATATAGTACAACTTTGCTAAATTTAATCTTATTTTTGTTTGTTAAAGATCAATGGCCAAGTATTTGTCCATTGATCTTCTCGTCCAGTAATTTCAATCAGATTCGACGACATTATAAAATCTAAATCGAATTTAGAACGTTTCAGAAGAATTTCGAGATGAATTGTTAAAGGGCACAGAAGGTTTTCGTGAGACCATGAAAGGAAAAGGTGGAACGCCGGCGGTGGAAATAACTGTTTAAATATAGAAAGTGGGATTCGAATGTTTTTCGAAGCAGAAACAATAATTGCGGGCAGCGAGGTTAATTAGAGTGTGCGGATTCCCACGCGAGTACAGAGAGAGAAAGAGCCCCGTTGGTGAAACGAAGTTATGAATTATTGAAGAAACGCTTCTCGGTGGATCGGGTTACATTTAGAGCTCACGGGAATCTGTTTCTTTGGCTGGACCACGGCTAGTAGTGAGTCAGCTACAATGTTTCAAAATAGCTTGCAAATTTATTGCATTTGCCGATTGTGTAACTGGCCCGTGAGCAATTGGAAACGACACCTGAAGAACGTCCATTCAGCTTTTTACAATCTGGACAATTTTCATTGTACTATAAATGTGAACAATTTTTGGGAATAATTATGTGGGCGTGAATTTAGACCCTTGATGGAACTCTAACAATGGTGACAGATTGGATAAAAACGATGTAGATGATTTCTATAAGGATATTTCAAACAGTGATGTCCATTCTGTTGATCTGTAAAAATGGATGTATGGGGGAATTAAGCAAAAGTGTAATATTTTTACTGCACTATTACTGATGGATTTTTAAGTATAATCAAGTAATATTAACGCGGAACCATTTTGTCGAGGTGTCTTAAAGTACTCTGATATAGCCAGCAATGATGGCGACCGATTAGGGTTGGAACAAGCTCATGATTTACATAAATGAAGACGCCTAAGAGCCCAAATTCAGATCAGAGTGCCATCTAACCTTTGACGAGGCTAGAAATGTTTCCAAAATATTGAAATGAAAATTCTCTGGAACTGAAATGTACCTAAATCGATTACCAATTGCTCCTCCACAACTTCGTCCATTATCACTGAACAACAATTACGATTTAGATAAGCTCTGTAAGCTGCAATCAGCAATTCAGAAAAATAGAATAATTCCCAAACAAATTGACAGTTCGAATGATCATGCAACTAGGTTACATCTAGGTCATCTGTGTCGAGTGTAGAATCGTCTGGTTGCTAGAAAATGGGGAAACATCGGGTCGAAGGAATTTCATCGGATCACAGTCGAGCGTCGCCTTTTATATTCGTAATGGACGATCGCCTTCGCTAAGTATAGCCTCCCTCTCGCTCGAGCCATTCCAAGACACGACTCCGGGACGTGTGTCCCGTCTCCGATGTCAAAGAAGATCCCGACACCGTAAAAATAGAAAACACGTCTCTCGAGTCTCTCTACCGCTCTGTACGATGTTGCTGGCGAACGATCTTCGTCGAGGATCAGAGTCGCTTCACGATCTACGTGCTCGATCGCGTAGAAACCGATAAGAAGAGCTAGAGAAGCTTGCCAGGTGATCGTCCCCGAATTTCGAAGAAGAAACGATGTCGAGGATCGAAGACGAACATACGATGCGTCTTAAAAAAGATAGACTTCGATTCAGACGCGTCTGAACGAGCTATAATTGTCGGCGAGGTAGCGGCAGAGGCGGCGAATACTGGCACAAGGCTGTTCGCGTGTATCCGCGTGCTCTATTGAACAGATCATGATCGCCAAAATTTCCTCATTGCGAAAAGAAGCGAGCTAAACATCGCTGCAAATGGATTATTAACACTTCCAGGCGGTGAACAATGTTTTCATTTGGATACAGAAGGCTGGGAAGGGCCAGAGCAAGCGGGGGCACTGTTTGCCCCGTTGGGCATCGCTTGGCCCCGACGAAAGAGCGAGGAAATGTAATCTACAATATTCGATATTAATTTTCATTAAAGCATATTTTTACAGCAAGCATAGAGCTAATAGCCTCGTGGAGCACTCCCTAGCCCTATGGGGCACCGGTTGGCCCCGAAGAAAGAGCGAGAATATGTACTCTCAATCTACAATATTCGATCTCACCGAAATTAATTTTCATTAAAGCATATTTCTACAGCAAGCATGAAACCAATAGCCTCATGGAGGACTATCTGGCCCTATGGGGCACCGTTTAGCACCGAAGAAAGAGCGAGGATGTGTACTCTCAATCTACAATATTCGATCTCACCGATATTAATTTTTATTAAAGCACATTTCTACAACAAGCATAGAGCCAATAGCCTTGTGGAGCACTACCTAGCCCCATGGGGCACCGTTTGGCCCCGAAGAAAGAGCGAGGATATGTACTCACAATTTAGAATATTCGATCTCATCGATATTAATTTTCATTAAAGCATATTTCTACAGCAAGCATGGAGCCAATAGCCTTATGGAGCACTATCTGGCCCTATGGGGCACTGTCTGGCTCCATGGAAAGAGCAAAGAATTAAGAACACGCCCATTTACAGCACTCTACACAAAGAGAGAGCAAAATGAAGGGTTTAGAGTTTCATTTTCAGACGTCGTTGGCTCCGGAACCTTTTGTCACTGGGGAAAACGGCTCCCAGGTGTAAAAATCGCTCCAGGGGGCAAATCACGAGGTTCCAGTCACTCTTAAGGGCCGACGACACGCGGGAATCGCACACGAACGTCTCAAAGGGTCACAAAATCCGCGAAGAAGGTAACGAAGGTTTTTTCGGAACACTGGTGACCTTGAGTCGGGTCCCTAAGTTCGTGAAGCACAGCTATCTCACTGGTATGCACTCTAGACGACGAAACGGGAGGTTGTTGGAGGTGTCCGGGTCCTCTTCGGAGGTTTTTCGCGATGATGAAGCCGATCGTTCCAGCCGCGAATTGAGCTTACCTTGAGAAAGAACTGTGCTGGTTTCGACTAGCCTAACCGCCGATAGAATGACGACTGATATTGGATCTTGGACAGCTGCTTCGACGTCGTGCACCTCCATCGTGGGCTGTTCACGTGGTGTCGGCCGACCAATGGCAGGAGGCCGTCGGTCGTAAGCATTTTTAGGCGAGAGCTTTGCCCGCTCCGCCTGCTGCCAAAAATAATCGGAAACTGAAAACGGAGCCGGGCCCGCTTTGCTCGCTCGTTCGCTCGCCTGTTGCCCTCCAACATGCTCGATTAACCCTACATTACTATGCTATCGTGCTTGGAAATTGTGATGAAAGTTAAAAATCCGAATTAGATTGCAGTCTTCCGAATTAACGACAAAAATCCTGTATCTTATGATGAAACAGGATACAGGAAATGCTGAAGTTGTCTTTGGAGCTGCATCTATTAATTGGAACATTTATAGGATCGTCTGATGTTAATCCTTGGACAATGGACCATTCTCAGACTTATTTATGAATTTTTTTAAAACATATTTTTAATGGTACTTTTGGTACATAAATATGTTGATACTCTTTGTCAAACTAGAATAATCGATAGAACAGGATTAAATAAAGAAGCAATGTCATCTATATTTGATTCCAGGTTTTTAGAGCACATACTTGAATACAATTGAATTATATTAAGCAGTTATCACAGTGTATCACAACATATTAATACAGTGTTGTTCCTCCTGTAATTAAAAGGCCATGACGACGGATGTCGATTCGTTGGTAAGGGATACGGTGGCTCATTTTCGAAACTGATTCTATTAGTCAGCGATTTAGAAGTGACAGAAGTCGAGGCAGAGCGAGGATGTTATTAGCAGATCGTTCTGGATTTCGCGATGCAGCTGTTTGGCACAGAACGCGGCAACGCTGACGGAAACTTTGCAGGCTGAAAACGCAACGTTCCCGATTGTGGCCGATGTAATATCTTCGCCGATTTTCCAGCGTTATCTCTGACCCGCAGCGGCGGTTGATACCGTGAAAAAGGGCGTCGTAAATTTTTCTATTTGTTTGTTCTCCCGCGCCGATAGAAAGTAAATTATTCTTGTATACGTGGAACCGCTCGCCTGGATATGTATATTTTTAAATCGCAGTGAAACGCGAGGTTCCGAACGTTGGAAGTGGTAAAAGGTAAGGATTGAGTTTCAAGGATCGAGAAAATTATTTCGTGATCTATAAAAAGTGTCGGATCTATTTGAAGACACGGTTTCGCCTGTGAATCGCGTACCGTTGCAGCGGTGCGTGGATTTAGAGGTTCTTCGGGATTGGAAGTCGGTAAAGTAGGGAACGGTGGGTTAAGTAGAATCACAAACTTAATAACAGACATTGCATCTTATGTTGCTGTTATATTCGTAACAGTAACTTTAAACAAACATAACTTATCTTTAAATAAAACTTGTGCGTGCCTTATGCATGTATGATCTCTAAATCATTTTAAATATTCGTAGTAGGAATGGAGTATACAAGATACTCTATTCTTGCTGGGTGGTGTGACAGAAAAATACAGAGGGTGATCGGTCTACTCCCATACCTCGTTTGTGGTAGAATAGTCGACCATTGGTCGGACGAGCAGATTGCTTCGATAAATAATACCAGATGCTGGATACAAGAGTAGACATAACTAGACTGCGGATTTTATACATTTGTAACAAAAGTGAACTGGTAAAATACAAACCTGTAAAAACTTTAGAAGAATTTAAGAGCACTATTGCACTATCCTCAGCTTATTAAAATTATTAAGAGAAACAATTTTTTTATTTAATACCTCTTTTTCACAACTGACTTAGACAATTTTTATTTTGCATAAAAATCCACAGTCTAGGCATAACACTTTACCTCTTGTGTTCCGAATAAGACTGTGTTATCGACTGAATATTTTAGAATAGATCGCACCATCCTTTTCTCATGATTAGCTGAAAACTGAAGTAGTATTGAGAGTTCAGAAATTCTATTGGAAATATTATTTTAAAATATTATATTATTGAAATAAAATATTGTTTATAAATTGTTTGATATGATTTCGAGTTTCTTTTTCAATCTAAGCACCCGTATCATAAAGTGTCATCCTCCATCTCAAATTGGAGCCCTCGGAATTTCGAAAATTCTACACGTTATCCATGGAAATATGTTAAAAACTTTGAGCTAGTATTACCAAAGGAATCACGTTTAGCTGCATTCTATTCGTCAAAGATGGCACGAACTGCCAGTACCGAAATTGTTAACGTCGAGACAAGCATCAAACACGACAGATTAAACATCGACATAACGATTATAAAATAAATACTTTAACCACAATAAGACTCTTCTAATGGAATTCTAAAGGTTACATCGGTTTGTTTCACGAAACGAAATCGCTTTACTTCAGAGAACAGTCGAATGATAACAGTTTATGCTGCATGATTGCAGAACAGATGCAAAACCTAGTGAAACGGGGGTAGTTCACGCATCGGTGCTTCATCAGCTGAACTTATAATCAAGTTAGGTGAACTGCTGCAAGACTGCTTACAGACTAGATTAAAACGATGAACGCCGGTGAGATGGCATTGATTATTTAGAGAATTTTTAGTCAGGATCCGTGGTTGATTCACTAGAAATTCAATGATAATATAAGCATTCATTTCTAATAGAAGCATGATTCGACAACTTTTGTACCTCGTCCGATGAACACTAACATAAGTCCATCAGGATCTCGTGTCTCAGTACACATGCAAAAAATTGAAGAGGGTAGGTCACGATTAATTCTTTCGAAAATTGTGTCAAACAAAAAATGTTTCTCCTTTCGTTAAACTTATTTTTACGTATAGAACGCTGTACTATAATTTCTGAAATACTTTGTACACGGTAACGATGCAAATGGGTTAAAATAGCTGTAAGAGCATGGGGTTAATACTGTGTAGACTGTGTATCTTTAATCATTGATGATAACACTATCTATATCAAATGCAAGCATAAAAACATTCTCATTTATTAGAACCTATTCCTCAATTTCTATGTCCCCATATTATAAAACATTTAGAAAATTGTATATTAATGATAACAACACCTAGGATGGTTGACTATTGGTGTTAAATGACTGACTGCTAGAAAAATTGTCCTATTTACAACTCATTAAAATTATTGACACAAGCAATAGACTTCGATGCATCTCATGCAACTTGAAAATAATGAAGGCAATTTTTATTTGGTAGCAAAATCCGTAGTCTAATGCCAAGTCATCGAAACTGATTAAGAGGAGGGTTCAATCGAAATTTCTCCATGAACGAAAAAAAGAAGCCACCTCTACGATCCGAGGGTTAAATCTTCCGGCAGCCGGTTCCGGCGTTAATGTGAAGGTTATTAAAAATAACTTGCACGATACAGGTATGTGTTCCGAGGGGTGGGCTGACTGGTCTTTGGGGGTGGAATAGGTGCGAGGAGGGATTAGCGGGGCAGCTCCGAACCAAGGGTGATTAACCCGGCGTCCCTGTTGCCACGACGACGATCCCGTGACGTCACGGGACAAGCCGGGGTTTATGGGTGACCCACTTTCCAAAAATAGCCATCACCGACCTACCGGCCCCCTTCTCCCGTGTCGCTTTTACCACCCCCTCCTCCGAACCACTGTCGCCCGCTGAACCACCGACCCCGTCGACGTACCCTACCAACCCCCCTCAAAACCACCCCCTAAACCACCCCCGACCAGACTATATCACTCCCGGTCGGCTCACCCTTTTTCTTTCTTCGTTCCTGTCCATATCCTGCACTCCTTGTTTTTCTTCTCCTACCTGCTGCGAAACTGCGACCGACACAGTTCACCGTTGTCGTGTCCATCCACGGGCTAATATCTCAAAAACAACCCCCATGTTACACTTTCCATTGGTCATATCAACCCATTGCTCTTTGGATATTTTTTAACTTTCTAGGCTCGACAACCCCCTATTGTTTTGAACCTCTATGGCTCCAAACTTCGAAGTCGCATACTAAGAAATCAATATTTTTGAACCCTATTTTATTTTTCTACAGCTCTCCATTGTTCATATTAACCCTTTGCTCTGTGGATATTTTTCAACTTTCTAGGCTCGACAACCCCCGATCGTTTTAAACCCCTATAGCTCCAAACTTCGAAGTCTCATACAAATAAATCAATATTTTTTGGTCTATTTCTCCGACTCTTCACTGATCATAGCAACCCCTATCTTTTCAACCCTCTGTAGCTTCGTGCAACTTCGTAGTCACTAATAAGTAAATATTTTTGGGTCTAGTTTTATCTTCAGACTCCCCAGTGATCATATTAACCCTTTGCTGTCTAAATTAGCAGTCCAATGATGAGAAATAAAAAATTAATTTACCATTCTATCTAACGCTTTGTTGTGGCGACATTTTTCTGGCGGTTGGTGTAAAATACAATATATTTAAGAAATCCTGCGGAGAAGATGCATGATCGCATCCATCCCAGCATTTCTATATTGTTAAACGAATTGAAAGAATGCATCTGTCTCCCTGTGCATCTCGATGCGTCCGGGATAAACCGTGACGAAGATGTATGGACAGAAGAGTAGAGGCTCCGTATAAAACTGGATCAGATGTATATACAATTTCCAAGAGCTGCAATAAGGATAATGCGATATTCCTTCCGTCCTAAACGATCTCCCGTCCCTTTTTTCTCGGGACGTCCACCCTGGAAAACCGGTTAATGGGTTTTTCAGGAACGATGGAATTTCTGGGATCAGTCTGGTGTGTCTAGACGCGACCCGGTTTGGCTAACGCGACGAGGTCTTGTCGTACCTGTACCTACATAGCGTACGTTTGTTCGTCAAAAGTTATTAGCCAACCGCATTGCGACCCAGTCGTCGGTCTAAAGTCGTTTCAAGCTTACCTACCTCCCTCCAGCAGGCGAGTATAGTTCACCGGAAATGTTCAAGTTCTGTGTAAACTATGCTGCAACCACCTCGAGTCGATTCACGTTGGAAAAAAGGGGGGCTTCCGATCTAATCCGTCTTCCCAACGAGAATCGCTCCTTTCCAATCCTTCTTTCGGCTACGAAATTTCGCTGCTTGAAACGTAAAGTATGTTTGATAAATTGTTTAGACGCAGTCTCAGTATGGATCAAATGAATCTGCAGACATTCCTTCGATTTATTCGATTGATTCAGTAATTTTAATTGCATAGGGGCATTAGAGACATATAATAACAGTATAGGGTTGATCAAACATAGTTTCAAACGTTAGGGAACTCTTTTATCCTAGATATCTTTTATCCTTTTGTTAGTTATAAATTCTAGGGACTTAAGTTTCTAGGATTAATCGTTGATTTCACACCAACCCTACTCAATTGATTCGTTAATTTTAATCGCGTGTAGACACGAACATATCAATTCAGGATTGATCAAACAGTTGGAACGATAGTAGTTGGGCACAAGATTGAATAAAAATTGAATCATTTACTAAAAGAATCGGGAATGTGAAACGGAAACAAGATTACTGATTAGTAGACGGCGGATTTTATACATTTATGACAAAAATGAGTAGGTGAAACTTAAAACAGTAAAATTATTTTTAAAATGTAAAAATATCTAGACGTTATTTTCAACCAATTAAAATTATTTACACAAATCTTTATTTAGCTTCATTTCCATGCAGGTGATTTGTAAACATTTTATTTTGCATAAAGATCCGCTGACTACCGATTAGAGTAAAAGCGAAGAATCGCTGCTAGAAGACGGTTGTTTATTTGACTGATGAATAAAAGCGATTAAATAGTAAAATTAATTGTTTGAATATAAGGTGCACATTAGATTGCTAAAATGATGGATGGTTGATGGATAAAGTGCAAACTGAACTATAAATGCAAACTGTGCTTCCGAAAATAATTCCAAAATGATCTAAGAGTATGAGCCGCTTTCTTCATTTCCTCATCGTGCATACTAAGTGCAGCCTATCTATGCGATTTCCGCCGGATATCGTAGAGTACGTTACGTCTTTCCCGGTAGTCATGGCGACCGGTCAATGCACCGTATGACTTCATATTGCGAAAAGCGCGGTAGATAATACTGCGAAGGGAGTGCGCCCTTATTTCTCAGTTCTCTAGCCACCGGTCAATTCGCGCGTCAATTTCTTATGAGTCTCGTTCGACTGACAACACTCGTCGTTGACGGTCTATACACCGTCACCTGGCGCTATGCATTCCATACAGCGGTGCATCGAAGACCAAACGCACCCCTCCTGCTACTTGCAGTCGCAATCCTCACTTATTTTACATTTCCTTCGTTGACGTCAGCGAATCGCTGTGCATCCTAAACTGGTATTTTAATAGCAATTTGTCAAAAATCAATTTCAAATCAATGCGATTGGCAGTTTGCCGAAAATCAATTTTTCTATAGACCTCTGAGCAGCATCTTTAAGAAAGCAAAACCTGAGAAAACAGGCTGCCACTCAGTAATTTTTAAAGAAAAATTACTACCAGTTCCACAATATACAGTGGGTGTACAAAGTATTCGTACACCTTTTAAAAACGAATAACTTTTTTGGAGTTTTTTGGAGACGTTAGAAGAATTAGATTACTAGCTAATGTGTAAATAATTTTTTTTTAAATTGTTATTGGTCGCAATTGCGAAGGGGCAAGTAAAGGTCACGATTTTTAAATTTTTTATCTGTGCCTGTAATGAACATTTCTAAGGTGCATTTGGTAGGTATAAGTAAGTTATATACATGTACAAAGTTTCATCGAAATCGATCAAGGTTGTTATGAAATATAAAAGATTGAAAATAGCAAAAATTGTAAGAATCCGCGATTTAAATGATTCGCAAATCATACATTGAAAGATTTTTACATGTTACAATGCCCATAGCTTTTTTATGCGTCAACCGATTTCAATGAAACTTTGTACATGTATATAACTTACTTAGATTTACAAAATACAAGTTTGAAATTTTCATTACAAGCACAGACAAAAAATTTAAAATTCGTGACCTTTACTTTTTTCCTTCGCAATTGCGATCAATAACAATTACAAAAAAAAAAATGATTTACACATTAGCTAGTAAACTAATCCTTCTAACGTCTCAAAAAACCTCAAGCTGTTGGGTCGAATTTTGAAAAAGTTATTCGTTTTTAAAAGGTGTACGAATACTTTGTACACCCACTGTATGTACTTTCAAACAAGGCACACGTTTAAAACAAGTCTCCACCAGTTTCTCTAAGAAAAATTCCTGAAGAATCACACGTTTCCGAATTGTAAACTAAACGCAACCCCTGAAATAGTCTTTAGTTAACCCTTTGCACTCGGAGCTATTTTAATTGAAAAACGAAAGATTTTTCCATTCTAGAATTTTTTTTCATTTTTTGCATATGAAACTGATGCAATATCTCATGTAATATCTAAATGTCTAGCAATTTATTGAATACGAACAAAAATAATAATGTGAACAATATTTTTAAGAATGGCATAGCAATTTTCAGTGGTGCCTCAGAGTCGCCATCCGAGTGCTAAGGGTTAAGAATCATAAAACGTTCGAAAACAATTGAACAACCAGCAGCGAGCGAAGCAATATGATCATCAGAAGAACCAAACAGTTGTTACAATCGCGGATCAATCCAACTAGCAAAAGAACCGCCAAAATGGCGAGAAGAAAAGCCCCGGTACGTCCGTAGGGTGATTAAACACGGGTGCAGGGGGTGGTGAAGGAGCCGGTGGGGGTGTTCAGCCCTCGACGGGGATAACAATATTAAATCCCACTCCTTTTTTTTCAATGAATCGAGCCATCAAGCAAGGGGGCAAGTATCCACGGGAAACCGACGGGGTGCTTCGACCTCGCGACCCAGTTTCCGCTCCCGTGACGTCATACACGACGTCATTGCCCGGGCGAAACTAGGTCGGACGGACCCAGCCGGGCCGCTTGAAGACGCTTTCGAAAGTTTATTGAGAAATTCCCTGGTCGGGCTCGAACCTATTCACGCTACCAGCTCCCTCCCATCTCCTTTACTCCCTCACACACTTTCGGACTTTCCCGTTGAGATAACGGGATACGATCCCGACGATCCGAGCCAATAAGATCGGGATAGAGTCTCCTAGATTACACCATGGTCGCGGACGCTCGTCATTGACCTACCCCAAGGATCCCGAAATTCGCACCCTGGGGTTGGACAATCTTTCCCGATCGTCCCTGCCACCCTTATCTCGCGATCCCCCGAGGTTACTGTCGTGCACTTTCCGGTTCAGGCGAATTTTTATCTTATTTCGGCTGTTGCTCATGTTTCATTCACACTAGTTCTACCAAAAAACACCTTCTAAAATTTTAAACAAAAATTGATCGAGACTGCAAAGATGCAATACAGAGAAATAAATCTGGTTTTTTTTTAATGTAGAAGATGATGGGTAACTGGTGGTACAATCGTAAAGGGGATGATTTTACATAAAATTTGTAAATAAGATCTCGGTAGAAATAGTGTTAAAATAAAGGCAACAACCCCATTGAAATCATGTCAAAATTATTATTATTACTACCGGAAGGTTAGTAGTATTCTTGACAGGAAGAAAGAAGTACTATGAAAGAAGTATGCAGGTAGTTGGAATAATTCTTGCTGAATTGTTTAAGTAACAACAACATCACAAGCTTGAAATCAACTAAAACAACTATTGTAAGATTGGTAGACTATTAATTGTTGCATAATAAGATTGTAAAGTATAAAGTAAGCCAAAAAGTGAATAAAACGAAATGATTAGAAACAAGAAAGCGCTCCAAGAAGGTTTTGCTTTTAAATGAGCTTTGGTCAGTGATTGTAGCGTTAGGCAAAATGTATCGGAAAAGGGAATATACAACACGTCGATGGAATCAGAAGCAGTAGCGGATTTGACAAGATTATCGACATCCTCATTTCCAGGCAACCCTATATGAGAAGGGCTCCAGACTAATTTTATAAAACAAAAATTATTTCAATTAACCCTCAGCACTCGAGTGGTGACTCTGAGGCACCACTGAAAATTGCCGTACGATTATTCAAAATATTGTGTACAGTATTAAACATATTTTTATCTAATCAATTACAAAACATTCAAGTACCGTACGAGGTAATATATCAATCTCATATCCATAGAATGAAAAGAAATCAAATAGAATGCAATTGTTCTAGGTCGGAAGAAATGTTTAATTGTTTAGTTGAAATAGCTCCGAGTGCAAAAGGTTAAATTGTAAGAATTTAAAGTATCAGGAAATGTTGAAATCGCAACGAATGGAATTTCGGAACGAGTGCAGGCTATTTTGAAAGACGGAAGGCTGCCCTTTCCGGCAGGTAACGACAGGAACGTCCCAATAGTTGGGATCACATCAAATAACCTTGACGCTTTGTGAACACAGGAGCTGCGCGAGTAGGCTGCGTGTGGAGGTCACTTGAATAATAATATTATTAATTTCATCTGTCGAGGCACTGTCGGAGGCACAGAAGTTTTCGGAGAATGGGGTTGTCAAGTGGTCGAATACCTCTTGTTGAAATTTCGCATGGCATCCAAAAATTTGTATGAAATACTTAATCGATACTAGACGAATCGTCATCAACGCACGCTCATAAGAGGAACGAGTAATCGGGGCTGCACGCATCAAAATGGCCGATAGTCTTCCTGCCGTGGGAGGTCCTCGGAATCCGCGAACGGTGCATAAATCCATTCAGTTTTTCAGCAATTTTAATATTCACCGTTCCACGAGGACGATAAATTTCCATCGCTCGGAAGCGGAAGCTCGAAGAAGGAACGCTCGCGAATGAATGATTAACAAGTCCAAGGTGGGAAGGGGTGGCGAAAGCATAAGAGTCCCGGCGATATTCCACGCTGTGTCGAGGCGCATTCGTTTAGCCTGATAAAACAGCCGTACAATTCGCCATGGTCCCCGAACAATTAAACGAGACATCGGTGCTTGGCATGGTTCGTCGATGACGAGGACGAAGTTTGCGAAAGAGTCAAGAAATGCGTCGGGAACATGAAAGCCGAACGAACGGTTGGCAAATCTCATGAATGGCCGCGTAATGTGAATGAAGCTCCAGTGACCCAGTTTCGTTGACCGCCCCCTGCATCCCCCGGCTGTTCCTCCACCCTTCGGCCAACCCTCTTCTTCCTCGTCCTCCTGCACCCCCTCGATTTCCCACCACTGCATCAGCGTGGGCGTTACGTCAGGGACAGGTTATCGACTGCACCGCCGAGAATATTAATTCGCAGCATCGATTGAAAATTCGAGCGATAACGCGAACGCTGCTGGGACCGGGCCGACATCGTCACCGGGGACCTGGAGAACGTGCTGCAACCCCTTTGGCCATGTTTTCGGGATCCGGGGACGTTCGTCTGCCTCTCGGGTCCATTCAGGTACCTGGTTGCTAATTGCAACGTTCGCGGTTTTGGGAAGGCAACTTCTCTTTTTAGTAATTTTTTCATGAGTTTCTGGAAATAGTACTAAATTATTTATGTCGTCGTTTTGATGTTTTTGACCACCTGAACCCATTCTGAAGTCTTGTAGGTCCATTCCGATGCCTGGTTGATAATTGCGATGTTTGCCATGGTGGGAGCCAGCTTTTCTTTTTTGTATAGTATACATATATGTACATACATATAAGAAAATAATATTATATTACATATAATAAAAACATGTATAACATTTAAACATATGACATGAACCACTGCATACACACTTACACTCAGTCATTCATATGGTGATACAAACATATCACACTCAGTCATTCACATGGTGATGCAAACATCCTTACAAGTACAAGATCAATTTTGGTCAGAATAATGCACATTCTGCTGATTCTATACATTTATGACAAAAATTAGTAGGTAAAATTTAAGACAGTAAAACATAAAAAGAATGTAAGCTCCTGTTTTAATGAGGTACAATTGTGGAAGATCCTCCAGTACAGAGTACAAAAGAAATTCTTGATGCCTGGGTCCAAATAGACCCGTCATCGCAGACCGTGGACTGTCACGTGATCAACATTGTTCGCAGTAGGTTTGGAAATATGAAAGTGAATCGTGGTGAGCGCATTATAAAATTCAAATGACCGTAGAGAGTTTGGAAATTTGAAAGTAGATCATGGCGACCGCATTATAAAATTCAAATGAACGTTGAGGGCATACACTGTTTGCGAGCATAGTTAGAGAAAAAACTTTCACGAATCGTAATCTATCATTGGTAGGTGACACGTGGACGCAGACTGCAGAGAATGTAAAGCTGTGATACGAGAGTTGGCGTGATAGTGCACCGATAGAAAGGATCGTTTGTGTGCATTATTAGTTACGATCCTGATAGTAATCAATAGAAACGCAACGATAATTCATCTGAACTTCAAAGATTGAACATGCGTTGTCTTGCTATTGTGTGGATGCTGATACATGCGATTCGCGTGAAACGCACTTTTGGAATATTTATTGGGTTTGATGCTTGATCAAGTTGAAATCAAAGGAAGAGGAAAGAAATCCTGAATATGTCAGATTTTTTGTAAAATTTCAATCGAATTTTTGGCTTTTTGTTTTTTCAAGCAAATAGAAAATAGAAAATTTACGCGACTTCTGACAATTTGATATAAAAACCGTGTTATTTGAGGATAGGCGTAATTTTCGGCCGCGTTATACGAATTTTCGTGTAATTCAAGTACGGTGTTATTCAAGGGTTGCCTGTATTTAACCGTCGTGCACTGTTCGGATCAATTTGACCCAAAAGCAAGCCTCCGCTTTCAATTATGTTTCTTGTTACAGACGCATATAAATTACTGTAGTACCAGTTTGTACACAGAATTACAGTTACATTGCAAAAATCACCTAATGGTAGACTATGGTTAACCCCGTAGCGTATATCATCTAGTCAGACTCTTAACAAATATTTTAAATAAAATCTTCTAAATACGTATTATACATCGTTTCTGTTAAAATGAAACAAAAATTCACGGTCTCTGTTACAAAAATTTAAAGCTCACGTTCGCATACATAGTGACTCAGCAGAATCGTGAAATCCCGATCGCTCTCAGGTGCCACAACTCACGGAAGCAAAGACGGGAGGTTGGCAAAGAGGCAGAAAAAGCTGAAGAGAAAGATCGAAGCAGAAGGATCGAGCAATCGATGCGCGATCAAAAGCGTGAATAAAATTCGGCGTCGTGGTAGAAAAAAAAAACAGGCGAGCTCAGGGTGATACGATCTGCCTAATGAAAGTGAGGGGCTCGAGCCGAGACACGGGACCAATTAAAAATCACGTCGGTCGGCCTGGCTCCGATCCGCGACCTAAAATCTGACCTAAAAAAAACGAGCCCCGGAGGCCGCGGGCTTGCGAGAAGGAAGAGAGCTGCAGAGAGAACCAGAGCCGTATCCGTAGAGCCGGAGGATCCAGTTTTGCGAAGGACGAAAACTTGGAGCTCTCGGCATTTCATCGGGCACCGGTGAAGCTGATGGCGTCGGTCTGGGAGAGGGGACGGACGGGGTCAGGCGCTCGAATGACGTCAGGGGACGACGCAGGGCGTCGAACCCTCGTTGGCAAGCGAGCGAAGGGGTGCATCGACCTGAAACCCCCAGTAGCCTGCTGCCTGGATATATCTCTCTGTCCTACTCGCTCTCGAGAGCACGCCTCCCAGCATCTCCAGAACCAGGAAGGGGAACAGGGCTGCTGAGACGCAGGACATCCGACTTCGTCATCGGCGATGACGCGATCCGCTCGCTAATTATTTATAATATTTGCGAAGATCCCTGAAAATCCCTGAAAATCCCTGGGGATTTTTTAAGGTCCCTGAAGGTCCCTGAAAATCCCTGGGGATTTCTGAAGGTCCCTAAAAGTCCCTGAATATCCCTGGAAGCCTTTGCAGGTTCCTGAAGGTCCCTGAAAATCCCTGGAAGCCCTTGCGGATCCCTTGGAGGTCCCTAAAGGTCCCCGAAGGTCTCTAAAGGTCCTCGAAGGTCTCTAAAGGTCCCCGAAGGTCTCTGAAGGTCCCCAAAGGTCCTCTGAGTATGGTCCTAGGTATCAGGCCCATCTCCGAGGTTTGGCTGGGGCTGTTGATTTTTAACCTTATTGTGGCCGAAAGTTCCCTGTTTTATTTCAAAAATTGTTTATGTCATAAATGTGTAGTTCAAATGCAAAACCTTAGAACTCTTGAAGAATTAAAAGGACTGTTTTATTATTATCATATCATTAACATTATTACGAAAGGAAATAAACGTCTATATAACTTCCGCATATTGCAATTAATGCAGACAATTTTGAATTTGCATAAAAGTCCGCAGTCTAGACGTCAATAATGAATATAATGCATATTAGTGGAACTATTGATGAATATGTCAATGTTGAGTATGGCTTGACGTAGCATCAGAAAGAGTGGACTTTTTTGCACACGAAGTTATTACAATTTCATTGAGGTTGATTAATAGTTTTGGACCATCAACCGGCTCATTTCATTATAGCCACAAGCATTTTCATATTTTGATTAGAAATTTCCTTTTGTGTCTAGAAAAACAGTTCTTTTGTTGGAGCAGAATTGAAAAGAGAAAGATTTGATTTCAGAGGCTTCCTCCTACAGGCCTCAGAGCTAGCTCCGAGGCATTCCAGCTTGAAATTTTGATGAGTAGCATTGTCCTCAGGTGTGAGGAACGTTGCCCAAAAGATTGGTCACCGAAAAGAAATGCCGGTTTATCCCACCAATTTCAGTTCTCGGTCTGAAAAAACCCTTTAATTTCGGACCTGAAAAATTGTTCAACTCTTTCAGTGAACAACCAACAATACACAAAAACATATAAAATCTCTCAATCAAATATTTCCCATGCTATACAAACACAGTATGTAAGCATACAATTATTGCTACAAGGTCTTTAATTTAGTTCACTAATTCATTTAGTTTTAAGTAGTTCTAATTTATTTCTGGAAGCGTATTTCACCTGAAGAAGACTACTTGGAAGAGGATGTCATCTAAACTTGTACAACATTAACGATAAAACATTTAAAAACAAAGAACAGTTTGAACACAGCATTCGATCGAGCCTTGTATTTTGTTGAATGATTACGATGATCCGGAGGCAGCTACTTTGAAAAGATAGGTCAAACTTTTGCATTAGAAAGAGCCACTGTATGCACAGTGCAGGTCCAGGAGGCTGTTGAAGACTGGTATAAAGGACTCCAGAAGTACCCGAAGAAGGCTACTTTGAAGAGGACCCCATCTAAACACGCGTAAAGCGAAGAATAAAATAGTGACGAAGAAGGAATATCCGAACGCAGCTTTCACACAGATTCGACTGGACCTGGTATTTTGCTGGATGATCGCGAATGATCCGGGGACGGCTACGTCGAAGAGATACGTCAGACTCTCTCGCAGCAGGAAGGGTCACCGTACAGAGTGCAGCAGGGGAGAAAACTGGGTGAATGAGGTTGCTAGAGACGAGCATCAGCTCGACGGGGATGGGTGGTGGATAGGGGGGTGGGTGGATGACTGGTGGTGGTGGTGGTGCTGGTTCTGTCGCCGCCGCCACCGTGGCTGCTTCTCCGGCGAGTTATTTTTGGAATGGTCGAATTAGGCATTCAGGACAAGCATCGGGCTAGGTGTGTGTACGCTCCGCGAGGTTCGGCTCCGCTCTCTGGCGACGGGACCGGGACGGGGTGTTCTCTCGCGTAAGGAACGTCCGATTGAATCACGATACCCGGTCGATACGACCTTAATCTTTATTCGGTGACGAGGAGTTAAAAGCGGATGACTACAAGGTAACCGGTTATCGATTGGAAAATATTTAGGAAGGTCGCCGGCGTCACTGACCTTCATCCCCCGAAGGAGAATCTTCCGTACGAAAATGGACGGCTACGATGACGGTCACCTCTCTGTATTTTCTCCGAGCCACTAATTTCGAGCCGCGCTAATTTATTCCGATCCAGATAGGGGACGACCTACTACAACCGACGACGGGATCTACGTGCACGAGCACCGTCGTTCAGACAACCACTTCAACACCGAATCATCCCACGAGCGTCGGCCAAGCAGCCCTAATCCCTTTGGTCGAAAAAAAGGGAGAGAAACTGGCACGATCCGATCCCGCACGCCTAAATGGTCGTTCAGATGAACAGTCCTCGGATCTTAAAGAAATTCTGTTCCAACTGACAGGTTTTGTTTAGGCAAATACAGCAGAGCCTCTCATATCCTCTAATTTTTCTCTTCATAATTCGATCCATTCGAATTTTACTTGAGGACTCGATATATAGAGCTAATAATTTCAGTTTAAATGGAACGTTTATAACTATGGGTCACAATAGACATAACTTCCAGAGAATGTTTATTATGCATAAAGATGCGCATTGCAGTCATAACAAATACATGACCAGACTGCGGATTTTTATGCAAAATCAAAATTGGCTGCATTAATTGCACGGTGCAGGAGCCAAGTAGACATTTATTCCTTTTTTAACAATTCTAACGAGTCGAAAATAGTACAACATTATTTCCAAATTCTCTCTTTGTACATCAGAAGGTTAACAACACTGCAAACATTTTTCTTTCGCAAAATTCGTAATCGCCCCACAAAAACACTGTTCCAAATTATACTTCTTTCCCCTACGGTTAACACAAAATCGTATTTTATTAGGACCATTCATTAGAGAATACTCTCTGCCGCGTTTAGGCTGTTTAAACACAAAGCTCCATGCCGTACAGATTCGGGATTCAAGAATTCCGTGCATACTCTTTGCAACCTTCTTCCAAGCAGTTTTCCAGCAAGCTAGAAAGAGCGAGAAAGAAAGAGAGAGAGAGAGAGAGAGAGAGAGAGAGAGAGAGAGAAAAAGTATCAGCTCTGAAAAGGGGGTTCGGGGGTGCGAAAGGCAGCGACACGGGGGCAAGAAGGGGTTGCGCGAGAGGGATGTTCGATGGGCCACGTGGTGCGGCGTGCGCGGGACAATCAATGCAGTGACGTCACTGTCGGCCCGACCAATCCCGGAGCAGCTCCATTCAAACCTGGCAGCCTCGGCCTCCGAGTGGAAACTCGTCGCCGAGTTCCATCGGACTTTAGCCCGACTGCAGTTCGGCCTCGATCACTGAGACGCGCGAATTCGAGGTTGGACCCGCTCCCCAGCACTTCTTCCTCTTCTGCGACAGTTTCGTCGATTCCTCACTGAAAACGTTCGAGTTTCGCACGGGTCCGATCACGAACATCTTATCAATCGTCTCCGGGATGCAGTCGAGCTGAAGCTCCGCGCAGAATTCTTTCTCATTTCAATCTGTCATTCGAAAGATTTCCCGCGATAGAGATGTCGGTGAAACACAAGAAGATTCTACCAAAAGAAGCACAGAGGTCCATCGGAAGGATTTAACGGGACGAAGTGCTGTTCCAAAAGTCTGTTCAGAGTGGAAGTAACGAGACCCAGCGAGACGCTGCGACGCTTCATCCCCTGTAAGTAGCTAGCATTACCGTCCCGAGGGGAGCTCTTTCATTCCCGACAAGTAAATAGCCGTAGATGGTACTTGTTTAAAAAATGGGCAAGTGGATTTCATTGGTTCTAGTGAGTTTCCGTGTCTTTTGGTATCCTTCGATGTTTTGTGATGGGTTCAGGTTATAGAGTTCACTAATAGTAATTTTTAAGCATTCAAGTTTTGTCTGTGTGTAGCACTGAATTCTTCCTAGCTTCATGGACCAGTGGTCGACGTATGTAGACACCTTTGGTTCCTCTCAAACAATTGCCTCTCATTAAATTCAATCTTCAATAATTCCTAATCACTGCAACTTGTTACCTTGTTGGCATTTTGATGTGTTCTGTGGGACACTAGGCAGTTTAGTAGGTAGGGGTGAAAACGATCTACATGCACAGACAGGTAAAAAGAAGCCACCCTAGTTTCCCGTATTGCGTCATTAAACATTGACAAAGTACATTAGATAATTTTCGTGTACCATCTCTGTGCTAACTTACGAGCTCCCAGCGCTAGACACTCGCTAATTCCAGATTAGGGAAAGTATCGTGGTTCGGCCACAAGAAAAGGTCATCAAGCTGGTAGATTCTGCGGCAAGATTTCGTGCGACACGCAGCGAACTAGCACGTGGTGCGGGCGAACCCAAACACACGCCCACGCAAAATTCCCGATAGACAGGCCGTCGGCTAGAGAAAATCGCGCGCGGTTTTCACTTTCACCGAACCCACGGAACGACTTTTTCCCTCCGTTCTGCTCTCGTAGTGGAATAAAAGGATAAATATGTATATATGTATTAGTTGTTTCTCTCTCTTTTTTTTCAACGAGGATTTTTTAACGAACCCAAAGAAGAACCTAAAGGTCATTTTCGCCGGTAAACACGTTCTCTCTCCCCCCGGAACTTTTCCACAAGGAGGGTCGGCCGCCGCCTGCAATGTTTTCAGTTTCGTCGGTCGATTAACCAGTTAACTTTGAATGCCCCGTGAAAAATTCAACGAGCCCGCAAGCGTGACGCGTCTCTCTGCCAGCCACACCGTCATTGTCCCAGTTTTCTCTCCAGCGCATTCGATTCAGCGAACCTCTCACCGCTCGACGTTTTCATACCGCGAACGTAAACTAACCCGAGATTTCCATAGCCAACAGTAACCGAACGATTTTACATCCCCGTAGAATTAGCAATTAATGGGAAAGGTCGCCAGGACCTGGCGAGCTCTTTGGTTAGTTCACCTTTCACTTGTCTATTGGTGCATCGTGAGTTCTTTGGTAAGGTGGCTGTGTTTCAGCATTCTTCTCGAAATAATGCGTTCAATTTCAATCGCTCAACTGGTTACATTAAAAGACTTTTCGCAGCATAATTATTTAAATGGCGCTTGGTGTGACATTTTATTCGCACTGATTTTGAGAGAAAAATTTTAGATATTGTAGGAAGACCTTTTCAGATCACCTACCATCGGGGAATAATTATTTAAATGGCACTTGGTGTGAAATTTTATAAGCACAGATTTTATGGATCAAAAATTTTATGTTTTGTAAGAAGACCTTCCTCGGGTTACCTAGCAGCAAGAAATAATTATACTACTTAAATGGCACTTGGTACTTCGTCAACAATACAGGTAACCATATCTAGAATAGAATCAGCAACGTCAATTCTAATTTCTACAATCAAGTACCAAGTACCATTTCACCACCAACAGGTTAAAATCCAATAAATACGAACACAACTCCTGTTTCCCATTAATGGAACCCTCTAAAAATACTTAGAAGGTGCTAGAGCCATCCCAAACGACCAATCAAATGTTAACCTTCCTCATCAAAGACCTCGCTCCATCAGCAACGTCTTCAAACAGTGGAAAAGGTAGCACAGCTAGACTCGATGATGACAAAGACACACCACCAGGTGTGGATAGGCTAAAACCGAGGGCGACCAGGACCCAGGTCCTCGATGACGCTGGTTCCAGGTCCTCCCCGTCCTGGGTTGGCAGGCAATTTTCGCAGCGGCCGTTTAGCCTCGTTTATTCGATCAAAATATGGCGCGCTACTTATCCTCGTCATCCTGCGCCTTCCAACAACCCCCTTTGTCCCTCAACAATCCTGTGCCCCGACCCTCCTGTACCCCTCTTTTCCTTGGAATGCACGTCATCTCGGGGGAGGTGATGACGTCGGTCGTATGCAGCGCCGGGATTCGCCGTCGGCTCGCTGACGTCATAGGGGCTGACTCTCCACATGCGCTCGCACCCCCTCTACCCCCGGGCTCTCTTCTCGCGCTGGCTGCAATAGGCATCGAGAAATGGTGCATGACAGTTCAAAGCCCCAGTTTCCCAAGGCTGCGCGAGCCGAGAGGTCGCCGTACGTTTCACCTTCTTCGCCATCCCGTTGCTTCTTCTCTCTCTCCCTCTCTCTTTCTCATCAAACCCTCTCTCTCACTTTTTCTCCTCAATCTCACCTCCCCGGACGTAACTCAGCACCCTGAAACCGATTGTCCCCGGCGGAAAGAGTATATTAATCGCTCTCCGAACGACCTCGAATTCCATTGGACTAATTACACAGTTTAGCCTGCCTCCAGTTCTTTGGAAACGTTCCCATCTACCATCGATTTCACCACTTAATCCTCATTCATGCTACACGATTTGCTCCCAGAAACTCAGGACGTCGAATCGCGCCGGAGTTCCAGATATCTACAGATCCACAGAGTGACCAATCGCGAGTGCGCGTCAGAGATCCTAGGATCAGGTGCTAGGTCCCCTAGAGCGGGTAGATCTCAGTCGTGCGACATCCAATTTTTTTGGAACCCTTCCCACACCCCATCAATCACCAACTTAATTCTTATCCATGCTAGACGATTTGTTCCAAGTCGCAGAGGTCTGCAGATCCATAGAGTGAGCAATTACAAGTGCGCGTCCAAGATCCAACCCCTGACATCAGGTGCTAGGTCCTCTAGAGAGCGGGTAGATCCTCCAATATCCGTTTTTTTCGAATCGTTCCCATCCCCATCGATCTCTCCACTTCATCTCCATTCATGCTGGACGATTTGCTCCCAGAAATTCAGGACCTCTAATCGCGACGAAGTTCCAGGCATATACAGATCCCTAGAATGAGCAATCGGGAGTGCGCGTCTGAGATCCAGACTGACATGAGGCGCTAAGTTTCCTAGAGCGGGTAGATCCTCTACATGCCGTTCTCTTGAACCGTTCGCATCCTAACCCTGACCTAACCCATCCATCATCGATCTCTCGAGTTAATCCTCATTCATGCTAGACGATCTGCTCCCAGTATTCACGAACTATTTGAGCCAAGACTCAGAGATACACAGATCAACGAGCAATCACGAGTGCGCGTCGAAGATCCTGGGACCAAGTGCTAGCTCCTGGATCAGGCAGCGCAAGAGTGGGGTCGTGTGACATCCAGTTTCATAAATAAAGCCCCATTGAAGAGGAGCTCACAGGGGATGGAGTAGCATGACCCGGTGACCTAGATTTCCCATGACTTGCGTCATTCACAATCTCTCCCCACCAGATGCCACGGCAACGACACGCATCTGAAATAGAGAGGGAAAGAGAGAGCACACGCGCGAGAGAGAGAGAGAGAGAGAGAGAGAGAGAGAGAGAGAGAGCGAGTGGAGAACGAGTGAAAAAGGGGCGCGGGACTCAGACGCCGATTGCTAGCGAGCGGGAGGACTCCGATCCATCCAGTAACCACTTTCGTCTTCTTTCAAGGACGCTGCGTGCGATCGGGCTCATTGATAAACGTCGCCAGTGCGTACATCCGTTGGTGTCCCAGTGTTGTTCGCTATCTCAACAAAGAACAGCTTCCGTATAGCTGATGTAGAACCTCTGCCGATCGTCAACAGGATTGATAACGTTGACTTCCAAGAGCTGAGATCAGGGCCGAAACCTATCTTCTTCGGTGATCGAAGTCGTTGTACTTCTGCCAAAACGTCTAAGCACCATGGTGTGCTGTTGCCTGGCAACCATCTTGGGTCAATGGAATATACGCGTTCATGGGAGAAACTGGGTCAACCCACGAGATCTTCTCTCGGTGTCTCCTTAAGTTCTCTGAAAAGATACCGGTGCTCTACTCGCGCCGCGTGTCGGCACGCTTGGCGTTTTGGTCGTTGAACAATGGCTCCTCAGGTTCACAGAGATCCTGGGAACCCCCTCGCAGATCTTGCCCATTTTTCGTTGATCGTGTGCCCCTGGTCGAAGGTAAGTCAATTTCGCTCTGTTTTAAAAAAATTCCGGAGATTTGAGAGTCCGGAGGTTCTAGACCCCCGAACGACCGCCCCCAAGTTCAAGAGCCCCCTCTACGAGACTCTCTTTCTACAGTTGGTACCGCGCGTCGTCGAGAATCCTGAGCAGCCCGCCCTTGGCTTGCCTTCTGACCCGAATACCTATATATCAGGTGGCAGGCTATTTATAGAACCACCCCCGATGAACGACCCCGGCGAACGCGACGCGAACGACTCGTGCTCCCGAAAAGAATCGCTGCTTCTCGCATTCTTCTTGATCGCTGAAAAACAATTTTAGTAACAGTAACACTGATCCTGCTCGATTTGAGCCTCCAGTTCAATTTGCACCCCCTAGCTCTCTAGCGAGATTTTTGAACACATTGAATGAGGTGTAGTTTTGACGCGAATGACTCAGGCCCCACCAAAATAAAAAGAATCACTGTTTCCGTCGTTCCTCTTAATCGTTACAGAACAATTGTAATGGTACCAGTGCTGTTCGCGGTCAATTTACATTCCCGGGTCATCTGTAACCTCTTTAGTGTGTAGAATAATTTTGAATCCCTTGCGTACGATTTTTTTAAACATTTGGAAAGAGCTATTTAGCTCAGAAAATGAACTCCTACATCAGTCTTCAGTTCTGGGAAGAAATAAAAATTTGTACTGATTTTTTCTCACTAGAATAATTACATTGTTTATTGGCAATTTTAAGAGTTTAATGCATGGATTTAAAGTCTTCAATATAATAATAGTTATACACGTAGAGAATAGTTCTCCATGAGAATTTAATTTTGGAGGAGGGTTGTTTTCACCCCTTCAATTGTAATATCATAAAATTTAATTGTACAACTATAAAAAAAAATTTCTAGATCAAAAACTAATTTTATTTTTCAACTTTAAACAAATTTTTAGTTTTCTGGTTTCAGATAAAAATTGTGGAAGTTACTGTGGTTACCAGAAAAGTTGTTTTTCTAAAGAGCGTCGCACGGAAATGGCCGGCAAATCTTTCCTGTTTCGAGTTTTCCTATGAAAATTTCACAATTTACAGTTAAAAGTTCATATTCTTTTCGAATGTATATAACAGTTAAAAAATATTGTAATTCACCATAGTGTTATACGTTCTACGTGTATGTAACGCACCCTTACGGTAGCTACATCTTTCACGTTAGCGATGTTAAACCGAAAAGTCCGTCGGTGAAAAGCAGTGACACCGCGGCACAGGACGCGGAGGATTAAAGCGGCGCATTGCTCCGTCTGTTCCGCTGCGTTAAATGACCTTTAGAATCCAGCAGCACGCCTCGGCTATCCGTATCGACTCGGAAATTTCACATTTGAGCGTGCCACGTCGCTATTAATAATTCCCGGCGTCGAAAGGGCGATACTCAAGAAACGGCCGGTTCTGTTTGTGCCCGATTTCCCGCGAGCCAATAAGGCTCCATAAATTTTTACGATTAAAGCGGGAAGATTGCTTTCCCAGGCTCGCGAGCGCGCGTTTTCCTCGGCCCAGTTTTCTCCGGACCCTGCCAGCCTCCCTCGTCTCCTTGAAACGAGTTCACCGGCCTGCTGCAGTTTACCTTTTTCCCACCCTTGACGTCACCGAGCGTCGACGTAATCGACGCGTCATCGAACGGTTCGAAATAACAAACCGCGATTTTTTTAGAAGCTGTATCGATTTTTCCGATCACTTTGCGTAGATTCTTCCCTGAGCCTCTAACGATGCCTCAGAACCGAATGAACGAGTGCTCGATCATCCCCTAACTTCCTCAAAATTCGTACGATCGTAAATATTAATCTTTTTTAACGGAACTTTACGACGACACACTCTAATATGTACTATAAAGTGGCTACAACGATATTTCGTGTAAAGTTCGATAACATCAGCTAAAATTATTGTTTTAGAAGCTGAAAACATGCATTCGATCGTTTAGTCTAAAAGTATCCTGAGAACTGTTTAATTTTCTCGGTTTCCCATCGAAAGAAATATTTATTTGACTTCGGGAGAATGGTTTTAAAAAAGTGTTGAACTGTTTAGAGTTTAGAGGATCGTGAGTTGGAAATTCGTAAGGGTAGTGCGATTGCAGAGTGCAGCAGGGGGTGGAAAGTCCATGAAAATAAGGAGAGAAACTGCAGTACCGAGCCAGGTCGATAAAACCGCGTGATGCCATGGTAACTGTTTTGCGAGGTTTGACGAGGTGGTTTTGATGGCTATCGGTAAAGTTGACAACTTTTAGAGGATAGCATACTGTCGCGTTACTCGCTGAGCAAAGTGTTGTCGATGTGCTGAGAAACTTGTCGGACCGAGCGCAGAACTATTCTACTGTGAGCTGGTGCACTGACTCGAGTATGTGTAGTTGCGAATATTCTTGTGAATACATTGTACATATTATAATGATTTTAACATAGTACTTAGGAGATCCAGTGGCATCCGAGTCATTTATTTATATAAAATCGAATGGGGGATGTTTTCTGAGCAATTACATTTTTTGAAAGATGTGCACGATTTATGTTTAACGTTGTAAATATTATTATCTTGTAATATAAAATATTGTTTTTGTATTTTGTGTGTTGTATGAAATATTGCATTTACATTATTGTAAAAAATACGAATCATATATAAAGGCTATGATTTGTATCTAGTCTAAAGTCACGAGTACTATAAAATTGTGATGTAAAATATCATTCTTGTAAAACTAATATATTTCTAATAGGGAAGAGTAAAGAATTCTAGTAAAGAATTCTTTTCCTAATTATACATGACTAGATTGCGGATCTTTATGCAAAATAAAAGTAGTTAGAAACAAGAAGCCTAATAGAAATTTAATTCCTGCTTTAATGTCAGTAAAATTAAAATAATACAGTGCCAGTCTTACATTCTTCTAATCTGCTCATTGTTTAAAATTTCACTAACCCATTTTTGCCACAAATGCACAATATCCGCTGTCTATAGATGACTATTTTTATACTACGAACACCAAGAACATGGTCGAACGTCTGAACCCCTTGCAAAGCATTAAAAATGAAAAGCTATCGATGCATGTCAGTAAAACTCGTCATTCTCGAGACTGTGAATTTTGACATTGCATTTCGAAAACGCAAGATTTTTAGAAATCGGACTACACCATTAGTATCTCTGTTGCGTACCAGATGGCAGGTCAAACTTTGAGAAACTGGCGAGTTGTTTTGGCAGACGTTTGTGCAGTGCCAGTGCTCCACGAACGTTTGTTTACCATTTCAACAGGGAACTGCTCGGCAATTAATTATCGGTATCCAACGAAATTGAAGAAGATTCTACAAAAACAAGTTACACATCCAGTGCCGTCGGACAGCGTCGCGACGCCGCCGCCATCGAAGATCGACGGTGATTTTTGTACACGAACGATGTTTTGAAAAATCGGTTCTGGTACGTAGCACACCAATCAGATTAATTCTCTAAAACAATTCTATCTACTAACGGATTCACTTTATTTATCTATACAATTAAACGTAGACGTATTTTCATAACTATTGTAGACTGAATAGTCTCAAATTGAATTTAAATATTACTGTCTTTGATCAATTTTTCTCGGAGAACTTCAAAAATGAAATTAATTTTGCTTTTGGAACAGTAAAGATTAATTCTTACTTTAACGTCTGACTAAACACTGTTCTATACTACTAGCAGTAGTAAATTTTCGGTAAACGTGTATCGTTCCAGTTTCTACTCAATCAATATGTTTGTACAGAAAAATGACTACAAAATTTAACTTTTATTTCATTTATATTGCAGAAGAAACGTCTGAATGCAAAAACGTCTGAAATAAAAGTAATTTCTCAACGTAACTACGGCCACGTAAGGGAACCATTTTCGTCCCACTGATCAAGTTAGTTACGATGCTGTATTGTCTAATTCGGACACGACAAGAACCGTGTCCCAGTATTTCGAAAAGCTCGAAGTCGTAAAAACGAAGAGCAGAATCTCATTAGAGCCCAAAAAACTCTTCACTGGCTGAAGAACTCACATTTTTCTACGCCAATGAGATTGGCAAGGCTTCGCGTGGGGTGGATGAGATTAATCCCGTTTACCTCAAGCAGATTTAAGGCTTCTTATGCAACTTCACGCGCGTACATACGTGTCCGAGTATCCGTACCTTTCTATGCGGAGCGGCCTCTCTCTACCGAAAAAATATGTTTCTTTTAATCTCATCAATGGGAATCGTTGCAACTAACGTGGTTAAATATTGCCACGATAATTAGAACATCGGGATCAACCGTGGCTTTCCTTGTAACTGCACGACGTCGTTAAATGCTTGTCTGTTAACCTCCATCTTGTCCAAATCGCGAAACAAAATTGCCCTTGGATAGGAATAAAACAATAATATTTTTAATATATCTTTATGTGTCAATTTTCATCATTAACACTTTAATCGCCATGTCAATCATGTATCAGTGACATGATTTTTCAATCAAACTTAAAAATCAATTTTTAGTGTAATGTATTAAGTTTATAGATGTTGTTTCTATAATTAGACTGTGGATTGTATGCATTTGTGACAAACATAAGCAGATGAGATATACAATCACGAAAATATTAGAAGTATTTAAGAATATCGTTACATAATTCTCAGTTTAGTAAAATTATTAATACTAATTTTTATGTAGTTTCTGTATCTTGTAATTGATACAATTTTTATTTGGCTTTAAGATCCGCAGTCTAGCTATAATAAATCTTGTCTTTCCTATTTTTATATTGTTAAAGGAGTTGTTCTATGTTAAGAAAGTACTAAAAAATGTTCAACGTGCAGTAATGTTAACCTCTTCATCTGTTAATTGGATGATTTGTTCACTGCAAACATAGGCATTAAAAATGTAAAAAGAAAAGTAGAAGGAACAATATGCAAGTATAAAATGAATTTTTGAAACAAATATAAAACTGCAACAATTTGTTTAATTTATTTAGCATTGATTCTTATCGAATATGCAAACAGAAATCAATCTTTCTTAGCAATAGAAACAATAAAGAATCATCTGAATATTTAAATAGTATGTAGAATATTAAATATAAAAATTAGTAGTTATTTAAAAAAAATGCATTTGAAGCAACTTAATTAATTCTTGAACAAAAATAAAAGTCTTGTGCCACAAGATTGAAAAATGTCTTCTGTCCAGTCGGCAGAAAAAAATATATAAATTTGTTATAAACGAGCCTTCTTCAAGGGCCTCGGTTTGAAATCCAAACTTATGTCCACCCTTCTGACATGTAACACCAATCTGACACTGCGGCGGTCGGTTGCCCGCTGGCACTGTATCGCATAACAAATTCTTTGCACAATGGCGTCAGTAGCATTATTTTCCCATAGACACGGTGTTCTACAGGAACTGATTATTGTTCTACGATCACGAAGAAACTTTGGACTTCATCGTTCGCAGACACGAAGAGACGTTCTCTGAGGAATACGGATGTAACATAGGAAAGCCGTCTTATGTTTCTGTCTTATTTCATTATAAAATTGCGATATGAAATATGACATAAACTTAAGGTGGGTACCTATATGATCGACGAGTTTGTCTGCGGAGAAATGAAGATCGTCGAGGAAGATTGAACATAGATTGTCTTGGCAAGGAGAAGGAGAAGAGGAAGAGGAGGATCGAGAACCTGAGGAACGATTTCATTTGTGAGTTTCGCAATAGGATCAGAAAATGTCCACAATATTTACGTTTATTCTAGTTGATTGAATTGCATGGCAAATATTATTGATACTCTCCTTAGGCATGTTGCATAGTGTTTTTGCAAAATTGATGGTAAATTCAGCTATGACAATGGTAAATTTCATTTTGTTCGAAAATAAGAGATAGTTACACAAATGTTTGTTTTATCGACCATCATACTCGTTGAAGGGGTGAAATCGCATCTAAGGGTTAATTTGTCCCTCATTGTTGTTGTATAAATTCATTGCGATAGGAATTTATTTCTTCTAGTGAAAGATGGTTTTTAAAAAAGATATTTGACACCTGCATTTTCTTATTGTCCATGATCCATACGAAAGGAGTGAAAACATAAGAGTTAACTTCTCCCATAATGTCACAGTATAAAATCACATGGTAAGAAGATAAGTAACCAACTTCGTAAATTAATTTCTTAAAAACCAAAATAAAAATGGGTCAACACAAGGGGAACATATTCAAACGATCCAAGCTGATTCTAATGACATTCAACCGAGAGGTAGTTCCTAGAAAAATATTTTCTACCTACATTTTCCTATCGTTCAACATCCACATTGAAGGGATGAAGAGAAAAGGGTTAAACAAGACAGGGGAAAATTGCGAAAGACTCTGAAGGTGATGGGAAGAAGTGATTCTCGACGGGGTCGTCGGAAAACGGGACAGTCACAGTGGAGGAGTCGCAGGTTGGGCCAGGCAAGGCAGACGTGAAGCCTGAGGATCCGGGGGGTGCTAAGCCCTGAATCCTGAGAAGTGTTCAGAGCTTACTCGGCTAGTGTTACCCCCCGCCGCGCCGTCGCCGTCCTCTTTCTCGTATCGCAGCGTTACCTCCTCGAGGCAGCGGAAACACAGTCGGCAGGGGCGTAAAAGTTGGCTCGATGGCTCCTCATCTTCATCCGCTTCTCGCATTCCACCCTTATTACGCGGGCTGAGCTCCTTCGACGGCGAAACTGCCCCCTTCGAAGTTTCAAATTCTAACAGAGGGTCGTAGGCCTGGGAATACCGCCAATCGATTCTTAATCGGCAAACGATGATTCCTTCGGCCTCAACATTTTTCTCTTTACTCGTCGCATAATTCATTCCTGAACTATAAATCCGCATCAAAAATCAAAATTATGGGAGACAGGAGTGAAATTGACATTGCAGTCGTTTTTTGTAAAAATAGTCTACATTAGAGACAATAGTTAAACAAATATTTCATTCATTCTACAACAATTTCAATAGAATGGAAATAATACACTGATAGTCTACAACAATTTCAATAGGATTTTTATTACTCAACATAAAAATTGTTTCCATCGATTGTAAGAAACAGTTAAATAGTTTGAATATTCTCTTTCAAGATTTTAACAAAATATAAATAATACACTGGTGGTCTTAATTTCTATATTTCAGATCTCTACACGAAATAAAAATTGTCTGCATTGATTGCATAAGACAACAGTTAAATACGAATTGTATGCTTTCTTCCAGAGTTTCGATAAAATTAGAATAATATGTTGATAGCCTGCAATTCTAGACTCTAGATTTTTATATGAAATAAAAATTGTTAGACACAGATTGGTTCACAATGAGCCATTGTATACATTGTATATTCATCCACATAGTACATAAAAAGAATTGATTCTTTAGCAAGATCCCACTAAATTCTTCATCGACCTCGATCTTTAAGCAGCACTATACAAATACTTAGAGATTTGTTCACACCGACCCATTGGACACATTTATTCATCCAGATTGTACATAAAATATCAAGCTTAGTATGAACTCCTTACTAAAAACTGTTAAAAAACAGGCAACAGAAATGTGCACTTAATCGTCACGTAACAATATTCAAAATGAATTATTTGGCAAGCATGCAAGCAGTGAGTCACAGTATCTCGTGTCCTTTATCACGTGACCTCTTTCGTGGGAAGCCACAAAAGTTGCCGACAGTCTGCGCTGATAATATCCCCGTTAATTTTACTCCACATCCATGACCACGTCAATTCCGATCGATCATCCTAGCCCCGAGGGATCATCGCGATCGATTCCCGATTTTTCGTCGTAGGGAATGTCGGAGCATTTTCGAATTCGGAATCATTGAGGCGAGGTTTGTTGGGAATTAAGGCTCCAGTATTTTGTGTGATAACTCGGAAGAATGAAAATTAGGTCGTCCTAATGCCGGATCCGACTATTTAACGAACGGGGCACCCGCATCGCGTCGGTATGTATGTGGGATACGTTTTAAGGATTCACCTCTTCACAATATCATTAAACACTACCACTAACAACGGTGCCGCAGGCAGACGGCAATAGCCAGGTCACAGGGTGAAGTCAAGTTATATAATGAAATGGCCTTTACGTAATCCTGGAGATGATGATCGCGCGAATTCGACATTGCTACCACTATACTGCAGACCTTCGTGCAAAATAAAAAATATTCGCATCAATTACAAGAAACAATAGCCATATAGATCTTTTTTTTTCTTCTTTAACGACCTTAATAAGTTCGAGACAATATATTGACATTCTTAAATTTTTTTAATTTTTCTGCTGTTTTAAATTGCTTCAACTTGTGTTTGTTATAAATGCATAAAATCTACAGTCTACTCGTGACCTGACTGCGGGTCTTTATGCAAAATAAAAATTGTCCAAATCGATCGAAAGGAATGGAAGTATTAATCTAAATATCATTTTTAAGTCATTCTGATGGTTTCCTTGCCTTGTATTTTACGTGTTCATTTTTATCAGAAATGTATGAAATTCGTACTGTAATGATGATTCGTTGTTTTTCTATTCTCGTTAGAAAAACGGTCCTGTACGTTTTAATTCTTGCCATCTATTCTTTGAACAGTCTCCTCTCGCCGCTACTAGACCGAGATGCATTATGCATTTATAACATTTTTTGCAGCTACTAGACTGTGAAACATTAGACATTTATGGCGCTTAAAGTGCTTCAAGACACTATAAAACGAAAACTTTAGTGGCATTCGATGCGGGCACCTTTTATTTTCGATTTGCTGAGATCCGACGTGATGGAAATTTTATTGAATGTGTTGGAAAGTATTGGGCATGCTTCGCTTAAACCGAGTGGACAGACTTGAAGCTAAAAAAGGAAATAACAAATAATTACTGTTGCATTCCACCTTTTTTCCATCAGATATACAGTGTAGAAAAAAGTATGTACACTGTGTATGGTACAAAAGTGGGTACAAAATGATTATTGTAGCATTCCACCCTTTTTCCCGCCAGGTATACGTGCATATAAGAAGACGATTTAAAACATTTTTTAAATTAATATGCAGGAAACTTGTTTTTACACTTTACGCCTTACAAAATATTACAATTAATTTTCTTGTACAAGTACAATTTATAAAACTGTCTTAGAACGTGTATATTAATCAGAATAATCTTTTAATTTTCTTTTTACAAGAAATCTTTTAATTGATGGAAGAAATATTATACTAATCTTATTTTAATGTTTATAAAATCAGGCACGAAAATGGTAATTCACTTAAAGGACCCGCATCCCAACTACAACAATTATCCATCAACAGTCTCCCTAACAACAAATTAACAGTTCAACTGCCGGTCATATATGACCGGCACAAATGCTTCACTAAACATTTCCCAATTTTAACTACAATCTATCGAGTAAACTAAATTTCATTAAGATCTACAAGCTGCGAGAATGTTACAAAAATTTGTGTTTTCTATTCTTGTATCATTAAATAAGTTGTTTCGAATTTGTGTGACATTCATTGACGGTGGCACTGAACATGTTAAAAGTTCAATTTTACTCGATAAACATTGTATAAACTATAGAGAAATCACGAGACCGCTGTACAATTATCCACCAACAGCTTGCCTGACAATAAATTTGTTCGAACCAGTCGTTCAAATCGATTATAAAAATGCTAAAGAAATCAAGAGACAATTCCACAGAGACGTAGTCGCAAAATCGAGGCCACCGATGTTCAGAAAAAAAATGGCCCCCGCAAGAAGCTCCCGAAGACTAACGAATCCGATCGAGTGCACTGATTCTCCGACAAACATCATGGACACCGTCGGCCTAGAAGAACTGCCTATGCAAGCAAAGCGTACAGAGAGAGCCGGCTATTCGATCGTCCAACTTCGGTAACGCAAATACGATTTCGTTCGTAATGCCTGTGCCCTTATTTCCCAAGAAACACGTGTCTTGTGGCCTTAAAGGTAACCCGTTATTGGCCGGCCGTCGCTAAAGCCACCCCCTCATTGGCCGATGGATTAGATGACCACGTGGTGTCCTGGTATATAACCAAGGGTGAACTAAGAAGGTATCGGCAGTTGTGCACGGAACACGAGCAGAAGTGCGATCATTTTTTATTAACCTGCGGCTACCTTCGATCGCGTAGTGACACGGACCGGGGCTGTTCGATGGCTGGCATCGATCAAGTGCGATTACCACGGAGATTCGGAGCGAGACATTTAACCCGAAACCGAACAGAGACCGTCTCAGTGACCAGAGGAACCGATTCGAATTCCCGTAGTTCCTGTGATCGAGAAGATCGAGAACGAGTGAGTGGAAAAAACGCGCACCCCCGTGGATCGTAGACATATCGCCAGCCGTAGAAGTTGAAGAAAAATTCAAGAACCATCCTGAAATACTGGTGAATGTTCCCCGAGAACCAAATCACTTTCTTTCGAAAATCTGCCGGAAGTCATCGAGTTTCGAAACCAACTTCCGCGAACGTCTCCATGAACGAAATTCTCCACTCCAGCAAATTCGAGGCTTTTCAAAACGGTGGAAGACCAAAAATATCGCGTCGGGAGTCGGGATCGTTCTTGTTTGCAACCGATCGTTTTCCAGCCAGATTAATTGTTCATAATCCCGGGAATAGCAAAAGGAGGAGTCAGGCCTCGGCGAGCCATAAACCGCGGTAAGTCTATCGTAGAAATGCACGGTAGGGAGATCGAAGATAATGAATTTTGTATTCGAGTCGAACTATCCTACCAACCTATAGAACCAGCAGATGTGCGATCCCCACAAATTATCCTGGTACGAACGTACTGTGCGTGTATGTTCGTATGATTCCAACGGATGGCATCGTCGTGTCTTCTTATGTTAGTCACCTATATATATATATATATGTTTCAAGATAAAAATCCGAACGCGAAACGTTGAGAATATCGGTGATCCTAGACGACCGGTTGGCAATTGTTTGGTAATAAGGAACGACGTTATTATTTACCGGCGAAGGCTGGGGGCTAGGTACAGGTTCTTGGGAGGTTCGATTGATTTTTTCAAGTATTTAGCACAGTGCTATACTCTTTCGTTCGCGACACCTATTCATACTTGACTACTTGGTACCCCACTTTCGAAACTCCGCTAAAAGCTGCGACAGGTGTGGAATCGAATTACGGCTTCATTTATTCACTGTTGCAATTATTCACTGGGGCTTTTGCAATTATTCATAAAAGGTTTATTATTAAAATTTCATGTGTACCAAACTTTGTATTACAACGCATTACAAAACTATTTTAAAACAGAGAAGAAGTATACATGAATACACACTAGGGGTTCACATAATAATTTCTGATACAACAAATTTCTTTTAGATTGCGCCCCGAATTCTTGGGCAAAAATATAAATAAATATCGGGGTCACATAACAATTTCTGACGCTTCAATTTTTATTTATACCGTGTACTAGTGTAAAATGTCACATAGACGTAAGTCGCCATAAAATGAATTTTCCAATTTCGTTTATTTTTTATTTTATAGCGTTCTTGGTTTTGATAGTTGATCATATGTTGATGGTGTACTTGCACTGCATGTTTTTAATTGATCTGGTGAGATTTAGGGAATCGGAAGGGGGCTGATCGGAAGGAAAATGAGACTGGTCCCCAGTGCAGCTGCTGGCCACTGCACAAGATTAGACATAAGACTCTTGTGCGTGTGACAGCGGCTATGATGGGGCTTCCACGCAACACCGAGGAAACGATGAAACCCGTGACCCGGTCGAGCGCGACCACTGAATCATTGAAACCGACGCATCGGTGTTACGTGTTACGAAGACTTTATCGACAAGGCTCGCCCCCTTTTCTGCATCAGCCCTTTCGACGCAGAAGAACAGTCGAAGAGGAGAATTTCGCTTTCGAAGGAACGAGACAGGTTTGTGTTGCGTGTCGGAACCGTTAATGAGGCGCGTGACACGGAGAAATTGTTGTATATTAAGTTGTAAACTGGGTCCTTGTGTTTATTTAATAAGAATTTTTCAACTTTCTGGTTGGTGAAAGAGGGTTGAAGACGATGGACTAGTATTATATGTACATTATATGTATGTATGTACATATTATATGTATGTAGATCATAATAATGTTCATAACGATATGCTTTGTAGAAAATTATTGAAAGAATCAATTAATTCGTATTAATGTAAGAAAACTTCACTGAGATTTTTTGGGACCTTGGAATTTTTGTAGTGTTTTAAAAACCCTATTCTTGGTGCCCGGTAGTTCTAGAATTAATTATTAAATACTCTATGATCAAAGATCTTTTTTTGAACGCTCTTCAGAATATGATTGCTCTGTGTATTTAGTGTGGAGAAAGAAATCTTTTTATGTATGGAATTACTATAGTTTGTGCGAATAAAGTACAGTTGCAATCGCACTTGTAGTCTTTACTGCAGCTAATGCAATATTCTGTTCGGTAATCTTTCAGCTAAGTATATAGCATATCTATGCACATAGGAATTATGTGCAAGGTATTTCGCAAACTTTTGATGTGTCAAGTATGCCGAATAAAATTTTTAATGGATTTAGAGAGTTACGATCTGCTTAGCAATTATGTACTGATGCATTGTGTAATTCGATGTTTGTAAATATGTTGTTTATAATTGTGAATAAAAATATTTTCCGTTTGTTGACCCACACAAGGATAGAAGATAATCAAATATTTTAATGTACTTTAATTATAGAGTCCTTTCCAAGTAATTATTAACATTTCGACTGCATGAATGTTACACAAACATTATCCTATTGGCGTACAGCAGAAACGCTAAAAAAATATATAATCGACTCACATAACATACATTATTATATGTATATTACAGAATGCAAATACAAATGCATTTAATAATTTATATAACATGTCACCTCGCATTAATTATATTCCTTTCTTTTGAAATACTAAAGTAACAATTATTATTATTATATTGAATTTGCCAATTGACAAATGAAATAAAGTTTTAAGTATTGAAAACGCGATACCGTTTCGTGTTAATAAACGTGAGAAAACGAATCTCCCTCTTCGTTCGCCATAATGCATCGCGTGCAAAGTGCATTTCCGCTTTGCGTTCTGAAACACACTCGATCTACACCGCCATGCGATTCTCTTCTCATTGGTCGAAGTATTGCAGCGCCATTTGCGAACGATTTGCGAAAGATTTACGAACACGCGGTACTATATAGATTGCGTAATTCAAACGTACGACAGATGCAGACACGATGAATACAGTTACAAACAATTCTACTACAAAATTGCATACTTCAAATAGATGGAGCAGTCGTTTATCGATTATTACAACAACGAAGCCTTGATGTCCACACAGTAATCAACGAATAAATACAAAAAACCAACAACTCTTAACAATTAAATTCACAACAATTAAAAAGTCATGATATATTTAAGTGCACAGAGAATTTCTTTATCAATTATCAATAGATTATTGAATTTATGCATCCATGCCAATATATGACGACTATGTGAAATACAAAATAGTAAAAACATTGTATTGAATGAAATAAAATATTATTCGGCTACTTACATATAAGTAAGCGGTTTCCTGTGAAACATGAATTTTCCAAACAATAGTGACAAAGAATAAATGCAATTGTAGACAATTCATAGTTATTATACTCCATGACTCCATCTATTCCACGATCATGTAACAGAATAAAGCGAAGTCTTTTGTCAATTAATACAATAGTCAAGCGTTAAAACTCAACACAGTATTCAAACAATAATTACAAATACCGAGAATTCTCGACGGTTAAACCGACGCCTATTTGAACATTACAAAATATAGATAGACAGAGCATAATGAATTATTTAAAAGATAAGATCACGTTCTCCAGATAATAATCAAAGAAAATAAAATGTCGTGGACATGCCCCAAGCAGCGATAAGAATTCCGCCAGCATCAAAATCGAATAATATAAAAGCCTTAAAAACGCGATAATTAATCATTTCGCGATCGCATAACGTCGGGCTTATCGGCGGCGTAACTTTTGTATTCAAGGTCACGTCCGTAGGCCTCACGGGTTGCCTGAGGATTGCATAGACATGCGCTTGCGTAGATCGCAGCCCAGTGCCGTCTGTATATAATCGATGCAGTCTGTTTTGAAAGCGCAAGTCAAACCCGATGACGCTTTCATATGCGTTCTAAACCGACACCACGAGACCAGTGCGACTCGTGACACCCGTGCATCCTCCGGCTCGCATAATTCCCGCAGATTTCGCGTCCGAAAACAAAAGACAGTCACGACATGAGCCTGGTCAGACAGAACTTCCACGAGGAATGCGAGCAGGCGCTGAACAAGCAAATCAATTTGGAATTGTACGCGAGTTACGCCTACCTCTCCATGGTTAATCCACAATATATTGATTAAGTGGCTATTTTTACCGTGACATTCGCGTTCTTCTGTAACGGAATCGCTTTTCCGTGTTTCGCTATGTCCCAGTTGAACATCGCAGTAACAAAATCATTTTTATTCAGTCGGTTAACACGTTCGCTACCATCATCGCATGCGGCGTTCATGGTCCGGCAATTTATTTCCAGATAGTCAAATTCATTATAAATACTTTTGTTGTTCCAAGTACGCAACAATCGAAGAGTTCGTGACTTTGTTCTACTAAATTGTTTCGATATTCCACAAAGGTGGTGCGGTGCATTTAATAAATTTTTTTTAAATGTTGGTAGTGAACGTGTTAAAGAGCAGAATGAAAAATAAACAAAGCACATTGTATGCAATGCGTTCGATAATTTTAAATTTATGGCAATGATTTCGTACGATTGTCAGCTGGGACACAGTGTT
This sequence comes from Lasioglossum lativentre, assembly GCA_916610255.1. Taxonomy (NCBI): domain Eukaryota; kingdom Metazoa; phylum Arthropoda; class Insecta; order Hymenoptera; family Halictidae; genus Lasioglossum; species Lasioglossum lativentre. The sequence continues at coordinate 21,105,784 of OU744364.1, read as the reverse complement.
AACCTTTTAACTGAGGATGGTGTTTACTATCGGAAAGTTTTCCAGTGTTAATGCTTTCACTTTATATGTATATAGTGTCGTAATATCCATATTAGTATGAATTAGTTTTTGTCATTTTACTTGCCAATTTTATTTGTTTGTCCTTGAATTTTCATGATTAAAGAGTCGCTCGGTTAAAAGGTTATTAATACAGTTGACACATTAATACAGTTTGCTATGTTCCCTGACTGCGAAGGTGAACTGTCGTCTGCTAATGTTTGCTATATTTTTTAGGCGTACTATTTCGACAGAAGCGACGTCGCTTTGCAAGGACTTCACTCGTACTTCAAGAAGTGCTCTGATGAGGAAAGGGAACATGCCATGAAGTTCATGACCTATCAAAACAAGAGAGGCGGGAACATTCGGCTGACACAAATTGAAAGACCGTCAGAGGACAACTGGGATAGCGCGAAGAACGCGATGTTGGAGGCGCTGCATCTCGAGAAGAGAGTGAACCAGGTTTGCAATACCTTAATTGCTAAAGTGCCGATACCTTAATTGAAATTGAAAATTGCTTGACTTTTTCCCAAGTCGATATAAACAGAAATAGTTCGAAATTCGAACTAGAAAAAATTAAAGGAATTAGTCACGAAGGGGTGGTACTACCCCCAGTAGAACATATTCGATCAAAATTGCAAATACGACTGTGGAAAGAATTATTCAAATGTGCATAACATGTTCGCGACCGGCATTTATTTAGGCAAGAGCCTTTTGTTCTATTGTCAAATATAAAAAAAGATGTTGTCACAGAAACGTTACAAGTTCTCCGAATATCATGTTATGCGTTGGAACTATAAATAACGACATGCGTAAAATTAATTTGTTTGTCTTCGTGTAATATATAAAATCGTGATGGTCATGCATACGCGTTAATGTACGTTTCAATAATTCTTTCAGAAGCCTAAAATATTCAGTCAGTGTTAAAACGACATAAATGTAAACATTAATTTTTTATTTGGATTGTATGTGAACAAAGGTGCGACTCGCTGTATGCACGGTATACAGAGTGAGTCACCTAGCACTTAAACCCAAAGTTTCGATATTGTTATTATGATAAAATGTCTAAGGAAACGAATGTTTGCTTCATAAGAGCGATTATTGAGATTTTTTCCAAGGTTGTATACTTATATTTCTTGAAGTTTCAAGGATATTGGTTTTTTTAATTAACATTTTCATTAAAAATAGCTAGAAAAAGTAAGTAAAAATAGCTAGAAATTCTCGTTACGTAACGCTTTATATTTGAAACGTGCGAACGTCAATTTTTAGTTAGCGAATTCTGCCAAAAAAATTGCTCGAAAATATAAAATTAAATTTTTTCGCATTAGATTCGATCTCTATTTCTTCTTGCAAAGAAACAACCTTTCTCCGTTTGCTCCATGATTATATAGACACCTGGTGTGTCGACGAAGTTCACTTAATTAACATTCGACTTGTAAATTTCATTAACATGGAGATAATAATTTCGATATGTAGTAGAACATTCGATAAGTACGAATTTAATACAGTTACTTCCAATCGGGGGTGTAACTCAGTGGTAGAGTGTCCGCTTCGCATGCGGAAAGTCCTGGGTTCAAATCCCAGCTCCTCCAACCTTCTTTTTTTTCGTTTTTTTTTACTTTAATTGTGCACAATATTAATAATCTATGATTCTACAATAATATTTCGATGTAAATACATTTTCTAAACAATTTTTTCAACAATTTTCAGTGCCTGTTAGAGTTGCACGCGCTGGCGTCGACGCACAACGACCCGAACTTGATGGACTTCCTCGAAACTGAGTTCTTGCAAGAACAAGTGGACGCGATTAAAGAACTTGCTAACCACGTGACGAATTTGGATAGAGTTGCCGAAGGTCTGGGTGTATTTATCTTCGACAAGGAGCTGGGACATTAAACGAATTGTCGGAACGCACGAGAGCGTCGAGGAAACAATTGTACATTGTACAATTTAAAGGAAGCAATTAACCCAGTCATACTGTTTCAACTCGTAAGATGTGTCAATTGTAGGGGAACGATATTTGCTGTCGATGAAACAGATAGTATTACCAAATTCAATATATTGTTTAACGCGACGACCGTACGGATCAAAATGCGTCGTGTTTCTGATTTTTTCTTCTACATTTTTATCGATATTACAAAATGTTTTCGCGAGAAAAGTTCTTCATTGGGGCCCGTATTGTAATAAAAATCGTGCTAAACTTGAATAAATCCAATCCTGTCATTATTATAAAGTAATATGGAATATACATACAGTCGAGGTCAGTGCTCGGCAATTATAGCGTTCAATTGCTTTTGCCGCCGCTATCCCATTTGGCAGTTTCCACTTCCCATCTGATGGCAGGGCTTTATTGTCAGGAAAGATATTATCGAAACAAAAATGAAGCTAAGTGAGCACTACTGTAACTTACTTTTAGTAATACCCATGTCACTCACCCGTCTTGTTGCTGTTCAAGTTTGAAATATATGTCTTGTTAAATAACTTCACGCGCACTAGTGTCCTCCATTTGACATCATTCAATACTCTACCTTCTACAAGATAGGGAAGCCCTCAGGAGAATTTACGATCCTTGCTTGTTCGTGACAAGAAATAATTAATTATTTTATGTAACGTGTTATTTTTGTTGTGTATAGATAACATGGTAAACGTATCTTGGTTTTGGTTGATATTCAAAGAAATTAGTAAACGAGTGATTAAAGAATAAAATAACGCACAATGATTTCACAATAACGTTTAGTAAATGAGGAGTTCCGAATGTATATTTTTTGAATAGTACCGAATTTTAATCTGTAAATGGATGACGTTTTGAACTACGACCTCCATCTTGATAAAGTGTTGGACATCTTTGTGTTCACGCGAATCAGCGTACCGGTTAGATAATAGATACACTACGTTGTAAAATGAATTCCTAGAGATACTTTAGGAATTGTAACAGAATGTCAATTTCGAAAACAATTTGTAGCCCCCAACATGCCGCATCGCGCTATGCAAACATTACTCATCGTTACAAATAAAATTGATGACGTTGACCTCGGGACACTGTTATTCTTTAATAATTACGAGAACCTTAACGAACCTGCTCTGCTTATAATTTTTATCAGACATATCCATTCGAAGGTAGATCCATCTGAATAATATTTTCTATGTAATTTGAAAGGTGTCAATGGACGAATGCACTACAGAGTACATTTTTCTGCTAATAACATTTTCTTCTTTCATTTCCAACAATTGACGAATATTTCGACAGACCACCCAGTATATAATACTACCGAAAATATCTGCGAATCTGTCCCCTGACACGTGTCAAAGTGACAGTTCTTTCGAAACGAATTTGTTGTAAATTATAAGTGACCCAATGCAAACATGTTGATGGCATGTTGGTACAGAAAAATTCTTGGTGATGCTTTGGCCTCTCAAGCTTGGGGATTATGCAGTAAAAAGTAAATTTCGGTGCAATTCAACAACGAACGCCCATGTAAATATGCAGTTCCAACTAGTAAATTAATTAACGTTCTTCAAGAACGTTAAAATTACAGTCACGGAACTACAATGCATTCTCTACGAGATCGTACAGCTCTTGTTCCGGTGAGAAAACCAATCAATGCATCGATAAACCAATGAAATGGCCGAGTGGAAAACCTGCTAAGTTTATGTTCCACGAGGAGACCGAGGCTATACTAAACGCGCAAATTCACGCGGAGTTTAAAGCATTTTATTACTACTTATCCATGGTAAAATGTAATGAAAAGTCATTTCTTCTGCTATCTCTACGAGCAACGTTGCAGTTGCGCGCATAAAAATTGACATTCATCGGCATGTTTAGACTATAGATATTGATGCAAATTCATACTAAAAGAAAGCATTAATTTTACGATAAAAATATGCTCGTTGCGACGCCATTTCCTCTTTTTAGGCTGCATACTTCGGACGCGCCGATGTTGCATTGCCGGGTTGCGAGTCGTTCTTCATGCAGATGCATCACGAGGAGCATGAACATGCTCTGATGTTTGTGAATTATGTTAAAATGCGTGGTGGTTGCGTTAATTTGTGCAACTTGGAGCAGCCTACTGAACAAGATTGGAAATGTCCCCTGCATGCCTTCAAAGTAAATCATACTTACTACATATAGTGAAAATACGATATTTTTAATGGCCAACATAGCTAATATATTATTGGAGTACGCTAAACATTTCTTTTGTTGTTAGTAGAAAATTTCTTGGGGATACAATGAATTGTGGAAGAAATATAAATGATATTGTTTAATAAAATCTGTTTAGACAGCTCTAGACCTGGAGATCGAGGTAAGTGAGAAACTCGTAGCAGTGAACACGGTGGCCGAGAAACATGGCGATTTGAATGCCAGTGATTTTATCGTTACTGGCTTCATGGAGAACCAAATGAAGAGTGTCGAAGAGATGGGAAGGTTCGTGGCTGTCCTATCTGGAATCGGTGACCATGGATTGGCCCGTTTCATGTTCGATAAAGATATGCTCGACAATCACGTCTTACCAAAATTCAACGTTCTTCGAACAAAATCGAGTCTGAACGGAAGTGACAAACAGTAGTTTCAATCTTAATCATGTCGATTGATTATTTCGTGCAAGTACTTATTTTGTCTAACATCTATTGTACTGTCCTATTTTATTCAACTTCGAACAGATGGAATATACCATTATAGATCCAATATGTTGCAGTCTATTAATTACAAATATTGATTACAATTATTACTTGTTATTTGTTACAATATCAATTACAAATTACAAATAATTTGCGTAGCGGCAAAACGCTCGAACTGTTAGACAAATCAACCGACAGATACGAATGTACACAGATAACGTAGTTTTCTATTTTACCGACAAAGTTGATATTGACACTGACGATGTATTATTGACACCGACTCTCGTCGGTGATATTAACCACGCTGGTTATGACAAAAGTGGTGACACTGTTGACCCCAATGACCCCGGGTGTGAGCACTCTCTTGTTCCTTTCTGCGTTGACTCTCCGACGACGCTATTGTCTAGCAGGCTTCGGAATTATGTGCTCGTGACGGCCGGTTTTCGAAGGCAACGCCCCCTCGACCCGACCGCGCGTCTCGCTTCCCGTGGCGGCCCTAGTTCTCGAGGCAGCTTAGGCGCGTACCATAGAGTGTTACAATGTAACTGTCGGCGATGCGATTGATGCGAACAGCTACGTCCAAACTTCCCGTAGATCTTACCAAATTGTCAAGCACGTCTAAACATGCGCGAAAATCAAGTTATCCCAGATATTAGTACAATTTGGTTTAAAATTTATCTTCCGAATTTATTTTCTGCAGCTGTTTTTTGAAATTATCGTGCGACATAGTGGAATACAGTGGGTAGCACTGACAAAAAAAAATGCGCATTGACAATAAATAGTACCTCGGCATATAAGTCTCGCGTCTCGCTCCCCGTGGCGACCCACAGTGCTCGGAATTCCTTATGCATTTATGGTTGGCGTTTTGTTGGGCCTACGTTGGCGGTATCGGTTGGCAAACCGTTAGAAATGTCGCTTTTTTTTGCGTTGGGCCAACGGTCAGTGCCAATGTAGGGCCAACGCAGAGCCAACGTAGAGCCAACGTAGAGCCAACGTCACTATAATACGAATGGCGAACTGGGCCCGCTAACATATTATTCTGATCTTCTCCTTTATGGTTGTTTTCACAGTACATGATAAATAATATATAAACAATGTATTTCCACGGTAAAAATTCGAAAAAAAAAGGAAAAAACTAATTCTAGCCATGTCGGGACTTGAACCCGGACCACCTGCATATTAAGCTAATGCCCTACCGCCGAACCTATAGAGACGTCTTGAACATTGATACTATAATCTGGGCTACTAGATATGTCAAAAAATTTAAATCATAATCTAAACGAATCTAAAAACGCGGCGTCCCATTCTCAAGAAATCCGAAAGGGTTTTCTTATACTATGTGAGCAGTATTCCTGGCCTTTCCCTTGGAAAATGGAAAAATTAAATAAATAAATAAATTCCAAGGCTGCATACAATAAAACATTGGTGGATCACGCAAAAATAATAAATTGTGAGTATATTCAGAAATATGAAAAAAAAAATCAATTTGGAATATAACATGTTTTTAGTTGCAGCAACGTCTGTTAGACGAAATACGTAAATGTTGGCAGATTTTCGCCAATGTAGTATAATCGTTGTAAATTCCACGTTGCTTAACCGACTATAATATTTGTAGGCCCAACGTTGGGTATTCGTTGGCAAATTGACATCATTTTCCGTCGTTGGCCCTACGTTGGGTATTCGTCGTTGGCTCTACGTTGGGTATTCGTCGTTGGCCCTACGTTGGGTATTCGTCGTTGGCCCTACGTTGGGTATTCGTTGTTGGCCCTACGTTGGGTATTCGTCGGCAAATTGACATAATTTTTTGTCGTTGGCCCTATGTTGGGGATTTGTCGGCAAAACCACCCACCATTCCCCAACAAACTCCCAACCGTTGGCCACCGTTGGCCAACCGTAAATGCTACTAGGATTAGGGGCGTACCATAGGAACTATTCGTGGTGCATTAGGGCGACACCCGTATTAATAGGTTTCCACATTACTGTCGAGCCTCGAATGCACCACGAATAGTTCCTATGGTACGCCCCTAAGGAATTCCGAGCACTTAGGGTCGCCACGGGGAGCGAGACGCGAGACGCTCGGTCGGAAAAAAAGTGGCGTAGCCTTCGAAAACCGGCCGTCGCGAGCACATAATTCCGAGGCCTGGTCTAAGGTCTAAATAGATGAGTCGACTCTTGCCGCTCGCATGCGGCAAATGCCGGCAACTCTATTGCCACGGCAAGGGATAGCGTTGCCATCTGGCGGTAGACTTTATAACTAATATGCAACAAACTTCCACACATTGCAATAAGGGGCACCATTGCCTAAATTTCTTAATCAATAACATGCAGAGACTGTAACATGCTACTACATTGATTGGCGCTGTACGAACATGTTAGCGACGTAAAATAATATAAAAAAAAAAAAAAAACAAAAGGACATTTAGCGCTGAATTCAAATTATACAAAACGAATGATCAGCAGCGGTTCGTCCATAACCAATCTTTTAAGTACATTTTGTTCACGATTTCAATTCTGTTTGTAAAAATTACTCCAATCGATTGATAACGTTATAATCAACATGAAGTTAGAGAAACCAAATAATCGAAATTCTCAATAAGATTGTATTTTATGAATATTCAAATTTATATTCACCTTTTGATTAGATAGTTTTATCTCCGAGGTATATTTTCTTGTGTGTAAAATGATTCAACTACAAAATATTCGTTAAAGTATGATTTCGAGAAACCATGTCATTTAACAGCATGAGCGAGGACCGTGTTCCGGAGGTAACGAGATACGAATATCCAGAAAATGCTAGCGATGTTACAATCGAGGGAACGGCAACCTCAAATCAGATGGAAGATCAACCAAAACCGAAAAAGAAAAAAATAACTATCGAAGTAGACGAGGACGATCCATGCCTTCAAGATAAAAAAGTAAAGGAGGATAGGAAAGTCGTTTCCGCAGAGATCACCGTTGCTGGATTGGATCCAAGGTAACATTTTCCCGAGCCTATCCCTTCAATTTACTTTTCTTGATAATATTAAACGTTTGTGTCGATTAGATTTCAGCAACAAGACCAAACGGTACGCTGCTGGGTAATGTACACCGATTTCTATCGTTGCGAACATATTTTAGGAGCAGGATCGAATGCGTGTAGCTGGTTCAAACAAGTTTTCACGACTATATGCCCAAACGATTGGATTGATAAGTGGGAGAAACTTCGAACAGAAGGGAAATTGCCTTGGCATAAATATAAAACCCAAGGAAATTTTCCTGGTGATAAATACGGAGTTTAGACGACCCGTCGACGTTCTTCTAGATCTAAGAGAGATAAATAAATAAAGACATGTTTAAAAAAAAATATCAATCTTTTATTATACAGGTACAAGACATTTTTATGAGGTAACTTATATAGAAGTTTGAAATTAATATTTTGTTGCAATGCCCGACGTTGGCCAGTTGTACAGCTGTCTTCAACAATCGGTCAATCATTTTCTTCTTTTATTCGTTCCCTTACATTAAACCACACTAACTACTTGCAGTTTATATGACACTTTTTACATATGTAAAAAATAAACACTTGCAGCGAATCTTCCTTTAAACTTTTTTTTCTCGATAGAATAATAGAAGCTTGAAATAGCACGGTATTAAAAATTTTGTTTTGCTTAAAATGTAAGATCCTTACAGAATAGAATGGCTATTTTTTAAATTTGTGCACAAACTCCTGCCATGGATGAAGACAACTTACCATCTTCGGGCGTGTGACATCTTCGGTTGTTAACAGGATTATGCCATCCGTATAGAATATTGCTTCGTCAGAAACAGAACCCTGTAATTAGAAGAATAACGGCCCTTAGAGTCTGCAATGTCTCCCCATCACCGGTGTTCAGACATTTCGAAATTTTTTTTTCAAAAGCTGTGACTGCTTTCGGTTAAAAGGCTTGATGGGATTCTTATTTCATAAAGCCCTCTGAATGTTACGATTAAAGATTAAAACCACCTTACGTATAACTTAACAATGCCACTTTAGTAGCTATATGCTACTTGGCTTGACTCTCTCTTTGATGAACAAATTGACATTCGCCGTCCTTGCACGTCCCCATCAGCTCGTACGGGCAAAGAACGCCATTGGGATTCGTATTCCTGGTTAAGAATGACAAAAAACACAAGGAAAATGCTTAACAATTTTTGTAGCGTACGGACAAGGATTTCGCGTCGCTAGAAACAAGAGGAAAAACCAATCGACCCAATGTTTAGAGAGCCAAACCCACCTTGGCACTTTGAAGTGTACCAATACCGATTCGTAAGGTACAATTGTCTTCCTGGTCACACGATCCACATCCGGTTTTGCAGAAGTCCTGTCATGGCTGCACGATTCGCTGGCAGGCTCGGGTGTCACCCTTGGTTCTTTCGGTGAATCTTTCTGGCTCGGTTCTTCGGAGTCTTTTGAAACAGGAATATCAGTAACAGGAACACTACTCGAATCTGGTTGATCAATAAACGTCTCTCCGTCTTCTTCTTTTACTTCGGTGTTAATTTGTTGAGGTGCATTTTCTACGTTATTACTAATGGACGAGTCGGTTATTGTTATTTTCGTTTCCTGATCATCGACTTCTCTTACATTAATTACAGTCGTTTCTTCCAGTACATTGTCTCGAGTTTCGCTCTCTTTCATAGTACATTCGCTCTTATTTAAAATCGTTTCATCAATGTTATCAACGTTATCAAGTCTACCTACACCACACTGTACGGACAAGTCTTCAGTCTGCGACACGTCCGAGTGCACAGTCGACACAGTGTCGTCCGATTGCATTAATTCGGATGCTTCAGGAAGATTGATCGACGGCACTTTCTTTCGGGAAAGTTGGCGCGTGTGATTCGCTACTTCTTTTAATTTATTATCGACAAGTTGTGCTGCAGCTTCAGGTACCCTGGAACATATAAACGGCAATAATGTATTTTTGAGGGAAATGGTTTCTCTTGTAGTATACCGTTAGAATCCACTTATACTGTACTTGTATTCTTTTCCTATAATTCTACTTCCCAGACTCGAGCAAATCGTTGCTAGTTTGTAGCATTCTTGCCGACCGACGTTGATTTTCCCGTGCGCCACCACTACTTTCGGACCTATGCTATTTATTCGGTTGCGTTGCACCTGCAACCTCTCCTCTGCAACCTTAAGCTGCTCCCGAAGCTTCTTCACCTCTTCGACCAGGTTCGTCTGAAGGTCTCGTTCCACGTTCCACTGCCGAAGACTGCCCGACATCTCCGCCAAGTCTTCAAGAATTGTATACCTGTCACAAAATACAAATTAGTGCAACTGACATTATCATATCACTGTTAAAGAATTATGGAAACCCTCAGAACATCGTAATATTTTTTAAAGAAGCACAAAGTCTCACAAAAATTTCCCAACAAAGTAAAAATGTGGCAGATATTCAAGATGCTTAAACTTTAAACAAACAATGCATTGCACAAGATTGCAAATTAACATAATTACCACGTTGTACGGAAGTTATTAGTAACTATTACTAACTAATTGGGGCGACTTAAATATTTCGTTTATTATTGATAATAGAAAATAATATAAGGGATAGATATGATTAGAATTAACACTAGGTTTAGACGACTCGACAAAATGACGGGCTTTAACATTTTTAATTTACGATTTTTGTGATAATAAAGATGTATCCACGAGGAATTATTTAACAAGTTTATTCTTTGGGTATATATTATTTTTTAAAAATAGCTAAAAATTTGGATAAACACAAATTTGTTCTTTTTATAAAGTAATATAAAATAGTCACTTTTAGTGCCCCGTAAACCTAGTGTTACAGGGCTAAAGATAGTAGTCAATAAAAAATTGATACCATATCCTTATATCCTTATATCATATCGTAGCATGACCTTCAAGTGACCTTCAGCACTATATAGTGCTCAAGAATACATTTATTTCTCGTACACAAGGTCACTTAAAGATTATACTATTATATCTCGTTGAATTGGTTCTAAATAATTGTTAGCTATTTCATAATATCGAAATTTTTAAAAATGCAATCATGAACAATTCTTTTTGTTCACAACAGTGTTCGCCCCTCCTTTCAATTCCCTCTGATATTTCTTTTCTATTATAAATAATAAGTGAGATACACTCTATACATTAAAGAAGAACTCTTTATATTTATAATACCGTTTCAAAACTAATTTCTGTTCAGTATCCACCAAATGCTGCTCCTGCTCCGCCCGTGGAAGAGCAATGAGAGTGTTCAGCACCGTCTTCACGTCCCTCTTAATCGTACCCCAGTTTTCCTCTATACTCCTCTTATCGTTCGACAACAGGTTGCTCTTGAATAACGGTAAACCGTCGTCTTTGGATTTCGCGGATGAAATAGACAGCCGACTGCTGTCTCCGCATTGAGAAAGTCGAAGCGTCGATTCAGATGTATCCACACTGTCGTCTCTCGTCAAGTTTTGACCGTTGAAAACGACAGTAGATGCATCTGAATCCCCGTTATCGTTGTTCTCAGACATATTCTTCACAACTATTTCCTTCTCTACCGATTGTACCATCTGCTTTGTGACTTGGTCATGGACAGCCTCTTTGCTTCCGGAGACGTTTTCGGTCTGTTTGATCACCGTTTTAGTATTGTTTAAGGTCACTTTGTCGTCTATCGTTACCATCCTCTCTTTGGTATCGCTCTGCACGCGGATTTGTAGAAACTTCTTGTTCACCTCATCCGTGGACAAGATCTTCAACCCTTGCGACGGTGTTTGTTTCACTGAGATTTCGTTTTGCGATTCGTACACTTTTCGTGGCGGGGTGACTGACTGCAAGGGACTTCCAATTTTGCTACCAACACTGTTTGAACTTTTTTCGTTGGTTATACATATATTAAGATTCGCCATCGTTTTCGGTATTGTTTTCGTTTGGCTCGGACTCGCAGTCTCTTGCCTGTCCACGCCGAGCGCCTTATTATTATTCGCATTTTTAACAGAGTCTAAATTTTTCGAGCAATTCTCCTTATTCAGTTGTTGCGTGCTCAAATCTGGACTCTTTGCAGACGAGATCTGATTAATCTTCGGGTTTGGTTCTTTGCCGGGACTGTTAGATGGTACTGGTTTCGATACCGCTTCCAAGGTCTTGTTCTTCAGCGAGTTAGTGGTTTCCGCGGTTCTGTGCAGTTTCAGCTTCTCCCGTTCCAAAATCTGTTGCTTCAATCGTCGATATTCCTCTTGTTGGGACGCAGGTAGATGACGCACAGCCTGTAAAACACTCGGACAATTAAATGACTCCTTAATCCTTTCGCGACATATGATGGGTCTGACCCGTCATCGCGTTTAGATGATAAATTGAAGACCTTGCTGCAAAAATCCGGTTTTTAAGTTTCGTATGTTTTTATATGTTGCCGATTGTTTGATACAAGAAAATAAGAAGAATTGTTTGTACTTTAGTACGAAAAAGTTAACAAAAAATTTGTGTCATTGACACGAAACAAAATAGGATAATGGATTTTTTAATGAAAAGAAGCGGGATTTATAAAACTTATGATTCAGATTCCTCATTTCTGTAATTATTAGTGGTGTGCGAGACCGGGTCAGGACGGGTTCCCGTATATGTTCAGGATTTCTTAAAATCACTTAAAATCACACGCGGTGGTAACTGTACGCGTGACTTCTCTTTACACGATACAGTATTTTATGGATAATTGTCCCAACCACGGGTCCGGCCAGGGACAATTATGTGTGAGGGATACTATTCTTTGACTTTTGCCGAACGTAAAAACGAATAGCGAATAGCCCGAGAGGCCTCGGTCGCCGAGAAGTGTAACATAATACGGGTCGGGTATATCGGTGTGAGACCAGGAGACCACTACTAATCCAATAACAAAACTTCTTTATTTTTTATTATTTTTTTATGGAACTTTCACCAACATATTCTTGACATTTTTCTAATGAAATTGATACCAAAAATGATATAATTCCGACAGATATGTTTATTTTACATTTCCGTTTTAATTCGTTCGCAACGGGTTAATGAAATCCTTTTATTAAGAGGCAACCGAATAGCTACAAAATTATTCAATCGACTTTCCGATTTGTTTCCGTTAATTTTTCCACGGTACTCGAAATGTTCTGTCCATTATTTTTGGGTGAAGTAGTTTGAATTTTATTTTCGACAACTGACTACTTCCATAAAAAAATAATAAAAAATAAAGAAGTTTTGTTATTGGATTAGTAGTGGTCTCTTGGTCTCACTCCGATATACCCGACCCGTATCATGTTACACTTCTCGGCGGCCGAGGCCTCTCGAGTTTTGAGGCCTCTCGAGTTTTGAGGCCCCTCACGGGGTATGCCCCGCAGAAGTGGGGATAGTTCAGGGACAATTATGTGTAAGACATTTGTATAATAAAATACTGTATTTCGAAAAACGAAATTATACTACATATAGGAGACTCTTGTATCGTAGATAAAGACTACAAAACAATATTAAAAGATTCCGTACAGTATCAGAAATCCCAAAGATTCACAGGAAACCCGAACACCCCCGGGAATCCAGAACATTCTCAGGAAATCCGAACATTTTCGGGATCCCTTCCCGACCCGATACGCGTCTTCCCATCCCGTCCCAAGCATCGGGTTTCGAGACTTCCAGGGTAATTATTTTTCATGTTCCAATAAATATATAAATATATGCAAATTTCTCATTAATTCCCACCATTTTGGGGCAAGAATAGCCACAGGTCCAAATTTTCGAATACTTTTAATTATAAAAATTTCTCAAAAATGTAAAATATTAGTGTTATTGCTTAAGCAAGTCGTATTTTATTCTATTTCCCACAACTTGAAAAATCTGAATTTACCCGGTTTTTGCATCAAGGTCCTCAGCTGGATTATTACGGGTCAGACTCGTTATGCGATTTTTCATGCTATTTATGAAGTTCATACCGAGACAAATATTTTATGAAACTATATTCTGCTTTATGTTTCACTTTATTTTAAGTAAAGAAGATTTATATAATGTATCGGTCCAAAAGAGAAGTAATTTGTACTCCCATCTTTTCGAAAATCATGTCAAATTGACTTGGCTTACCAGAGGTGTATGAAGATTAGACGTGTTCTCCAGTTTGGTCGTCAACGCTGTGTCCTTCTTAGGTGTCTGTGACAGTGGAGTTGGTCTTGCAGCCGCCATGGACTCTTGTCTCTTTCGCACAGTTCGCAGAAATTGATCCAAATTCTTCTCGAACTCGGCCGTGTGGTTCACTGCCAATTGCTTCTCCACCAACGCGATTTTCTTCGCCCGACGCTCGGACTCGGAGTCGCTTTCCGTATCGGATTCTAGATTGATCACTATTCTCTGCGTGTCGGATACGTTTTTCGCGATCGTAGACCATTTGGTGTCGTTTATCTGCACATTGGCAGCGACCTTGCTCTCCGTGACCTTCTGTTTGCTGTATTGTAGCGCAGCCTTTTGTACGTTCAGTTTCTTCTGGATCATCGCGTTTTGGTACTTCTTCACGACCTTCGTGCTCGCGGAGATCGGGATTCTCTTCATAAGTCTATTCTTTTGTGGACCCTTCGTCATAGGAACTAGTCTTTTCCTCCCAGAGTTTATCAAAGGTGTTGCCTTAACATTCTCTACAGCTAGAGCTACTTGCGCAGCGACCTCGCTCGCTTTCTCACTCGAATTCGATTGATTCCTATCATTCTCAGAACCGTGAGAACTTGCAGGTGTTGGTAACGTTGTACTATTCGCTGCAGTGGAATCCGACACGGCAGACGCGTTCGTTATCGAATTCGTGGGGTTCGGATTATACACTTTCGCTCTTTTAGGCAACGAGGCCAACAAAATCGCTCTCAACGCCTCCTCGTCCTCGTCTAAGCTCTGTCTTCTGTCTACGTCCTTCGACTGCTCCGCCGTGTCGTTGGACAACGTGTCTTTACCCTTGACTTCACTTTCATACGTTTCCAAAGAAATTCGACTTCCTAGAACGCTATCCCTCGGTGCCTCTAAATTAGATACATTTGTATTATTCTCTACGTGTGTACGCTTCTCAAAATCGCTCGCTTCGCTTAATCGTTTATCCAAAATATCTATATTGTCATTATTTGTACCCGCTTTGGACCGTACAGCTTCAGCACTTTTCCTCTTCGTGCCCCGCCTCCTCTTCTTCTGACTTATAATATCACAGGCTTTGTCCGGACATTCTGCGGTCACATTACTTTGTAACGAAGTTGCATTGTTGTTGCTCTCCGTCGAAGACGAACCGTCCTCGTTCGTTGGCTGCTCGTCGGCAGGATCCTCTTGCAGGGAATCATGGAACACGGTCGGTATCGCCAAGACAGCGGGCGACTTCTGCGGGAAAGGCATCAGTTTCATCGGCTTGAACGATGTGTTCGCCTTAGTGTCTTCGGGTAAGGTCACCGGCTGCATCTCGGCGCTCTTGAACGTCGGCTCTTGCGACGCCGTAGTTTTCTTTGTCTGCAGCGGCTGCTGCAGCTGCTTGTTCGTCTTCAGGATGGACGCTGGAACCAGCGTCCTGTTGATCAGCGTCGGGATCTTGTTCACGTCCTTGGTGACATCAGGTATCCCCATCATGTAAAGCGGCTCCTTCACACCGTCCGTTGCACCGGCTGGAATGTACTCCTCCTCGCATTTAATAGATTTCGCAAAGCTGGCCATGGGACTAGCGTCGACGTCAGCCTCGGGAAGATCGTCGATCGTGATCATCGAACTGCTCGGCGATACTGACCCTTGTTGGGAGGTCGCAGCAGAGCCGATATTCGGCTGGATGGAAAGCGTTGCTATCTTCACCAGGTTTTCTTCTGCCATAGGGCCGTGCCTGCTACTGCACGGCTCCAGAGAAACTGAGGAAGTTGAGGTACCAATTGACCCGAGAGTCTGTGGAAGTGTTTGAGACAAATCAGGATCATAAATCGGAGCGTCGGTCGGAGAATAAGGCCTCTCCTGATTCAGGTTGGTCTCCAAGATGGAAGTACTGTTGCTGCTACCGAGGATATTCGATCGAGGATTGTGCACCGGTGAATATTCTATACTCGAGCCCGGTGGTACGTAAAATGCGTTCTGAGGTGGATTGTAGTACGCGTTTGGTAAGTAACTTCGGTTCTCTATGATCTTTCCCTGATAAGACTTCGGGTCCTCCTGACTAGACGGCATGGTCGTGTTAAAGCTTGGACTGTTGGTTGCTTCGTTCAGATTGATAAACGATACATCGGATGGCTGGATACCTAACAACTCCGTGTCTATTGGTATGTTGGCAGTTATCTTATCTGTTGGGGAGTACGGCAGTTTTTCTTTCTCCCTTTCCACGTCCGTGTCCAGGTCCATGTCTTCCGTATGGTTGTTCTCCATCATGGGGAGGGGAGTATGTGGTGGCGACGCGATGCTTAACAGTTCCTCGCCAGGTATGGGAATGCTGTCCAGGAAGCTCTGGGTGAACGGACTTTCGCTCCGAGACGTGTTGCTCTTCTTATACTTCCCTGACTTCATGCCCTTCTGGAGCCTGGTCTGATGCTTCTTCAACACCGCCGAACGAAGCGCGATCATCCTCAGTTCCAAGTCCTCCTCGTCCTGATCGTCGTCTATACTTATCTTTTTTACAGTTTCATTATTTATTATTTGCTCGGGCTGCTTACTCGACTTCTTCTGCTTCGTTTCGAGCGCCTTCTGCCTCAGCAGCGCAAGATCTTCTTCGTCGTCCGCGTCGTTTAGCTCTATCTTGCTTATCCGAGTACTGGACGCGCTCAACATATCACTATTATTGTCGCAAGGTCTTTTCATCATGTGCGATAGCTTCTCCTTCAAAGAGGACGCGTTTTCTCTGTTCTTGTACAATTTTTCTTCCAGCGAGCCGGATGCTATAGATTCTAGATGTCGGACTTTCTTCAACAGCTTATGCGTTTCGACGTAACTCTGAGAAGACGAAAGGTCGAGATGCGACGTTTTTCTCGGTAGCGTCTTCCCCGGCGGGGATCTGTACGGTGATCGCTTAGGGGATTTCAGTCTTCTCGGAGACCTAGTTGTTGCCGATCTACTGAGCAGAGGTGGCGATTTCGATCTCCTAAATGGAGAATGCGTCTGTATAATTGGCCTGTGTCTTCTGGGAGGTGACCTTGAAGTCACTCTGGACCTATTGGTTCTATGAACAGGACTTATTTCTCTATGGTATGATCTAGAAGAACTGGTTTTTGTTTCATGCTTCAATGGGACGACACATTCTGGCAAAGCTACCTCCACAGTAGACGTAGACTCTATATCGTCCATAGTCAACATAGACATGTGACTTCTTTTTTTCTTCTTCTTCTTCTTCCCTTTGCTCTTCGAGGAAGAACGTATTACAATCTGCTTAGAATTATCTGCAAGACCAACAATCTCCATATCACTATCGCTCGAAATAGGCACAAGGTCATCGTTCTTTTCTTGAAGCGTAGAAACTGTGTGTTTGGTTCCGATAGATCCTGAGTCTTTAATCTGATGACGGTTTTCTTTCCCCTGGACTGTAGACTTTCCCCGATCTTGTAGAATAAGGTCAACTTCTACTTGATTAGAACATGATATGTAGAAGATGATATTACATTATTGTTGAAGGTTTTGTAATTCAAATTAATAAATCAGAAAAAGTTTAGATAACACATTTGGATTTAACTGTTTAATCGTGATGGAATTCAAAATTTTATCATAGCAAATTAAATTATGCATAAAATTAAATTTGAACCTGTATCTAGAATCTCAAAGCTAATATCTGTTGTTGAATAAAGAAAATTGCTATCTCATAGAGATTCGAGTTACAGAGATTAGACTATACAGAGTGTCTCTTTAACTCCGACGTCCAGTATCCAGTTTGCTTAGATAATGATTTTACTTCAGCGAGTCACATGTTTAGATCAGTTACCAAGCATGTGTTTATCAATAAGTCTTTTCGTTTATGAGTCATTCAACATTCAACTCTCATTCTCCTGCTGGTAGAAACATGTGAATATAACAAGGACCTGTTGGAATAAAACTTTGAGAATACATGGACAGCAAATGGTTAATTCTTACAAAGCAATACCTTTGTTACTATTAGCGATACATGGGAATGCATCGGGAAAAAATTGTTCAGCTCGAAGAGGTACATGATACGATGCATATAATTTTAGTCTCGAGCCCGTACTTTTCAAGATATAAATTTTTTTTTAAACAATAGTAGAGATGTCGCTTTGTAACAGAGTTAACAAGACATTCCATATACAAATCAATAATTATAAACGAAAGAAAGTACAAAAATATATAAAATCAAATGTGTTAAGCAGTTTTTACTGTGGAATCGGTTTATTTACCTCTTCTGTTGGGGCCTCTGGAGTGGTACAGCTTGGCCTGTGCAGTGCACCATGCTGCATTGTGTTGTGTCGACAAGCAGTTGGTGCAATGCGCGGCTCTGGCCCCATATCCGTAATTCAGATGTCCCTCCTCGGAGGAACTGACATCTTCCAAGGATATCTCGCCCTCCTCTTTCTCGTCCAGCACTTCGATGGCCTCGGTGCAACCGCTTGACAAATCGCTAGCCATTGTTAAACTTACCCTCGAACCGTACGAAACTAATCCCGTCCATTCGTGAGTAAATTAGAA
Source organism: Lasioglossum lativentre (assembly GCA_916610255.1). NCBI lineage: Eukaryota > Metazoa > Arthropoda > Insecta > Hymenoptera > Halictidae > Lasioglossum > Lasioglossum lativentre. Next base: position 21,087,522 of record OU744364.1, on the reverse strand, counting down.
ACGAGAATATACCATTCTTTGATATACTTAAAGATTAGGGTTAATCACGCGATACAAGTAATATCTATTGTTTCCTATCTCACTTGATCGCTAAACCTGGCAAACACGCACGCACCACCTCTCGCAAATGAATCTACACGTTCACAATTATCTCTCTGTGATTAGAAGAATAGACGCGAAATAACAAAATTTTATGAAGCCTTGAATATATCGTTCCCAATACAAAAAATAAACTTATCCGCCTCGAGATTCGCCTTTATCGCAGTTGTCTCTTCTCACTTCTCACATCTAAATGCATACAATGACTCCGCCATACTGTATTAAAGTCATTCTCAACATATGACGTGTAGCGGCTGGTATTCATTGATACGACAGCCGACAGCGTTCGTAAAGTAGCGGTCGCGATTTTGTTGGAAACAGGTGAAACGATGATCGTACAGGATCACACACGATTATGACTATATATAATATAGACCCGGATTTTATGCATTTATGGCAAAAATGAGTACGTGCAACTTAGAACAGTGAAAAAATTCGTAGACTTTAAGAGTATTAATATATTATTTTCACTATATTAAAATTATTAGTGAAAAATTTATATTTAGTATAAAGATTTATTTTGTATAAAGATCCGAAGTCTAATTATGACGATACGTGTGTGACTTTCTGAACGCGAAGTGATTGTCTGTGCCTAAATCAGCCTAAATTAAACTGATCAAAGTCCTCGCTCGCAATCATAGATGTCGCAGCATGTAAACGACTTCTTATCAGCGACCCGACGACCAATGTGGTCGAAATCTACAATCTAATTCGTAAATACACGTCTAAGTAGCAGTTGTCAAATAGACAGGGAAACGTTCGAAAAGAATAAACAACAATGGACAGAAGTCTGACGCCGCCGACTGATTCACAGTTCATCTCCTTCCAAGATTTCCCCTCGATAAACCACGGAGGGACCGGCGATCAGGCGCAATTACATGTCCATACTTCTAGTCATCAAGGCTTCAATAACCTATCAAATGACACGTCTGGTATGGGTATTATCGAGGACCTCCAGGGGATGCCAGATAAACCCGAAGGTTTAACCGATTGTCTTTTCAACCTTAAACAACCGTCTTGTTCCCACTGTCATAGTGTCTCGAACTATCAGCTGTTTCTATCAATATTTGTACAAATCTTCAGCCATATTTTCTTCCATTGTTTTTAGCCACATCACACAGCTTCTGGACAATAGAATACTACCAAAAGTTCTTCAATGTCAGCACAAACGATGTCGTGGAGAGAATCAAACGGTCCATAGTTCCGCATGGCAGCGAAAACTACTTGATATCTCATATAAGGCCTAATCCAGACCTGTACGGTCCCTTCTGGGTCTGCGTCACATTAGTATTTTCCATAGCTGTTAGCGGGAATATAGCCGACTACTTGCAAACTGCGAATTCCAGCAAGTACCACTGGAAATACGATTTCCACATTGTGTCCCATGCTGCCACTTGTATATTTGTGTACGCGTGGTTGCTCCCACTTGCGTTGTGGGGAGCATTAAAATGGACCACCAGTGCTAGGGACACAGACGAGGAATTAATCGAGGTTGGATATAGTTCTCTGTGATTTAGGAACAGTTCGTCTAATGATAGAACTAAAATAAAAATTATTTTCAGACATATGCAACTCCTGGGCTCCTGGAAATCCTCTGTTTGTACGGATATTCTCTAGCTATCTACATTCCTGTAGCTTTTCTATGGACAATACAAATTCAATGGTTGCAGTGGAGTTTAGTCATTGTAGCAACTTTCCTTTCTGGTGGAGTCTTGTTGAGATCCTTGTTGCCTGTTATTGCAGGTAAAACACAGAAATATTTGTTCGCACTGTACAATAAATTCGAACCCTTTGCAAACAAGAATTCTTTAAAAAATGTCTTTCATTCTCAAAGAATTAAAAACTTTACCAGTTATCCGAGCATCTATTGACTTTCAGGAAGGTATAGAGTGATCTACAACGGTGTGATCCTAGGACTGCACATTTTGATAGCAGTGGGATTCAGATTGTACTTCTTCCACATGCCATCAAACAAGATTGCCCGAATACAGTTCGACCCTGTAAGGAACGAAACTAAACCATAAACAGAACTAAATATATCTGTGGAACAAAAAATAAACGAGAATAACTGATATTTTATGGAATTCGAAGCGTTGGTGTTACTTTGAAAAAACATCGCCCGCACGTCCCGCTTATATGTACATATGTCAGAATTTCTTAGCTAAATGGGATCACCTAAGTATCTCACACATTTATTATTGTATAAAAGATCTTTTTTAGTAATTTTGATAGTATTTTGTATCAATCTTCTAAAGAAAAAGCCCGAAAGAAATAATTAGACTGTGTTATTTAAGATAGCTTATTGCGTGTTAATCTTTAATTTTTAAGAGACTATTCAGCCACAACTGATAGTTGAAATATTAATATAAAAATCGTGTACCCATGATAGATACCGTGTGTAACAAGAAATACAGGAAACCAGGAAAGTGCATGGTTGATTTATTTCCACAGCCCTCGCGATTAGCGTAGGGACGCGTTTACATATCGACGCGACACACATCAATTTACAATCGTACGAACCTCCATGTATACAGTGATCATTAATTAGTATTCGTAATACAATGGATAGTAATTGTTATTTAGTCGTCGTTAATTACAATCGTACGTAGTTCATCAATATACTTTTTTGTTTTATTCCTCGTTACGATTAACCAATATGACAAAAGGCAACATTCACTTTGTAGTAGTATCATTACATTATTATCATCAATCTATCAATATATTATATTTATATATACCATGACAGTAGTAATTTTCTCGCCGTTCAACATATTATATCATATACGTGTATATAATATATATATATATATATTTACAAAGAATGCGACATTAACTCTTGGCGAATGTAAACGTTGAGTTAATTAATCCAAGATCTGAGTAGGCTTCGGTACCCGAGAATAAACGAGTGCTTTACAAAGTGTGTAATATTACATCTGCTAAGAAAGGATCAATTGTGTCACGGCCTCACCGTCCGGAACTAATTGCAAATTGCTTTCTCTTCGTATCGAAAAGTGAAGAAAGCGACTCGCGAGAGGTAACATCGGTAAAAGTTAGCAAACACCTTGTCTACGAAGTCTTCCGGGTGTTTCGAGCCTTGTCGATGTGAGCTTCGCGGGTACAAAATTCGAAAGTGTCGAACAAAGCTCGATTTTACTTCCTACAGCTTGCATCGTTGCCAATTAAACAGTTTAGAAAATTACCAAATTCAAAAACCGTGGACAACATTTTTCTGGACCAAGAAATCCAATGTGAAGAAAATGGCGTATATGTCACTGATTTTTCAATAAAAATTTTATTTTATAGTAAAAAGAGTCAGCAGTTTTATCTATTAAGCACAGATTGCTATTGTTCCATGAAAAGTGGAATTACTTGATTAATTTTGGTTCAATTGTCAATGATAAATAGTTGATGCAAGCTATGGAGCAGTGTCGAGAGATTCGAACATAGTCCGGCGAGCGTTTCGACGACGAACGAAATCGGCCGGAAGCGCCTCTAATTTGTTAATTAATCGGCCTAGCGCTCACAACGACTTGGTCCAACTTGTGTACACAAGATATTTATACAGTCACGAGATTGCGAATAGGCAGGAGCAATAACGAGTGACGTAAATCTACGACAGTCTACGGCGTTTACTTTTTGCGCATCTTTATCTGTTTTTCTTGGCTTTCTTTCTTCTGTTTGCATCGGTAGTCTTGATTCTCTCAGCATATACACGCGAGCCAGCTACACGGAACAATGGTTGACAGTGTTGGGTCGGTGGAGCAATAACTCAATTGTTGATTAGGCTCAAAGCCGTTTTGTACAAATCGCTCATAATCTGTGGTGTTGTCTACCATTCGAAAAAGTTTGGTCACTCATTATTTTCATAATTTAGTAACTGGGACGACAGACGTCAAATTGCAGTCTTTGTAGTCTAATTCATCGCAGTATATTTATTCTAATTTATATCGTTTTCGCTTGAAACAAACTAAGATCAACGTTCATCGATTTGTACTCTAAATCTAAATCATCAGCTAGAACAGCTGAATCTGAGTATCAAGCGTTTTATAAAGATGCACAGTTCGCCCAATACAATCGACTTGTTCTTCTGAAACCGTTTCTTCCTCCACCGATCCAACAGTTTCTATAGGCATTATGTACAATAAAACGTGTCGCCGGGCATAGCTATCGTTACTCTCGTCGCATGACCATACATCTTCCTCCTCCACTCTTTCGTCAAGTACGAACACGCCGTTTACACAGAGACGCACGAATGAAAAAAAGTAACGTGCGTGGCTTTTACATGTTACACGTAGGATAATTAATCAGTGTTTACCCTGGTTTTATCGATCGTTACAAGTGTACATACATTTATACATACATGTTTGTCTCGCGTAACAATGCTCGTTAACGTTATACTTCTTTATACAATCGTTGACTATCGTGTTCTACCGCGGTACGCGATAATTACAATAGTTCTTTGATTATTCAGTCGCATGCTTAGACAGTACATGATCTCTACGTCGATCACGGATGACGATCGATCGTTATGCGTCGATCATAGTTTCCCAACGCGAGGATCTAGGAGCCATTAAAACTTCTAATTACTTTCCATCTTCAATCTGATTTTGTAGAATTTTTTAAATTGCATTCGGAAATTTTCATTGATATTTATGATGAAAAATGGTTGAGAAACTATGACTGGATGAAATTATTGGAGCAATTCAAGCGGACAAGGACCTCCCTCTCGTTTCGTTCTGTTCAATTTACTATTGTTTCCTGGAAGCATCGCGCGCTTCCACATGTATTTTAATTTGAAACACTCGTTTCACTAAAAAAAAAAAAAAACAATTCGACAGGATGTCTGCTCGAACTATCGCGGAATCGTCTTTATTTTTTCGAATCGGCTATACACTCGTGCTTCGCTACCCTAATTAATGAAATCCGCGTCCATTAACACGTCGGCGAGGAACTTCTACTCATTGTTGTACTATCTAGGTGAACGGTACTCGTCCGAGAAACGACGAACGTCTATCGAAATGCAAGGTTCTTCTTCTGATGCTTTGATTCCTGTGGTTTTCCGCGAGTCTCGCTAGCAAGCTTTCATAGTAATCGTGATATGTTATACTACCGTCTGGAGAAACCGTGGAATTCAACCGTGTTACAGTCAACGAGTTTGCTACTATCAAGTTCTAGAAAGTATCGTTTTTTTACCCTTTGCTAATGATATTCTCCGTTAGACGATTATACCTTGACAGCTATTTGAGCATAAATTAACCCAGCAACGGTATTGTACCATACGACACACCTACTACTGTATTTATTACTACGGTAACCGAATTGGCTGCTTGAAAATGTTTCAAGGAGCATTGTAGATGCTCAAGCTCACTAATTTAGGGTCTCCTTCGAACTAGTCGCAATTAACGCATTCGGAAGGACAACTACATTAGAAACATTACCCTGCAACGTCTATTTTATTGTATTTCATTCTTTCTTATTGAAAATGTTCCTTACAAGTACGTTTTACAAGGAATATCCATTAGTAATGTTCATAAAACACAGATTTTCTAAGGTTCTTATAGACTCAACTATATTTGACTTTGATCGTTTAAAATTTTTATTTCATTCCACTTTATCCTAGTAGAACTATATTAATTGTAGTATCCAGTGACTTTTTAAATTCCATTTTCGCCCATAACAAAAAAAGGGAAATTTGCGTTCCGAATGCGTCAAAAGATTGGATCAATCATGTTTCTAAATGAAAATCATCCTGCATCAAGTCTCAAAAATCGTTCAACGATGAAAAACTACCGAGGACTATGGTTTACCGTACAAGTCAGCGTTTCCTGTCATCTATTACATACATTACAGTTACAACGACGTCCTAATCGCGCGCTAACAGATCTATTTACATTATAGATTATGATCGCAAAGGGCTCTCGGAACGCATTGTTTCAACTACACGGCGCTAAAAGCATGCTGGAGAAGATTATTTGCACGGGGACTTGTTAAAACTGGCGTTCGAGGGTCTATAAAAAGGGGACGTGATTTTCCGCTCCGTCTCGAACGCGTTTTTTGATTGCGTGGCTTAATTAGTAACAGGTACGATAAATCACGCGCAGTTTCATTCTTCTAAAAAAGCCTTCACTTCCGGTCCTACGCGCATCGAACTCTCAAAACGATTCGCCAAGGGAAAAATCGTCGCCTTGGCGATCGAACCTGTTTCTCAGACGATACTGATCGTTTTCTGCTGCGACACCGCGATTAATTGCGACAGAAATTAAAGAATGCAGTATGCGGTGCGTGATTAATAGACTGCGGATTTTATTCAATTATAATAAAAATCGGTTGGTGCAATTTAAAACAGGAGAAAAATTTTAATGATCGAAGAATACGCATATACTATTTTCAACGTGGTAAAATTATTAAAAAAAGAATTAAACACGTATCTGCATCCCATCTCTCGCAATTGATGCAGAACGTTTTTATTTTGCACAAAGATCCGCAGTCCAGTGATTATTCTAGAAAACCATAGAAACACTACATTATGTTTGGAAAGAGATGAATGTTGTCTTCTTAGGTGATTTACAGTTTTCTTTTTGTAGAAAAATGTGTTTAGAAAAAAGATGTTGTTTTCTTGGTGGAAGTAGTAAATTCTGGAGATGATTTTCAGGTCTTTTTTTTGTAGAAAGAAAGGGTAAAAAGATTGTGGAAATAAAGAGGATTACGTTTTCTATATTGTCAGCTTTAATTTGAGTTTGACACATTAGTAGTGAACTTGAAATCTTGTTACTACCAGTGTATGTTCTAGCTAGTTTAATATAGAAATAGGTCCTTTGTCGTATTGTTAGTGTAGAAATATTTTGTATACTTGCAAGTAAGAGTGCAATTGATTATATTGTATAAATGAGATTTTCAAGTGCAATTTGGAATCTTTTTAAGCCAGTAAAAATTTTTGAATCTTTCGAGACGGTGAAAATTTTATAATATACAATTTTTCGTTGGGGTTTATGATTATGCTGATAGTTTTAAGCATACGTACGGTAGGAGAAAGACTCGTAGAGCGAGAAGTATCCCGAGGTATAGTAAATGATGCGACAGGCGTTGATCGGATGTACAGTGGATCGCAAAAACTTCCGACCAGATAGATTTTCACTTTGTATTTCGGAAACGATGTGCAATGTGCATCGAGTGCATGCAAGCTAGTGATTATCGAAGTAGAAATTGTATTATTTGTTCATTATTAGTTACAGTATTAATAGATTTATCTGGTTTGTACTGCCTCATAAAAGTTGCAATTCTGAATTTCTGCAGATTGGATGCGATTTTTATTAAAACATGTTTTTTATTAAAACCCCCAAGGAATTCTTATAACTTCAATAATTGCACAGTAAACAATTAGCTGACACTGATTCAAAAATTTTAAAATTTTGTTAGAATTCCGAGCGGAAAATAATAGTGACGAATTTATGTGATCTGGGAGCTTTTGTGTTTCACTATACTATGTCATGGAAATGGGACGCGCGTGGTGTTTGTTTGCTCGAGAAGCAGTGCAAATGGAGGAGAAACGCAATGATAAAGAATGGATCCGTAACACAGCGAACTCAGTTCAAAAAGTGTCCGAGCGAATAACACGGACATCTGCATTTATTAACCATTTAAAACACAGTGAGACGCCTGTATCGCTGCGTGTACCTCTCTCTCCCTCACACTCTCTCTCACTCACTCTCCCTCTCTCGCTCGCTTTCTCTCTCTCTCTATCGCTCCGTAGCAAAATGTTTTTATTTTCGCATTCGTACTTTTCATATCGGTTTTTTTTCTGTTTTTTTTCTCTCTTTATTTCTTCTTTTTTCCCCTCGTACTTGATCTTTCAGGTTTTTTTTGCATATAGTAATATCTCAAATACACTTATACGCGGCTTCGAAGAGGCGTCGAGGCTCTCCGACGATCACCTTAAGCATTAGTCTTTAGTGTTTGATTATTATACTACAGTAATATACAGAAAATCGTGGTTCTTAACGCCGGCGATCCCGCTCGTCCATCGAGAACCGGCCTCGTGCGATTTTTATCTCATTCGTTCCTTCGCTCTTTTCGATTATCGGTCGTTGATCCTCAACTTCCGGTCGCCGAGGCCGCCACGCTGGACGAGCGGAGGCCGGGGCTATCAGTTAATATTCAATAATTACAATACACTAAATATAATCGGCCCGTGTATATTAAAATATAAATATCAAATAGACTTCTTGCCCCCAAGGATATATGCACCATCTAAATGCGGGTGCGCGACTTAAAAATTCAGAGACGTTTCGTTTAAGTAAGTCGTCACCGATTAGTTGTAAGACCCCTGTTGTCGGAAGAACGCGCAGCTCGGTGCTACCGAAGCGATGCGCGAGTATTTCGTCGATTTTTCTGATTTTTCACCTAGTATCGCTTTTTTTTTTTAACAGGAGACGATCTTCTCGAACGTCTGCGGTAGCCGCGAGCTGCGCCGCGATGAGATTAGAATTTTTTGGTTACCTAGACGATTACGTGTTTCGTGTGTTTTCTAGTTAACGAGGATCCTTTCGCTTGGGACACTCGGTAGTTCGTTATTCTGATGGGTCAAAGACAGTTGATTGCTCGCGGACACTTAATTTTCTGATACAGTTTCAAGATTTTTTCATTTTGAGAACTGTTGAGTTTATTTCCAGTGGAATTCATTGATCTTCCCTATAGTAGTAAGTGATCGCAATGTTATTTTAAATTAGTTGTTTAGAATATCTTTGTTCATGATTTTTTTTAATGAAGAATTGGAGTAAAATTTTGTTCTAGTATACGAGAAAATTGTTATTCTCACTTCAAGTCATTGCTTTACATGGACAGATAAACTAGAGGATTTTTTAAACAATTTTTTAATTATTCTTGGTAAGATGAAATCATGGTATGTTTGGTTTGTAGCAGAGTGGTCTCGAGGAAACAACTGAATTTGATTGAGTTATGTATGCTACTGGTTCGTCTGACATTTGTTTATAGGAACAATTTTTAGTATAGTATGTCTGTTGGATTGTTAAATCCTGTATACACTTTGAAAAACATTCTCAATCTTTACCACTTCCGAATAGAACAATTGAAAGCTCAGGCAAATCTTAAAAACTACAAATACAATAAAGGATAAAGATCCTCTTCGAAGGATGAAAATCCAATTTACTCCAAAATTAGAACTAAAAAAAGATCCCAAGATAAAATCTTATAAACATAAAATTTGTCATCCTCAGCAGATTGACTGCCAGATCGATAATCATAAAAATTCCACAAAACTAACGCACTATATTTCGTGGAATTCTAATTCATAATACAATTTCCCAAAATCCCAAGAACCCTAACCAAAATTGCATTAGTCAACGTTTTCCCAAAAAAATTAATTTTTAACACTAAACGAAAAGATTATCTTATGTTTACTATTAAGGCTGCAATCTTAAACTAATCTTAACTGTCCAAAAAATTGAAGTAATTCTCAGCTATCTCACTATGTTTCTAATACCACAAAGCAATATTAATTTCTATTGAACAATTTCGTAAGAATCAACATTAAAAATTAATCTAAATAAAACAAGCTTCCAAAAACAAGCTCGTCCACTAATCCTGCATCCAAGTCTATATAACTTTCAACAATACTAATTTCGAACTCTGAATAAAAAGACCACTACGTAAATAAATTAATCCACAAAAGATTAATACAAATAGTCTAAGCTTGCAAAGTTTGGTCATTCGACAAGCCTATCATGTTGCATCAAAGTGTATACAGACATCAACAACACAGAATCTCAACATGTTGACTGTTGTTCCGGAAGAAATTAATTTCGAAGCGAACATTGTTTAATTGATTTAAACGAATCAAGTACTGTACAACAAGGGTTAATAGTAATACTATGGAGTCCTCAAAGTGACTGGTGTAATAGTGTTGCCTTATAAAAATTAAAAAATTAAATTTATGTAAATCTTGCGCGATTTTTAATATAGCACGTGGTCTTCAATGAAGAAACGTCTTCAATCATTTCCCTTGAAAACATCTGCACAATTTCAACAATCGCAAGTAGGTTCAGTGCCAATTAAATTTGAATTTGCCGGATTATCGAGAGTCAACGTATTGTTAATCAACATCTCGTTTGCCGAGAGTAAACATGTATCTATGTAGAAGCGTTGTCAGTCAACGTGTCGAGATTGTTTGAAATCTATCGGGTGTCCAAAGTGAAAGGTCTCCGAGGGCTGTTGCGTGGACCGAGATGCGAGCCATGGTGCATCGATTGTATTTCATCGCGTGGACCAATAAGTGCTGGATTGATTAGGGTGACGCGTGGTCGGTCGCGATACGATTTAAGTCTAAGTACTTTTGATTTGTCTCTGGTTAATTGATTCGCGGCGAGGATATCGCGACACGCATCTCGTCGACGGCTGTGCCCGCCCTCGCACCGCATTCCGTTCCGTTTTATTGTCGGATACAAAAGAAGCCAAACACACGACGGGGCCCGAGGCATCGGTCGACGCAACGCCGGAAACGCCGACGACTTCCGGTCTCTCTAATTTTCATTCCCCTTTTTTTCACGCTCCCTCCCCCCCCCCCTCCCCACCCATCGGTCTCTCAGTGTGCATCTCTCATTTTCTCCTCTTTCCCCCGAATTTTACTGTTTTTTGGAACGCCGGTGCCGAAAAATCATTCCCAAAAATCGGCTCTTTAAACCGTAACGTTCGACGACGACATCCCCGGACGTTGCGTGCGCGAACTATTTCCGGGACCAAACTAAACCTACGCTTTGTACTCTGGTCGGCCCCTGAAATAATTCGTCGCACGCGCCTCAGCAATCCGATACTCTTCCGTTTCTTCTCCTCCTCTCGTTAATTACATAATGTTCCGTATATGTATATATATAATATGTATATGCATGTATGTATATATCTATGTATAGATATATATATATTCATATTTATAGATATATATATATTCATATTTATATCCATATACATGTACTTATACGAGATGGTGTTCAAGGAGACCGTCGGCGACCAAGGCAAGAAAAATCGATAGACTGCGGATGTCCACACATAATCATGATCTCATGCATCAGTCATGAACAGTAGTAGTTAGTTAAACACCAATTTATTGGATGTACACGTAAATAATCATACGATTCAAACGAAAGTAAGGCAAATTTTTTAATTCAAATATTTGCCATTGCTATCTGTATATCATTTCTTTTAACTTTTAAAACAAAAGACCGTTGAAAAAGGTTGAATTAATTAGCAAATCTCAGCAAGAACAATCAGAATTAAAAGCAACAATCTAGTTTTGAACAGTGCTGCAGGATCAATTATTTGAATAAATTCAAAATCTAATAGCATGCTGAAATTCTTTTGATGATTTTACTATTTTGTATTTAATTTCTGCTGTGTTGAAATTGTTTTACTATTTTTGCCACAAGCGCCAGAATCCGCAGCCTAAGAACGACTATTGGAACGCCGGAAACGGGTCCGTCCGATCGAAACAAGTCCAGAACCGATCCCGGATGGATCGTCGGTATAAGGCACGCTCTACTGGTAAACAAATCGATCGACTAGTACGATTTCATCGCGTTTTATCGCAGGCCGTATACGAGAATTTTGGAAATCAACTATAAAGGAATCGCGCGAGGTGAAATATCGTATATAAACAAAATCTGTTTAGCAATGACGTCGCTCGTGATTCGGATGTCATTGAACACCATCGTCGACTCCGCGACTGTGCGCCTCGTGTGCATAACATGATTGCACGACCGGCGAAGGACAATCGGCGCAGCCTGAGAGCCTTTAATACTTTGTGAGACAGACTTCTTCTGCGAAAGCTTAAAAAACATTTTTTCGTTTTTCCATTCACCTCTCGTGTTTTTTCTTTTGCTGATTTTTTTTTTTTGTTGTTGTTCTCTGCAGCTTCTTACTCGTTTTCTTTACATTAAATACCGCCCTTTTTTTAGAAACTTCACTTTACTCGCGTCGTTCGCCATACTGGCGGACGATCGGGGTTAACTATAGTGTTCGCTAGATGCGTGGTCGTACGAAGTTGGCCGTTCATTTTCGAGCACGACGAGGCCCCGGACCTTCAAAATTTACTTTTTCATAGAAAAAATACGTCGAATAGTCGACTCAGCTCTCTGACGCGTTGTTGGATCGATGTCGGTTGAGCAGAGACTCCGAAATTTAGAGCTTTGGTCCGAGGAAATTGGAAAATGACCTTCTAATTAGCTAGAGTTCACTGCTAGCCGATAATTCTGAACTATATGCTATTTAATATTTTTACAATGAGCAAGCTGAGTTTCCAATTTTTATCTTCTACAAATTATTTGCTGAAGAAAAATGTTTCTATTTCCACTCAGTCACAGTGTATGTTAAATTTAATGGCTTCTGTTTCCAATCTCCATCTGAATTCTATTGTTTTAATTTTTATAATTATCTACCATATGAAA